>JAPTYQ010000017.1:12497095-12530047 GCA_029814465.1 Ostorhinchus cyanosoma | reverse complement strand
AGAATAGAATAGAATAGAATAGAATAGAATAGAATAGAATAGAATAGAATAGAATAGAATAGAATAGAATAGAAGGTCTTTGTTGTCACTGTTATTCGAACAATGAAAATCTGTTTAGCAGCAAACACTCGACATGCAAAAAGAAAGATTGTATAAAAATATCATATAAAATTATACTGAAAAATATTGACAAAATACAAAACTATGAAGAAATACTCAAATATACAAAAAGCCGACCCTATACTGCAGATAGATGAAATATATACAACATATGAAGGATATATACAGGTAATATGTAGAAGGTAAAACCAAAAACAAGGTGAGGGATTATTTTACAGCTTTTACTCCTCACACAATCCTTCTGCCATCACTTCTTTCAGTCACATAAAAAGTTCAGCAAGTTCAGAGTCCACTCATGAGTGAGTGTCCGATGACAAAACACTACTTCTCCCCTGTGACCTCTCCATCCGAGGTCATTGGCCAGAGATGTGGGATGTCCTGCTTTACGCCATCGATAACAGCCGTTCAAACAGACCCTGACAGATAAACTGTGTGATGGGTCGCACACTGACTAATGGCAAACAGATTGCTGATATACTGGGGTAAGTGTGTGTTTTTTTGTCCTTTCGCTCATCCAGTCGGCTCTGAACAAACACACTTCAGATCCATCAGGTCTGAACGTGCTTTACAACCTTCCTCTTGTAAATCTCTCCTTTGTTTTGCTTTACGACAAATTTTATGTCTGTGTTTATTTCTATAAAATAAAAAGCTAATAGGTTTTTCTAATCAGATCTATCAACCCAGGATGAGTTATGTTGTCGAGCTTTATAAACAACGTGTCCTATGTAGTTGTAATCAATCAGTACTCACCTGCTGTTTATTCATAATTAATGAATTTGACTTCATCAGACTATGAATGCCACCCATCTTCCCATGTCTGCAGACCTTTCAAAAAGTCACAATCAAACTGCTTTCAGTCACAGCATGACGCTGCCAAACCCAATCCCCGATCATGTGGATTGCATTAGAATTGGTCGACCCAATACACAGCTGGAAACCAGAGCTTATTTATCATGTCCATGGACAAAGACATGCTGCAGGAAAAGTACCTGGAGTGGCCACGTTGGCTACTCTGACTTCCTGTGGAGAAGACCGCCTCTGCTCTTTCAGAACTCTTCCCTGAATGTAAAGCAGATCCTACTATCAGACAAGATAAGCGATTCTTTTTTTGTGAATTGCACATCGCTAGTAAGCTATTCTAAAAATATACATAACACAGGAGCTGTCATTTGCACTTCATTTATTTGCATCATTTAACTCCAACATGTAAAAAAAGACACACAGGTTTAGAGCTGAGATTAGTGACACTGATACAAAGTGTAACAAAAACAGATTCTGGAGTAAAATAACACAATGCAATTCAACAATTCATATACATATATATCATTAAGTTGCTGTTTTTACAAACAGAATAGGATACACATTAGACTGACTTCCACAAGAAGCATAATGAAAACTAGCCCTGGCTCTCATCACTTTGTCTATACATCTGCATATCCATTTTGTACAGACAGTATCTCAGAGGCGCAAGACTATTAAGAAACATCTTTTCTAATCACACCAACATTTAAGCAGTGGCTGTTTAGTGTTTTATAAATCCAAACACACCTGACTACAGATGAGATAAAGGGTGCATTGAACACATAAACAAAAAGAGGTGAATGTAAAAAGCCTCGAGTCGGGCTGATTGTGATACGGGGAGCGTCACAGTGGAAGTCAGGACTCCTGCCGTGTTTCCTTTTACAAATGCAGATTGATGAGAGACGAAACATAAAAGCAAAGGCTACCGCTCTCCTGCAACCTTTCACCTCAAACAACAGGATTTTCAATCAAGTTCCTGTGGCGGTGGGGAGATTAAAACAGAGGAAACATTTGTTTTGGATTTGTCACAAACACATCATCCTGCCTCATAAATCTTAAATAAATTGATAAAATTTCAATAACAATGAGACTAAAGCATAACAAAGATGTCAGTTGATTAACTCAAAGACACAAAAAGCAGCCAGGGGAGCTTTTGCATACATATAGACACACACACACACACACTCACATGCACACACACACATACAGGTAAAAATGTTGCACCTTAAACTGCAACCTGAACTTGCAGCAGCTGTGGATAAAAAGGTTGTAAAGCCAGACTGCAAGAATACAACAGAGAAGTGGCTAACGCCCATCTGCTCCAACATAGCCCTGACACTTTCTGTTTCCCTCTTGATTATATTAAAGCCTGCAGTCGGTTGCAAAGAACACCATGCAAATTGTCAACATTTACATCGTGGTCTGTCTTTTCTCTCTTTGGCAGCTTGTTTTGTTTGCTCTCTTCCTCAAGATCTTGATCCACTGTCACGTTCTCTAAACTCATGCCTACACATTTCCGTGACTCACATGTATACGTGCATGAATTAATGTAAAAAAGAAGAAGGCTGTGTTTTTCTGTTGACCAAACACAATCAAACATTTGAATATAATGTAAACAACACCACTGTCCTGAGTGAGTGAAACCCAACCCTGTCTGAAAATAACCCAGGATCACCTCTTCAGCTCTCACAGGTGTGAATACCCAGTGCTGCTTGTATTCATGTCCTGGTTTCCTTGCACCATTTGGCATCCCACACTAAATTGAGCCAAGAACGTAACAAGGAATGGAGCTAAACTGCCACAGGTTACAGCTCTGACAGTTCGCAAAAGTAGTAATTTTGCCATAAATAAGCTTCTGTCCACAACCCACAGGGTCAACAGTCTGAGTTCAGATGAAGCAGAAGAACTTCTTCCAACTGCATCTTGAGAACGCTTTGGTGCGTCTGTCAGAGAACCTCCTCTTCTTGCTCTTGCGGGCTTTGTTCTTGATGGCAGCAAAAATGGCTGCATCAAACGCTTCCTTTAAGTTCTTTTGCGTAAGTGATGAACACTCAATGTAGTCTGTAGCCCTGATCTTGTCCGCCATGTTCCTGGCCCGGGAGCTCGGCACCGGTGTGACTTTCGAGCGATCCAGGTTGATGAGGACGTTCACGTCCAATAGGAGGTCCGACTGAGTCCCAACCAGAACAATCGGAGAGGACGGGTTATAAGACCGGATCTCTGGAACCCACTTCTTAGTGATGTTGTGAAACGAAGTGGGATTGACCATACTGAAGCACAGGAGGAAGACGTCTGTGTGAGCGTAGGACAGAGCCCGAATTTCATCAAACTCTTCCTGAATGGAAAATCATGGGAGAGAGCACAGTGTCAGTCACAGCTTTGTACAGACTTGATCAAAGACTGAGTGAAAGAAACTGACTCACAGCAGCGTCAGAATAACATCATCCATTAACATGACAGGGTGGAAGGATGAAATTCTTTTACTTAATCATACACTGGATGAAGCAATGTGATAACAAAGACTACCTTTATAGGCAATCCTTTTAAATATATGTATAAATCAGAAACCTATGAACACATGTTGTGTACACTGCAAAAAATGATTTCTAAGAAAGTGACAACAGCCTTATTTCTAGATCAATACTCTTATTTTTCATCTAAAAAGAGAAAAAGTTTGCCAAGAAATGTTTATACAAGAAAAATATTCTTATTTAAAAAAATACATATGTATAACTTTTTCATAATATGATTTTACAGCTTATCAATGTGATTTTATTTCTTGTACTAAACACAGTTTGCTAAAATTCTAGCATTTTTGTGTAGTTTTATGGTTAGCTATAATAGACTTTTTTTTTTTTGCTTGTTTTAAGAATTCTAGCCAAGAATGTTTTTTCTTACCCCATAGGCAGAATTTCTTTGCTCAATATTAACCAATTTGAACAGATGTAGGAATATTAGGTTTATTTCTAGCAGGACATTTTTTGCAGTGTAAATAGTGATATGTGTAGTAATTGTGTGCATATGACAAAATTTATCAATTTTTTTCCCATGAATTTAATGAATAAACTTTACACTGTAAAAACTGTGTCTAAGAAACAACTCTTACCTGTCCGGCTGTGTCCAGAAGCTGAACTTTGACTGGAGATCCTTCTACCTGGACCTGACCTGTTAGGAAGGGGAAAAAGCAAAATTTAATCAGAGGTTATCACCAATTCCATCAATGTACTGACAGAACACACTGGCACAAAACCAAAGCAAATACATGAGCTTTTACTGAGACTTCCTTGGACATTTCTACTGTCAACAGAAGATTCAAAGTGAGGCTGTAACTGTTAGAAGAGTATTAATGAAAGTAGTGAATATAAGTTTGGATCACTCACCGGAAAAGACGTCAAAGCCTGTCTGTTTGTACTCTGTTGGGTATCCATTGGATGTGTAGCTGATGATCATACTGGTCTTTCCGACGGCTCCGTCTCCGACCAACATACAGCTGATCACACCGGGGTCCAGCTCATCCTCCCGGGTCAGCCCGCACGCAGAGGGGGCTCGGGACTCGTGGTAAAAGTAATCCATGTGAGGTGGCATGTCGGGCCAAACATTAAACTTCTGATCAGCCCACAGACTCTCCTTCTGTCCTCTGTGTACTGCCGTGTGTAGTGTCAGGAATCAGCTGAGCGATCGGTCTGTCCGGGTGGAGGACGGGCTCTCACATTTTCCTGTTCTGAGTGACAGACGACATGTGTGTGGGTTGGGTATTTACAGAGACCTGGTGCTCAGACAGGTTGTGATTTGCATAGACACTCCCACCGAGAAAAGGAAAAAGACCTTCAGCGGTTAGAGAAAAAAAAGAAAAAGAAAGAAAGAAAGAAAGAAAGAAAGAAAGAAAGAAAGAAAGAACGTATTATACCAAAAAAGACAATTAAATAATAGAATAATTGAAATGAAAAGACTGAAAAGTGACATTTGAAACACAATTTTAAAATAATAATAATGTAACCGCTCGTGTTACAAAAATAAAATAAAATAAAATAAAATAAAATAAAATAAAATAAAATAAAATACTGTGTGTATTCTAACTTTGGACAAGCTGTGCCCCCTCGTGCTAAAGAACCCACACTACATCCGTTGTGATCACATGACTCCATATCACCTGACCGTGCCCACCCTGTGCTGTGTAGTCGGAAGCTAGGATGTCTAAGCCAGTTCTTGTATTATGAATGAGTGACATTTCATATATTCGGGTTTCTGTTCTATATAGTAGAAATGACACTCGGTGTATGATGAGGATTTGTTCTGTTTTGAGATGCACGCGCTGTGACACACGGCGGCGAGTCCTTTGCAAGTGATCGTTGTGAAAGCTAGCTAGCTAACTGTTTAGCCATGTTGTTTTAGGTTTTAGTTCGCATCAGACTTTACCTAAGGGGGGAACTCGCTCATTGTTTCCGTTTTTAGTTTTTGACATAAGGTGCATTGAACTATGGCTTCAATTCTCGACGAGTACGAGGACTCGCAGAACACCAGGCAAAGTGCGCAGGGGCACAGCCGCCTGTCGTCTACCAACATCGGGATAACACATTCAGGTAGGACAACATGCCTGAAGGGGTGGTGATGGCAAAGACACGCAATACTTTCAAAGCCAGGCTGGATAAACACTGGAGCGATCACCCACTTCGTTATGAAGTCAGTGACTGATGTGTATTGAGAGGCTAATTTGAGGCGTTTAAGTTCCAGCCTTCATGCCGTACTTTTGTGTATTTGATTGGGAGGCAAATCTCTGAAGATGTCCTTTATTATTAACTGCATGCAAAGATGTGGTTTTAAAAATACAATGAAGCCCTCGTGTACATAATGTAGCCATTTTGATGACGTGGTGCGTTCACTGACATGCATTTGTTTCCTTAGGATTTGTGAACGTGCGACTAGAGGAGGAGAAACCGATATTCAACAAACAGCGGATTGATTTTACCCCACCCGAGAAGATAAACCATCTTGCAGTTTGCAACAATCAGCTTTGCATGAGTTTGGGAAAGGACACCCTGCTGAGGCAAATAACACTTATCATAAGAACTTAAAACTCTGTGTTAATCACTAGTGATTGTGTAGTTTTGATTGGATTATTCTTAGTTAATATGGCTTTTACTCAACGTGATTAGTACTCATCTGCTATTCATTGTTGATCCTTGAATACACACAGGGAGTTATGAAAAGTGATGCAAATGTTGTCACCTATTTTTCTTTGTAGAATTGACCTGGCCAAACCAGATCAGCCTAATCAGATTGAATTAGGAAGGAAAGATGACAGTAAAGTGCACAAACTCTTCCTGGATCCAACAGGTAATGTAGATATGTCAGATTTTGATTTTTATATGCGTTAAAATACAAATGTTACAGACAGGAGTAACTGGCACCCCAAGTTCATAAACCACAAGCCTGATTCTATTGCATAATGTACAAGATTGTTGTGGTTATGTCATTGTTATGAGTTGTTAACAAAAGGAGCTATATTCTCCATCTGTGTGTTTTCCCATTGCAGGCTCCCATCTTCTGATCAGCCTGACAACCAGTGAGTGTATATACCTTAATAGAAATACCCAGAAGGTGCGCAGTTTGTCCCGCTGGAGAGGCCACCTCATCGAGAGTGTGGGCTGGAACAAGCTGTTGGGCAATGAGACGAACACAGGGCCCATCCTCGTTGGTACCAGTCATGGCATCATCTTCGAGGCTGAAATCTCAGCAACTGAAGGCAGCCTATTCAACACAAATCCAGACCAATACTTCAAACAGGTCAGAGAAAAATGTTTTTTTAAGTTCTAGAAAGCTTTGCAATTCCTTTCGGTCATTGTAGTGTTATCAGTATAAATTATGTGCTCTGTGAAGAGTGTACTTTTTTTTTCAGTGAAAGACAGGATTGTAATCACAGGAGTACTTATGACCAGGACTGTCAGTCAGGAGATGATCTTAATGTGATTATTTGAACAAAACCCAATTATTTTGTATAAATGTGATAATGACCTCCAGTCACCTTTATAAAGCCCCGAATGACTGTTTCATTGTCATGTTCTACAGTTTGAGATTTTTCTGCCACACATATAATAGTGCCATCTTAGGGTAAATTATTATCTTAAGGTGCTCAGCTTCTGCTGGTATCAGTCCTTTGTTTGTGTATTTCACTTACTTATGCTAATGTCCCTGTTCTGATCTATGTGTTTACAAGCCTAAAAGGGTAAGAGACATGCAGTGTTTATGTGTGTTCCAGTGTTCACTATCAAAAAATGTGTCTTCCTTTTCATTTAGTTTTACCGTATATGTGTTAATAAATGATTATTTAGTTTGTAATAAATTAGGTGAACAAATTAGCAGATAAAGACAGTTAAATCATTAATATAGAGTTATTAAATCTAAATTAATCTTCAACTAAAATTTGAAGATTGTGCCCACTCTCCTTTTACTTCAATGTAACAGAACTTTGTTATAAATATATATTATTCAACAAAAAGATCAGATTTACATATTTCACCTGGTATATCTTTGCATATACAGATTTGTCCATGCAGCTGAAACCAACATATATGGGTTTTCCTTCTTGCATAAAGTTTAACAATGCAGATCTCTTTTTCTCTGAGGCAGATCCACTCCCTAGAGGAGGATGGAAAGCCTGCACCAGTCTGCTGCCTGGAAGTAGAACGGGGACTGGAGAACAAATACTTCATCATCGCCACCACCCGCAAACGTCTTTTCCAGTTTGTAGGTAAAGTGGCCGAGGGATCAGAGCAGCAAGGCTTCAGCTCCATCTTTACCCAGAATCAGGATCTCCTTCCGAGTTTCCAGGAGTTCCCAGCCAACATGGGCTACAGTGAGATCACTTTCTACACCTCAAAGCTTCGTACCTCACCCAAGGCTTTTGCTTGGATGATGGGTAACGGAGTCCTGTATGGTCAGCTGGATTATGTCAGGCCTGATTCTCTGCTGAGCGATGTGCAGGTACTTAAAAGTTTTTAAAAATGCTTATTAATAGAAAAACACTTGATTCATCCCATTTCTCCATTCTGGCATCTAGTGCATACAATGTACATAGAATGCAATACAAAATATATTAGTGACATAACATGACAAAGTAGGTTAAGGAAACCAAATGTGTTGGAGTGGTTGCAATGAACTCCCAGTCAATGGAAAAGCTAGCAGGTTTTTAAAATGTCTGCAAGAAGAGCCAACTAGGCACCCGCACAAGCACTAGGTTGCGGTTGATGGGAAAGGGGTATGTGTTTAGTTGGACTTTCACCGAAGTGCACAGTAGCAAGGATTGTTACTGCAAAGGAACACAGAGGTATTGAAGAACTCTGGAGTGAGCATGAGGGTGTTGGCTCAAAATTTGAACTGAATTTTTTATGGATGTAGTTTTCTAGGAGGCTACATTAGTCTGTATATATATATAGCATATAGCAAATACAATAATGCATAATATATCAAAGCAAATCTTTAATTGCCCATATTACACATGGTCCAATTGATAATGGGGAGAGAGAGAGACATTAGTTCTTGACTCACACAGCTAAAAGTTATGTCTACTAATTATTTGTCTTCACCTTGTTGCACTAAACAGGTATGGGAGTACACCACAGACATTGACCTCAGTTTCAATAAGCCCATCTCCATTGTGCTGACACAGTTCCACTTCTTGCTGTTGCTCCATGACCGAGTTAAGGCCATCTGCACTCTGAACGGACAGGTGGTCTACGAGGATGTGTTCCCAGATAAATTTGGCTTGCTCAAGAGAATGATCAAAGACCCAGTTGGCGGGTTGGTCTGGATCTATACTGAGCGTGCCGTCTTTCGGTATCACATCCAGCGAGAGGCCAGAGACGTATGGCAAATGTACATGAGCATGAGTAAATTTGATCTGGCCAAAGAATACTGCCGTGACCGACCTGAGTGCATGGACATGGTGCTGGCCAAGGAGGCTGAGCACTGCTTCCAGAATAAGCGGTACCTGGAGAGCGCCAAGTGCTATGCATTAACACAGAACTACTTTGAAGAGATAGCTCTCAAATTCATTGAGGCCAAACAAGAGGAAGCCCTGAAGGAGTTCTTACTGAAGAAGTTAAATAATTTGAAACCAAATGAAAGAACACAGATCACCTTGCTGGTCACCTGGCTAGCAGAGCTCTACTTAAACCGCCTTGGCCAGCTAGAGAGTGACGGTAACACCATCATTTTCCAAGAGACCCGCGATGAATTCCGTCAGTTCCTTAACAGCTCCAAGCACAAGGACTGCCTGTTCAACAATCGCAGCACCATCTACGACCTGCTGGCCAGCCACGGCAACGTGGACGACATGGTTTACTTCTCAGTCGTCATGCAGGACTATGAGAGGGTGATATCCCACTACTGCCAACATGACGACTATAGTGCTGCTCTGGATGTGCTCTCCAAGCACTGTGATGAGAAGCTTTTCTACAAATTTTCTCCCGTCCTCATGCAGCATATTCCCAAAAAAGTGGTAGATGCCTGGATTCAGATGGGCAAGCGGCTGGACCCAAAGAAGCTCATCCCGGCTCTGATGAACTACAGCCAGATGGGCAGCACCCAGCAGATCAGCGAAACCATCCGGTACATGGAGTTCTGTGTGTATGAGCTGAATGTGACAGAGGAGGCCATCCACAACTATCTGCTATCGCTTTATGCAAAATATAAGCCGGACTCTCTGCTCTGGTATCTAGAGCAGGCAGGAACACATTCCTCAGAGATCCACTATGACCTGAAGTACGCCCTCAGGCTGTGTGCTGAGCATGGCTACCTCCAGGCCTGTGTACTGGTTTATAAGATTATGGAGCTGTATGAAGAAGCAGTGGATCTTGCTTTACAAGTAAGTTACTGTGTTTTGGGTCAGCATTTTATGTAGATAAGCAGTATTAAATCACAAAATATGGTATGAATGTGACATCCATACTCATGTACTGACAATATGTTTAAACAGATTTTCAACACATTGTGGTAAATGTTGGCATGTTTTTAATCGTCCTTAGGTTGATGTAGACTTGGCCAAGTCATGTGCAGATCTGCCTGAAGATGATGAGGAGCTTAGGAAAAAACTTTGGCTGAAGATTGCCCGACATGTGGTGCAGGAAGAAAAAGATGTGAAGAAAGCCATGAACTGTCTGTCCAGCTGTAACCTCCTCAAGATTGAAGACATCCTGCCCTTCTTCCCAGACTTTGTCACCATTGACCACTTTAAGGTCTATCAATTTTCCTTTACTATTTTTTTTTGATACATAGGAACTATAGTTATTATTGACTAGTCTGGAAAAGTACATTGAACTGAACAGATGTTCAAGATAAAAATGTATGTATGTATCACGTAACAATAGCAAATCTATAGCAAAGTGCTGATCACTGGAAGCAATGTTATCCATGTGATGTAAGTATAGTTGGTGAGCAGTTCCATACTCAGTCATAGTACATTTTCAAGGTTTCTTTGGTAACACAAAAGGTTACATTTGTTATGCAATCATGAAATTCAAGGATTACACAATCTTTTAAGAAAAATTATCAGCAATAATGTTTCAAAAGACAAAGTGACAAATTGTTCATAAAAAATTATATTTCATATCAGTTTACTTCATCGTCCTGGTCATTATGGATTTTCAGGAGGCCATCTGCAGCTCCCTGGAAGAATACAACCAACACATTGAGGAGCTGAAGCAGGAAATGGAGGAGGCCACAGAGAGCGCCAAACGCATCAGAGAAGACATCCAGGAAATGAGGAACAAGTATGGGGTAGTGGATTCTCAGGAAAAGTGTGCTGCTTGTGACTTCCCCCTACTCAACAGGCCCTTCTATTTGTTCCTGTGTGGACACATGTTCCATTACGACTGCTTGTTTCAGGTGCAGACAATAGCTGTCTTTGCTTTTCTTTGATTCAGTCTCATAAAGACAGCTGATACATTTAACGTCATAGTAACATTCTTTCCCGTCTGTCTTGTAGGAAGTGACCCCTCACCTCTCAGTGTACAAACAGACTCGTCTGGAGGATCTGCAGAAAAAGCTGGCTGCAGCAACGCAGTCCTCAAAGTCCCGGCACCGCCCAGCTCCAAAGGACGATGGAGACTCTTCCAGTCTCGGAAAGGGCAATGCAGGCACAAGCCGAGAGCAAATTAAATCAGACATCGATGATATCATTGCATCTGAATGTGTGTACTGTGGAGAACTAATAATCAAGTCCATTGACAAACCTTTCATTGATCCACAGAAATTTGAGGAGGAGAAATCCAGCTGGCTATGAATGACATCACATTTATCTCAATACACTAATACTGGCCATCATATATACTGTATGTTTATAAAACCGCATCTCCCATAGGACTGACCCGTTAAGTAGTACAGATGTTCACCTCATTGCCTGATGGTTGTGCCTACTGCTGAACTATTGTACACGCTTCAGCTGTTCTCTTTAGAGGTCACTGTATGTAAAGCTTATTGGAATACATTTAGGTTGTATTACATAAGCATCTGGTGAAATCATCTGGACATGGATTGGCATTGTGAGCAGTGATTCAAAAGGATGTAGTGATGTAAAATAATGCCATAGTGTTGTACATGTGCCTGAACCTCTGATTATAATGACAAGAAATGATTTGGAGACTTCATCACTAATCAGTTAGCTGTATTAGGTTTTGCACTTGTTTGGTCCATGAAAACATAACCTGCACTAAGACATCATCTGTGTCTCCTTGTTCAGTTAAGCATCTTTGCATTGCAGCTCTGTGATATCTGATAAACTGTGAAGATCAGCACTTTTATTTGAGATTTTCACTATTTTTGATTGAGCTGTGGCACATTAAAGATTTTCAGTTCTAATTGTTCTAATTGTTGCTTATTGTGCTTATTATATTTTAATAAAAGTATGTTACAAAAGATACTGAACTGAATTCCTTGGCCTTGTCTGGTGGCCATGTCATCTACAGGCAACCCCTGTGTAACCACCTGCCTAGATACCTGACACCTAAAAGCAAAATTTCAATAATATAATCATATTTAAAACACATAAACCAGAAACAATGGATACATTTTAAAGTTAAATGTGTGGGTCAAAGTAAAACACACCAGAGGCTATATTGCATCTTAAAATGCAGTGAAATTCAGACCACATACATTCAGAGAAGCTTGAACATAACACTGAAATAAATGACATTACTTCAGGAGCAGGATTCATTAAGTCTATGAATGGCTTTACCCTCTTTGATGCCATTTTAAAACTGATACATTAAAAAAAAGTTTTTATATTACGAGTTTTGTATCACCCAAAAGTGCTAAAAGTTTTTCAGTTTGTGAATAAATTCACAAAACAGAGGAACGAGCCTATGACATCAAAATGTAATTACACAAATGGAATGAACCTCAGGACCTCCTTAGATTTTCAATCATAATTTTGAATCTATATTATTGTAATCTTTAGAACCATTTTTTTCTGGCTATTTGAAGTGATAATAACTAACCCTGACTCTTAGATAATAAATTGGCTAAAGTGCACACATGTTGTTCCTATGGATAAAAGTTGTGAATAGTCATGAAACTTGTATCATCAGTCCTTGAAAGGTCATAGGAAAGTTTTGACATTCCTTGTAAGGTCTTTTGCTCTGCAGTGTCGCATCATTAATATTGCAAAAAAATTAAATGCAAAAAATCTCTAAAGTATTATCTGTATTTGAGTTTTGTGATTCATACCCATCTCTTTAAATGAAAATATTCTTTATTATAGTCACATTTTCTCCTGTCCTGCCTCACTACCCTAAACGGAGTTCCCTTCGGATGACGTAAGACGTAGCTCGGTAATCTTCGCAGTGAGCAGACACTGATAATCGAGATCGGAAATATATCGATAGATTTATAGTCATTCTTCATACGTGTCCCTCACGGGTATATGTTGTGAAAATGTTACTTATCGCACTAATGAGCTCGACATGTTGGAATTTTATCCGAGTTTGGTCACCAGAGACAACACGGACGAGTGTCTGTGTATCTGGGATTGATTAACCGGCCTGCTCCTTGCTGTAACCTCGCCATGGCGTCGTGTCTCTGCTCTCTCAGTAACAGAAAGTGGCCGCCTCTCTGCTGTTGCTGCCGACTCAAAGCTCACAGACTCGCTCGGCGCCCCAAACCGCCATTTTGGAGTCAGAGAACCGAGAGTCGGCAGCAGCGACGAGAGAGACGAAAAGGGGGACACGGGGTCGAGGTGAGAGACTCCGTAGTGGTTGTTATGGCGAAGGAGCAATGGGGGAAGATGGCCGGGAGGGAGAAAGAATTAAAACATGGGGATCATTCGTTCACCAGGCAACCGAGTCCCCGCTCGTAGCAGCAGCGAGAATACGAGAGGCGCGGGCGGAGGGCCTTGCTGCCGCGACTAGCCAGCTAAAGCATTGCTATTTATCCAAAATCATATCTTAATACATTGTTTAGGCTGGGAGGTGGTGGCCTTAAAGAGACAGAGCCGATTTGAATACTTCATATTAATGGTGCGAGAGGACGTCTGTGTCAAAACGCTTCAGTAATTGATAAGCTAACGTTATTGATGAAAAGGTACATAGGCAAGATAGCCAGCGGATAGTACCTCAGAAACACAGGCTTGTTGTGTAGGAAAAAACGTATATTGGTAGTTGAAATGTTATCTTTTCTTACATAAATCAGTAAGCTGTCATTGTGTGCATACCCGCACCTTGACCCTTTTCTATCCTTGATCTGAGACAGTGCTAGCAGTGTACACAGTAGAGCGGCTAATAGTTAGCTTCCCAACCTACAGCGAAACGTTTCAATCAAGGTTAGCGTTAGCGGCTGCTGCTAGCTTAGATTTGCTAGCTAGCAAATCTTCACCACACGATGGAAGTGAAACGTGATTATGATTCCATAAAACGAGTTTTTTTGTTTAGTTTTCAAGACGAAGACTCTTGGTGCTTGTCACCCTCTCTCCTATGTGGACTCGTTAACTAAAATAAATCTGATGTTGATTATTAATAATCAAGGACAACTGATAGAAGTTTAGCTACTGTCTTGTTACTGTCAAAATAATCACACACGATCCACTAAATAAAATGGTTTTGCAGTTGTATTCATACGTAATCAGATTGCTTATCTAGGAATAGTTCTTAAATCTCACCATCTACATACATTTAGGAATCCGTTTATATACACATAATTAAGATTACATACATACATATGTTTATAAGTATGATGCCATAACGCTATGTTTTAACATATAGAAAGGGAACTGAGAAAAAAATACACTTAAGAGACAGAGCCATCCAGTAAATGTGAAATAACATATTAATAAAATAAGTATCAACATAAATCGCATCACATACATTTAAGTCAGTTATAAAAAATTAAACCATCAATAAATAGACCATGAAATGGAAAATCTCATGTCACCAAAACCATACTAGCTCATTGTTTGTATATCAGTTTGTCACTGTGGGTATCTTCTTTTCTAGAGTAATTCACCTTTGTGTCAGTGGTAGTCTTGGGCCAAGGATAATGACATCCCATTCTGAGAAGGTATGTCCACTGTTTCATTATGTACAATGAACCAGATGCTTTTGCAGTATTCCTCCTAACACACACAGCAGCCAGATACTTGGAACATCTCATCAACAATTTAAACTTTTAGGCTGTTTGAACATCTACATGGCCCAATTTGAACTAAGCCTAACCTTCTCCCCTTTCTACTTTTACCATTCAGTAAGTTGCCACCCTGCGGGGTAGAGGTGTCTGTGCCATATGGCGTCAGGGCAGGGTGGCCGGCTGGAGGTTGGGTCATCGGGGAGCTCTGGCCTGGCCAAACCTCTCTACCTGCAGCGCCTAGAAAGGTCCCTGAAGCTAGACAGCTTCTTACGACAAACAGCTAACATCTTCAATAAAGACATAACCAGGTACAACTTAAATATGTTCCTCATACACATACAGGAAATATATCCATTGTCAGCTTAAAAGAATGCACATGCAGGATGGTGTCAGAGCTGTGTTTTATTTTTTCATATTCCAGTGATGATAGTGATGACAGTGATTGTGCACTGGGGACAGGGCTGTCCCTGGATTCCTCCAGTCAACATACTGCACTGACAGTAAAAAGTGAGTCATGTGAACAGGCGGATGTGTTGGCGGAGGGTAAGCCCCTCAACGGAGTCCTGCTACAAAGTAAAGGTGAGAGACATCCATTGGTCCATTATGCTTCTTCTGACTGATATAGGTAGGCTTTAACACTGCCATAATTGACATATCCTCCAGGAATACTTCTTTCTTCCACACATATTAAATTTAGTCATGGAAAATATAGTTAACACTAGTTCTGCATGGATTCTGTAATGTGTTCATTGTTGTGACAATGACATTTTTAGTGTGCAGTTTAATGGTGCAATGGAAAATTTATATTACTCCATATGTTAATACTTCAACATAGGCGTAGTAGTTCTGTAACACTAAGATGAAGTGCTAACATATGGCGTAATATACATTTTCCATTACAGTGGTGATGGCAATGTTTCTACCCTGCAGGTGCTTTAGGCTTTATCTGACCAAATAGAGTAAGTGCTGAGTATGTTTAAAATAAAGAAAGAATGAAAAAGAATTTTGTTATTTATTGCATCCCGGGTCATCTTTTGTATTGTTTATCATTCATTTTCATATTTCACTGATGATGAAAATGCAGTTTATCGTTCAGCACTAGCTCATACAGAAATACTTAAAAAAAAAACGATCTGTATCATTCTACTCATTTAATCTTTACAGACCAAAAGGCAGATAAAACAAGCCTCTACAATTTCACCAAGTTGAAGAAAAATAGGAAATGGCTGAAGGTATTTTCCAGACACACTCCAGTGTTCCACTGTTTCATCTACCTTCCTTGGATTTATCTCTGCTGTCAGTTTGTTTTAGTTATGTCTCCCTTTCGACTCCTGTAGAGTATCCTATTAAGTGATGACACCACAGACTCTGACACAGACTCAGATGATTCTGACTTCAGCTTGTCTCGGGAGGAGTTGCATGACATGCTGAGGTTACACCGTTACACCAGACAGCATCAGAGCAAGTTCCACTCTGACAATGAGGTACAAATGCACACACACAAAACACATTTCATAGTAATAACTGTACAGACATTGACATTGATTTACATTGTGATGTCCTTGATCCTTCTCTTGTTACCTTTTCTTTGTAGCTTCATCAGTATCAGTACTACAGCACTGGACTCCTTTCCACTCATGACCCTTTCTATGAGCAACAGCGCCACCTACTGGGCCCAAAGAAGAAGAAAATCAAAGATGAGAAAAAATTCAAGGGTAAACACCAGAAAGCAAATGAATATGATATCTGGAATAAGAGGAGTATGTTTTAAATTCATTGTTCCTATGGATTTACTTTTCTATTTTTAGCCAAGCTGAAGAAGGTGAAGAAAAAGAAGAAGCGGGGAGAAGGAGAGTTTCTGGATGAGGGAAGACCTTATGTCACCAAGATCTTTGCTAAGTTCTCCCATGATGCTCCACTGCCTGTGGTGAAGAAAAAACATTTGACTATTGAACAGTTGAGTGCACGACGACGCAAAGTCTGGCTTACCATTGCCAAAAAAGAGATTCCTAAGGTTTGTATGATGATAATGAATGCATTTAGATTAATGGCAACACGTTTTTATGGAATGCTCATATTGAATGATTTTTATTTCTTTTTGCAGACTTTTAAGCAGAAAACTTCTGCTAAAAATCTGGTGTTGACAAATGCTAAAAAGGTAAGTCAGATATGTTTACCATCTTTTGTCATCATTTAAGCTTTTAAAAGCTTTATCCTAAAATGCTGTCAAATAATAATCAACACAGCTACATTTCTGTACATTCCCTGGTTTAATTTATCCTGTTGTTGTTTTTTGTCCTTTGCTCAGCTGGCTCATCAGTGCATGCGAGAGGTTCGGCGTGCTGCTATTCAGGCTCAGAAGAACTGTAAGGAGACACTACCCCGGGCACGACGACTCACAAAGGAGATGATGCTTTATTGGAAAAAGTATGACAAAGTGGAAAAAGAGCACAGGAAGAGAGCAGAGAAGGAAGCCCTGGAGCAACGTAAACTTGATGAGGAAATGAGAGAGGTAGTACTTCAGTTGACTTGATCAGACTTTTTCAATTTACATTTTCATAACTTTTGAAAATAAATCACAAATGATACCTTACGGTAATATGATATATATATTCGGTCTTGATCAGCTTGAGTGACGATGCAATATTCCACTGTCTCTCACAGGCAAAGCGCCAGCAGCGTAAACTGAATTTCCTCATCACCCAGACAGAGCTATATGCTCATTTCATGAGTGGAAAAGCCAGTGTGGGGGGCCCAGGTGGAGATGCAGCACAGGAGGAAATTCTTAGAAAGCTTGAGGACACTGGTGCCCAGAGACAAATTGATATTGGAGGAGGTGTCATGGTCAACATGGGACAAGAGGATTATGGTATGAACGGCTCACTGAAGTTCAGGAGTCATTGTTGATATTTGTCTGTTCTTACATTAAATTTGTATGTTTTTATGACTGTTAACAAACTGTACTGTCAGTGTTGCAGTTCAATGCCTCTTGGCCTCTGTTTTCTTTACAGCAATGTTATTATTATTATTATTATTAAAAATATGAAGGTGATCAATTATCTACTGCTTCTCCCAGTTGAGTGTTTTTTAATTATGACACCTCAAATATCACTGTGTGCTAATAATTAGGAAAAATACAATTGTATTGCTTTGGTATATTGGAAAAGTTTTCCAAGTTCTGTGTTTTTGTTCCCTGACCAACTGTATGCAATTTCAGATAGTGAATACTACAAGTCCCAGGCCCTCAGGAATGCTAAAGAGGCTTACCAGATTCACCAAGATAGAGTAAGTTGATTAATGCACACACAAAGTGTTTTTTCATTGCAAGTGGCCTCTGTGCTAACCACAAACCCTCTCACTTTAGACGAGAATGTTTGATGAGGAGGCTAAGGACAGTCGTAGTGCATCTTTGCATGCAGCAGGTGGGCTGTCCTTAGTTCCCACCTCTGGGTTCGGAGAGAGCTATAGCCTGTCCAACCCATCCATCCAGGCAGGTGAAGACATTCCTCAGCCCACGATCTTCAACGGCAAACTGAAGGGTTACCAACTCAAGGGCATGAACTGGCTGGCCAACCTCTATGAACAGGTACCTTTGTGTCTCACCAGCCAGAGCTGTAGTTGCTTCAAGAGTTTAATTAGGGTTTCTGTGGGTCCTTTACATACCCTGAAAAACCTTAAAGTCTTAAATATATTAAATGCTCCTGTGATTTGTGTTAAAGTTGATTGAATTATGAAGTTACTGTTACTGTTGCATTAATGTCCAGTCTTGGTTTTAATGGGTTTTTGGGGGAAATTACATTAATTGTGCCGTAAGAAGACTAAAATTGTTACTCTAAATGCTTTGTTCATCTCAAATGGTCAGTATTAGAGTGACATGATCTGGCTTGAGACCATTGCATAATAGTGAAGCCTGTCGACAGTAAAAGATTTGAAGCCAATTGCACCTCGTTGTTCTAAGTAGTTAACTGGTAATAACAAAGACCAAAGTAAATAGACGTTCATTCTGTACAACACGAATCAGAAAGAAGCAATATAGCTTATTCTCCATCTAGTTCTATCACCATCCACAGAAAAAAATACATGTTTAATAATTTTTTACCCCTTGCCAACTTCGACAAAACCAGTTTGTAGATTTGCTAGCATACTGTAGCGTTTTACTAGTGTTGAGCTTTGTACGCAAAAATCCAGTAAACTGTAATGAATTTTTCAGGTCCACAAATAGTTATAAACTGGGCTTCAGAAAATGGACACATTCTGAAGTTTTTAAGATTTCACAGCTACATTGGTTGTTTTGTCTGTCATTTTTACTTGATTACATATTATTATAATAACATGCTTTGTGCTGTTTTCCACAGGGAATCAATGGAATTCTGGCTGATGAGATGGGACTGGGGAAGACAGTTCAGAGTATTGCACTGCTGGCACATCTAGCAGAGGTGAAATAAAGCAGTTAATTTTTCTCACGCTTGCAAGAGCTTTGTGGAACATTCAATTGTCTCTATTTTTAGTGAGTCATCAAAACATGTAGAAATCCATATATCTGTGCACCTGCATGCTTTAAAGAGTCCCTAGGTTCTGGCTGTGGTATTTGCAGCTGTTGGAATATTTCATTGAATGAGTTTATAACTTTTATTGCCATGAACACCTGATGAGGTAGATGTTTTGATGTCACAACTTCCATGGGAGACAGAATGGAATTCAGTGGAAATGTGAGCAGTTCAGTTTTGACTCAGGCTTCCTGTTATCAGGTGCTCACACATCTGTCTGTAGAAAGAACGCCTGTTGTGGCGACTGACAGTGTATTCTCTTTTCTATTCCTGCAAAGAGAGACAACATCTGGGGTCCATTCCTGATCATCTCTCCTGCTTCCACACTCAACAACTGGCATCAGGAGTTCACTCGCTTTGTCCCCAAATTCAAGGTGAGAATCTGTGAAGCTGCTGAGAGAGCATGCCAACGGAAACATCTGTGGAAATATGTCTGCAGAAAATTTGGCATCCTCTTATGTTTTTCTTCTCTGTAGGCTGCTTGCAAAGCTGTGTTGCTTCTGTGAGAAATACTATTGATGTCTATGATACAGTGCTCAGAGACGCAAACATACAGTATCTACAACTGTTCATTAGAGGGCAGTATTGTAGCATGTACCTGTGAACTCACCACTGCAGTGTTCTATTGAGCAGCTGCACTAAAAAATCTGTCTTAACCAGCCGTCTTGTAAACTAACAGCGATCTATCAAACACATCAGTGTGCGGGCTACACTTGCGTACACATACACATCGATATGTAGAACTCTGTGGTCCTCAACACTTGACTGCCCATTTTCTCAGCTAGTTTTAAAATAAATCATTTCCAGTATATTTTGCTAATGAGGTGTGAAAAGACCCTATTACACAATTTGAAGATAAGCTTCCTGAACACTTAAAACAAGGCTGACTGAAAACAATGGAATATCAGTGTGTGGTGAGTGATGTAATGATGTGTAAATCTTTTCACATTCTACATCAACAATTCAAGAAGTGAGTAACATTTCAAACATGATGTTATGCCTCAGTATTTCCATTCCAGCATCACTCTTTTTGATAACTTGTTTATTTCGGATGTCAGTATTTGTGAACAGTTCAGTAGGTTTGAACCATGGATGTGATTATTTTGGCTTACAGCCTTTTATTGTCCTGTTCATCAGGTGTTGCCGTACTGGGGTAATCCTCATGATCGCAAGGTGATTCGGAAGTTTTGGAGTCAGGTAAGTAAGAGACAAAATGAAGATAAGATGCAGTTCTGTTAAAACGATGCATTGTATGTTGGGATTATCCTGTAGTTCTTCTGCTTTAACTAATTTTCTGTTTTTATGTATTTGTGTTTAGAAAACCCTTTACACCCAAAATGCACCATTCCACGTGGTGATCACCAGTTACCAGCTAGTGGTCCAGGACGTCAAGTACTTCCAGAGGGTGAAGTGGCAATATATGGTTCTGGATGAAGCCCAGGCACTGAAAAGCAGCACCAGGTACAACATCAACATAGCTGAACTTTCAACATGCACTCCCAATGCATATATGGCAGAGTTTCTGTGAAAAGCATCTGAAAACATGTCAATGACAAACTGCACTGTTGATGGATTTTGCAGTGCCATGAGAATGTTATTGCATATTTCAAACCCATTCACTCTTAATGGAATCTACTAAACTGACAGTTCTCCTTTCATCACGCTCTAAATTGATAATTGCCTTTTCCTTTCCATGTAAATGAAACCAAAGCCTTTAAAAACTGAAATCATTAATTTAATTATTTACACCTGCCTTCTCCTGTCATATGTCCAAATACAGGTTGTGTAAAAGTCAAATGAAACATATGCTCCAAATCTTTCCACGGTCGGAAAATGTTCTTCAGTCTTGAAATGAGAAACATAAACACGGATACATGCTGTACTGACAGTTTGATTAACTAGTGTAATTAGGATAAGTTATTATATACAGTATACATGTTAAAGTCATATAGTTGGTACCCTATGTACACACTTCACCTCTTCTTTGTGTGTGTTTTCAGCGTTCGGTGGAAAATCCTCCTGCAGTTCCAGTGTCGAAATAGGCTGTTACTCACTGGGACTCCCATTCAGAACACAATGGCTGAGGTGAGCTGCGTGTATGTGTTTGTGTATGTGTATGCGTGTGCGTGTGCTTGCGCTACCAGTGTTTATCTGTATTTGTGTGGTACGACTCATGTAAGTTATTTTGTGCAAGTCAGAACTGTTGACAACGGTATGTTATTCCTGCCTCTCAGCTGTGGGCCCTGCTCCACTTCATCATGCCTACGTTGTTTGATTCCCATGAAGAGTTTAACGAGTGGTTCTCCAAGGACATCGAGAGCCACGCTGAAAATAAGTCTGCCATCGATGAGAGTGAGTAACAAAGGTTGCTCTCAAATGCCTGTTGAACACTTAAACCTGAGCAGAAGTTGTTATTTCTATTTCCCCCAGCTGAGAACACGCAGTGTGATGTTGGCAGATGCTATTACCCTGCTCAGACTAATACAAATATGTTTGCAAAAGGAACATTTTTCTCTTTTTGACCCTTTATTCACATGTAAATAGCATTTGAGGTTGCTTAAATGTTTTTACTTGTTTATTTATGAAGCTTTGTATGCACAGGGAAATCAAAATTTAGGAAACAATGACATCACACTCTAATTTGCACATGTCCATTGTTGCTTTGTGTAATGAGCATGCACCTGAAAAAACAACATTGGCAGATGAAAAGGGTATACATGTAGAATTTTTTTTTTTACATTTATTTACCCTTTGTAATTATAAAGTAATAGTTTGGAGATTTTTGAAGTGTATTCTTTGCTGTAGGTCAAAGTCAGCATTGGATGTGTGCGCTAGTATTGTAATAAAATATAACAGTCTCTGGGTCTGCTCTGCCCAATATTACCCATTCTTATGTCCACCATAAATAGTTGTTTGTCTCTAGTCGTTTTTATTTCTCTTGCATATGAAGAAATTTACTAAAACAAACGTAATGTGGTCAGAATTTTTAATAACAGGGTAAAACACTGCTTTATAAAAATCTGTGTATCTCTGATCTTTTATGTCTAATCTCAGCTGCATGTTGTGTGTTCTGTAGCTAAATACTATATTTATATGTTTGTGTTTTAGACCAACTTTCCAGACTGCACATGATCCTAAAGCCCTTCATGCTGCGCAGGATTAAAAAGGATGTGGAAAATGAGCTCTCTGACAAGGTAGACAGATTTACCGTATTTATTATGCACATTTCACCATCAGCTTCCAGATAAAATGTTTCAAATTCCAAATGTTTCTCTATATAAAAAAATCCAGTAGGCATACTTGCGTATATCAATGCCATGTAACCATAAATCTATCCTCCGCTGCTTAAACCTGCACCCTGCCTCCATCTGTCTCCCCGTACAGCCCTACTGACACAGAAGGTGTCGTAACAGGCCTGTGAGCGATGCTTGTGCTGGCAGATCCACTTGACAGATGTTGGACTCGGAGTCTCTCGCTGTCACACACGCCGCACACATACTCATTCATACGCTGTGGGAGTCTCGATACACAAAGTTAGAGGAATGGCAGAGTTCACCACTCCCCCACATCTGTCTTTTTCACTTTCCTTTCTCACCCACATACAGGCCTGCCAGCCCACTTCCTTTTCTTCTTCACTGTTGTTGGTTTCTCTTGTTTTGTCAGCATACCGGAGCCAATTGTAGCTGAAGTTCAGTCACGGTTCATGTCGGTTTTTATGGTTTGTTGTTGTCGAGTCTCACTGGAGTCAAAAACATGACAGTTGATAAAACCAGTGATTTTGATGTGGGTCACGAAGCAATGATTGATTCGTGCTTATTTTGGTTGAATCCATGTGAAAAGTCAGAGTGCTATTAAGAGAAATGTGAAAGTCATGCTGAATCAAAAGTGAAGCGGTTTATTTAGCAGTGTTTTTAATTCAATTTTATCCACATGTTACATCACAAATGTAAAATGCTGACTCATCGGCCAGCAAAAACACACTTTTTCATTGCAGAATCATTTGCAGATGAGGGATTGTAGTGGGATATCTGTATTCTAACAGTACGTACAGCGTTATATGTCAACAAGACAAACAAGGTGACAGCAACATTGTCTTTTAGTGTCGACAATCTCACCTGCTTGCTCTTTTTTGACCCACACAGACTAGGGTTTTGAGTCTGATTTGGCTTTTTATAAGTACTCGGTTTGCTGTCTGTCTGCAGATTGAGATCCTGACCTACTGCCAGCTAACATCCCGGCAGAGGCTGCTCTACAAAGCTCTGAGGAACAAGATCTCCATTGAGGATCTGCTGCAGTCATCAATGGGAACAGCCCAGCAGGCTCACAGTACCACCTCCTCCCTCATGAACCTGGTCATGCAGTTCAGGAAGGTAGGAATGTTTTTTTTTTTTTCAGGAGCATTTTTACTGTAGTTATCAGCATTGCGATTATTTATAACTTTATTTGAATATTTCAGTGTTAAATATAGGAAAGTACGTATTTCAGAGGTTCACTAAAGCTTGTTCCTTTGCATATTCCACTAACTTGACTTTCTGTACGGTCGTGTGTAGGTGTGTAACCACCCTGACTTGTTTGAGCGCCAGGAGACTCGTTCTCCTTTCCACATGTCCCTCAAGCCCTACATCATGTCCAAGTTCATATACCGTCACGGCCTCCTGCAAGCACACAACCAGGCCAAAAACAAGTAAGTTGTATCTCAGAGATACCCTCTTATGACACCTTCTTGATTTGGATAAATATGCCCCAATAAAAAATTCAGCTTATATTGATTAGACTACATTCTTAATGACTATATAAAAGGATAGATTGTTTTTTTGTTTTTTTTAACTAAGTATTTCTGGACGTCTACTCATTTGGGACTAAGCTGTTCACATACAGTGTGTGGGTTGGACTATGGTTTGAGATTTCCATCCCCATTTTCAAAACTCTTTCTTTCTTGCCTTCACATTCCGTGGTGTCTCTCTTTGCATCCTCCTCAGATTACTTCAAGTGCTACTGTCTCCTTTTTCTCCAAATCACATCCAGCAGTCTCTTTTTCACAGAAAAGGTGAGCACATATAAATTTTTTAATCCCCTATATACACTAAGTTCACCTTAGAACCAAGATATCAGGTTTGAAAACTTCAGATTCACTTCAGTTTCCTACCTGTTTTTTTTTCTCCTAATGTTTTCTTTGCTACCTTGTATTTATTCCTGCTGTTCTCACATTTTCCATTCTGTTTGCTTCTCCAGGTGACGATAAAGGAAGCTGTTTCTCTTTCCTGCGCTTCATTGATGTGTCACCTGCTGAGATGTCCAATCTCATGCTGCAAGGCACCTTAACCAGGTGGGCTTCAGGTTTCATCTTTAGATCTGTGGGTGTCTGAAAGTTAGGAGATAAAGTTGTGCAATGTGTAGTGAAGTCACACTTTGAGGTGAACATTTTATTGCCCAGTGGCCACATCTCTGGATCAATCTCTGAACTTTGCCCTCCTTTTCTTTTGTAGAAGAAGAGATTTCACTGTATTTTTATGATTGCCTTTTTCTTCTCCTGTTTTTCAAAGGTGGTTAGCACTTTTTCTGTCCCTGAAAGCTGCATATCGGCTCAACTATCAACGCCTGTTTGGCCTCGAAGCAGCAGAGCAGGGGGAAGTTCAAGATGGAGGGGTGAACAGGAATAACTGTCTATCTCACAGGGACCTGATTCTGTGGCTAAACAGACCTACCGCCTTTCCAAACACACGCACCAGCCCAGTTTTCCAGGTGAGAAACACAGACATAAATCTATGTAAAAGATACTTTTGCATCACCATCTGCAGCACATGTGGCTGGTCAAATAGCAGCGATGAGGCATGTGCTGCTGACTCTTCGGAAATTTTCCCTTGAGCATCAGTCAGTGTTTGGCCACACAGAATGCTCTCTGCCCCAGGCTTCCTCTGTCTCCTCTGGGATACAGTGTGGAATCTAATCCCTTTATCGCCCTGTGACCCAGCAACACTTTCGTCCCTTGTCTTTCCTCCCTCGATCTCTCTCCAGGGACTGCAGTCCAACATTTATCTCCATCTCTGCTGTCACTCGTGCATAAGAAAGCTTTGGAAATCTTCAGGGATATAAAAGTAAAATACAGTTTCCTTACAAAAACAGGAACTGACCCCCATGGCGACCCTTATCACATCACTGTGGAGATCCTTTTGCAGTTTATGGTTTAGTTTGGTAACTTATCCATCTGTAAATTACATCTTTAGAAGGATTAGAATAGTCTCAGGAGCTCAAATGCTTTCATGTGTACTCGACCCTTAGATTTAGGGATATAGTAATGAGAGAGCGCATATTTAGTTAATTTTTTGTAATATTTGGCAAATTGGAAATCTAATCATTTGTGGGAATAAGACAGTTGAAAACATAACTGCTAGATTAAATATTACAATCATCTTGAAAATTCTGCTTCTCTTCTCAGTCCTTGCTCAGTGATTATAATCCGTTTGCATAGCTGAAAAAGATAAAACCACTCAATGGCAGATGCATATCACATTTCCCCCAATTCAAAGTTAACTTGTTGGGTGGAAAAATGCTGTCGGGGTAATTCCATCCTCCCCTTCCTCCCCTGGCCTCATCACAGCCAGGCAGGCAGCTGCCCAGAGTGTTGGGTTCCCCCCCAGAGCGGCTTACGAAATGAAAAAGCAGAGAATTATAAGAAAAAGTTGAAATATTAACGGGAAAAGAACTTGAAGTGAAACTTAAAGACACCTGGAGAGTTAATGTGTGTACTGCATGGCCATGCTAACCCCAGACTCCCACTTGAGCTTCTAGAAATTACTCACTCCCACTGTTGTAGCCAAGTACTTTCAACTCCTCATTTTTCTTTTGAAGCTGTTTGTAGTTGGCACACTGTGCTTGTACTCTCTGCAAGGCTCATTCTGGCTGTGGACTTGACAGTGTGGTCAGTGTTGTTTTCAGTCTTCCCTTTGCTCCTGTTGAGGCAACTCTCAACCTCCACAACTGTTCCTGAGATGAACCGATGATGGTGTGGTCTCCGTTTGTCTTTAACTTTATCAAACATATCACATGTTGTGATATGTGACTAAGTTGATTATTCTGAGTTTATCAGTACTGTTTGACATTGTTTTAATTAGACTTTTTCAAAGTCTCCACTGACACAGAATGATAATTTCATCCAGTTGAGCCACATATCATCAATTTGGACAGTACAGTTTTTACTCAGAGAGCTCTGTCATTTATGTCACTTTGTAAAAATGTTAGTATCACCTTTGAACACACATTGGGTGTAAAAACAAGTATCTGCACTCATGCAATATATTATGGCCAATCAATTTCATGGACGATGACAAATTGCTTGCCCACTGAGCTTTTATTTATTTCTTTTTTTTAGTTCTGCCATTAGATGGCACTGTGTATCTACCGCTTATTCCCTGCCACTCATCAATATTCACATAGCCCTCACATACAGTATTCTTTGACACCTACCACTGTATTATGTTTAAAATATTCATGGTTATCTCCATAAAAGGTTATATTTTCCAATAACCTTTGCTAAAAATGCACACATTTAATCCACAGAATGTCTTGGCTGAAAATTCCGTGCTGAAAAGATTATATGATCACAGTTTATCCAGTGATATACACTGTTCAAATCATATAAGCTGTAATAATAGCACATTTTATATAATATTTTAAGTATTTGGCCAATGTTTACATAACATTTCAGGCATGAAGCCAATAAAATGCACCACTGGAACAGTTTTGAAACCATGACAGCTGCACTCAATAACCTCTGTGGGCATCTATGTACTTTTGTATTGTTTCATTCTTTTTGTAAGTGCTGTTTGTTTTCAAGTGAGTAAACATACTAGTGTCAGTCTTTGTCACAAATCAATGACAATCAAATCATTTAATAATTTGTGTGTTTGCGTGCATTACAGGAGCTGGTTTTCACAGCTGTCAGACCGGGCATCATGGGACACACAGACGTGACGATCCACAACCGAAACTCTGCCACTTCCACACTGCGGTCCTGCCAGCCCACACTGCCACCCAAGTTCCTTCTCACCGCCACGCCCAGGGTATGTGTGTGTTTTTGTGAGCAGTAAATGGCCCTAGAAAGGACTGGTTTGTTGCACTCTTTTGTGTGGACAGTTGAACTGTGTGTGTGTGTGTGTGTGTGTGTGTGTGTGTGTGTGTGTGTGTGTGTGTGTGTGTGTGTGTGATTTATAGCCCTAGTGAGACAGACAAGTCTCTGTGTGGTCATCGAAAGGGAAGAGGGGAAACTCAGTGCACACAGCTTTTGTAGACCTGCAACAATGACCAGGTCTTATCTATGAAATGTGCATTTGTCTGTGTGTGTGGCTGGGAAGTGGGGGTGACCACAGTGGCTTCCAGCTGCATTTAAAACAAACAGGGCTTCTAAAAAAGGGCTTCTTGCTGTGGTTGTCCACCAGTTGCCCTCCTCCTATACATACACAAACATACAGAAGCTGCTGATTCAGTGAAACAAGCGTTTTTTCAGCGGTTTCCCTCAACAGAAAATATACATCGGCCTCTTTGTAGGGATGGTGAAAATTTTATAGTTTTTGATTTGCAGTCAAAAACCTTCACACTGAACATAACAGAAATCTTTAAGGATGCTAACAGTCCACAACTATGACACAAAATCACACAGTATCATGTTGTTTCTAAAGTAGAAAACCCTCTGCATCTTCTTTTGGTTTCCTAGGTGACAGCAGTTCCCATGGAGCGATATTGTGACGATCGCAGCGCCGAGTACGAGTGGCGGGTGACACGAAGCGGAGGTGGAACGGTCTTCAAGCAGTGCTTCCTCTACGGCTCTCCTGAACTTGCCTCCGATTGGTCTGCGAGGGCCAATTCCTTCCACCCACAATGCCCTGGGGGTATAATGGGCCTGTACCCTCGACATGGATGGTCCTTCATTCGAATACCCGGTAAGGGCTGCATGTGTTTTACCAGCATCCTGTTGGCTATCAAATAGTCTTCTTACAAAAAAGCGCATATCGTGTTGTTGTGCTAATATTGCTTATATATATCTAATGAAACATGGGCCAAATAGAGTGGGGAGACAAGGACAAACAAAAATCTCTTCAATTTTTTACTTAATTGCAATACGTACAAAATATTGTATTATTATAAACCAACGTCATGCAACATACTTGACATATTGATACAAATACACTGGGAGACACTTTTCTGACATCATGACTTCAAGAGTAGCAGCAAAATACATTAAATTCAACCTATCAAACATGTTTAGATCAGACACTGAGATAATTAATTACAATTTGAAGTGAAAGTTGAGTTGAAAAAAAAAAAAAAACCCATGGGAGAACCCGGTAAAGGGGCAGGAGGGCACAGCCTGGCACATCACCTTCCTCTTTTTCGATCTGTTTGTCTGCTAAACAGCTGACCTCACAATCTGACCGCGCTGCTGCAGTCATTCAAGTCACGTAAACACACACACACACAATTTCCATTCAGGTGTGAGTACATTGTGTGCGTAGGTGGGCGTACATGCGCACTTTATCAGTTGAGGGTCAGCGGGAGCAGAGCTGGAGCTGATTCACTTGCCAGGGTTTCGATGATTGATGGATGTCCAGGGTGAGAGAGGTCGTTGGTTTTACAGACATCACTTCCCTTGTCAATGACCTCCTCAGCCTCAGCGCTTCTGATTAACCGCCTCAGCTGTAGATTATGATGACTTCTCTGTTTTGGTTTTGTACGATAATACAGGCTTCTGTGTGGATTATATTTGTATTTCATTCTCTTACTTTGCTTAAGTCTCCCAATACATTATCATGCAGATGAAGCAGAATTATAGTTTTTAAATTCTCATTAGGTTTGATTTTATTTTTGCACTTCATTTCGAGTTGTGATTTCAGTAGAGCTTTGCAATTGGAGAAAGTAGGGGTTTTTTTTGTTTTGAGAAATTGTCACTAGCTTTTGTCACATTTTAGTGGTAGATTTGTAGTTTTTCAAAGTATTACAATGAAAATTTTCAATGATAGACCTGAAAATGGTAGAATCTTTATTTTATTTGCATTTACTGACGTTATTTCTTTACTTTTTAGTAACCCTGAGTTGGTCCCCACGCTTACAAGAACAATGACACCCCCAAACGTATCACAAAGTCCTTCCAATCCCATACGCTTTTTGCTACAGAGTGGAATATTGAAATACTTAATTTCTTTCCTTTCTACCCCTCTGTGTATGCATGTGCTTATGAGAGTGTTTGTGTGTAAAAGTGAGAAACAAAACAAGTATTTGTGTGTCTGTGTGAGAACAGTCTGAAAGCTCTTGTGAAGTTATACGGGAGCAGACAAAGCGAGGAAGTTTAGCTGCTGGTCATTGTTCAAGCTCTTAGTTAGGTAACACTAATAGATGGCTGGTCTGTGTGTACATTTGTGTGTGTGTGTGTGTGTGTGTGTGTGTGTGTGTGTGTGTGTGTGTTTGGAGCATCGAGTCCATTCAGGGACCTGTGCAGCTCTCACACGGGCCCGAGGTGTCTCTCACCTCTCCTTACACTCTCTCCCACGCTCTGCGGTTTTACCTCTGCTCACACACAGACTGAGGACAAGCTTCTCCCCCGTCTCACCCACCGAAAAACAGGACCACACGCTGATCTGAAATCAGTGTCCAGCTTCAGCCTCTCAGTCCGTCTGGTCTCCCACTTCTTTCTCAGCCTCAGTAGGAAGGAAGTGACCCAACACTCCGGCACCCGTCCTCTGCTGAACACATTGTTGCCACATCAAGGCCCAGATATGTACAGTAGCCCAGCTGAAGTTTCCCACCCTCCCTCTCCTCAGCTCTCCCAGCCCCACACCTTTAGAACAAATGGCAGAGCTGAATAACTGTTTGTTTTGAGCACCATGGCGTGAGTACGGCTACCCACTGGTATCGATGGAGGAATCTAATCAGAGGACTTATTAGGAATCAGGCTGTAGAAGAGGAAAAAACAACTGAGGCAGAAATATCTCAGTGTTCTTTATTTTTGTTTTTGATGTTCTTGTTGTCAGTAGTTGATTTGTTATTTTTTAGCGAGGGGGATGGTCCAGTGGAGTGGAAGCATCCCCCCCATCCCACACCACCAGTTAACACGCACCAATGTACACATCCTAAAGGATGCATTAACACTAACTTTGATGTCTCCAATTCTACCATTAGATTTTATTCTTTTACCTTTTTCTGTTGCAACTGAAATTTTATTTTTTATTAGTGCATTAAAATGATGAGCACATAAAACGTTATCTCTTGTCAATAAAGCCTCTCAGCTTTAGAAACTTCTTGAGGAGATGCAGTTCACAGAATCAGTAACTCCTTCAAAGCTTTACTATCATGTCAGCTTTTCATTCTTTTTATCTCTCTTTCCCTTTAGTTTGTTTTACTACTTCCTAATCTCTTTTGCGTATTGCTTTCATTCTTGTTTCACTTGCTTTCATATTCTTTTTGTGCTCATTTTGTTTTGTATTATTTTTTTGTCTACTCCTGTCTTCCCTTTTGCATTTTCTTGTTTTACCTGTACCTTAACTCTTTTCCCTTTTTGTTTAGGCCTAAGGTTATGTGCCTTCGGTTGGTGCATTTCCACTTTTGAATTTCCTGTGTTAAAGGTGCTGTCCTAAAGAATATATTACATTTTATAGGACTTTTAGGCACACTAGAGGATGCATTTTAATCATTTGTTGCCAAGTGTTTGTTATGAATGGTTGGCTCTTAAATTGCCCACAGTTTCAATGGTGATCTGTTTACGGCAGTGCCTTGCTGTTACTTGTTAGTGTTGGTGGTGATCGCATAGAAAGGAAGCAACATGCAGGGAAATATCAGCCTGAAATTGCACCCATGTAGTTATCCTGCCTGAACAACCAAGACGCGACAGCAGCAGAGGTTTTGACTATAATTACAGTGAAATTTCAGTCATGTTGTTTGCTAAATTGCCACACAGTTCTGTGGTCACCTCTCCTTCGCTTTCCGGAACCTTGCTATGGTTAGGCCACCAAATTTTCAATTTCATGCTGAAAGACCATTTGCGTCATTTTAAAAAATCACTTTGAAAGGAAACATTTTTCTGTTCACTCTAGGATTATTTGCAGAACATTCCTGAGTGGCACAGAAATAACCGTCATTGCAGTCTGTGTGGCCCCTGTGCTATTCACTCTAATTAGAAGGAAGGTCCACAAAATGAAGGCCTTCTCACTATAGATCGGACTCTTTTTCTAGCTTTTTTGTGAGAATCATCATTGCCCTCAAAAGAACATGTAAGACAGAAACAATAAGACCACGGACAAAGGTCTATGCATTTATGTGAAAGTGTAGCTTCTTTTTTAATCACTGTACTCAAATGCATGCGTGTGTATCAATCAGACTATGAGAGCCCAGTCAGATCCAGCCCAGCAGACCACATCGGTCTGTGGGAAATGCAGTTCTGCCTTCCTGTCCCTTCAAAGAAACTCTGCTCTCCAGCAAAATGGCAGGAAGCTTCCCCCGGGCCCCTGATAGACGGGCACAAAACAACATAGACGGCCAGCCTCACCACATCACCGTCTGCCTCTGCCCCTCCACACTCTGCATTAAACTGGCACCAACCACCGTCTGCACAATTCAGCATTTCTTTTTGGGGGGAAGGGGGGCAGCTTAGAAGAAAAAACAAACCATCCAGCCAAGCGTGTAAAGGCATAGATGTTTTGGCTTCCTTGTCAAATTTGTGGATATTAATGTGTTCACTAATACTAAGATATTCAAAATCTCAAAGTAGACTGAAGGGGGAGACATTAGCCACAGTATACTTTTTATACTTAGATCTTTGAGCATGGAAGCCAAGTAATATGCAGCTCACTCTGTCCCTTCGCCAACTAGCTTTCATCTGTGGTGTGTGTCAAGTCATCGCTGGCCAAGGGTGAGCGTCCATCATCTATCTTAATGACAGAGTTCACTGCTGTGGTGTGGCGAGGTTGTCCCACGAACCTCGCAGCACTCATCAGACTGTCTGTCTCTTCCAACGTCTAACGATTCCTGGAGGACCAACACAAATACTCGTCTTTGTGTAATACTTAAGGGGAAGCAGAGGATATTTACTGACCCCATCTTTCAGAGACTGTCACGCAGAGGTTTTTAGCGAAATATCTTTCCCATTTGTCTCATCTGTAAAACCTCAGCAACCCCAAACAAGGAGATAAAATGTTACTTTAAAATGTTTCACTCTCAGTTTCACCTAAAACCCCTCGCTGGCATCTGGCTCTTAGCTTTCCTGGTCCTATAGCTGTGAGGAAATTAAGTTTAAGTCTGATTTTGTCAATACATGCAGAAGCCGTAAAGTAGTGTCAGGCTAATATTTCCATCATCAGTAGCGATGAACAAGTGTTGCTCATTGACTTATTGATTGCACAGTGTAATGTATCATTATACAGTGAGGGGCCGACGCTCAGTTCGATCGCTGATTCGACCTGTTCTCTGGCCCCCCATCTGTCTCTCTTTCTCACATAACCGTCCATCCATCTTCTTTCATCAGCTCCTCGTTTTTTTGTTGTTTTTTTTTTTTTTTTTCTCGAGTCTGCCATCTCATTTCTTGCCATCTCCGCTCTTGTTCGATCGCATCTGGCCCACTTCCCTCTCCGTCGAGGGTGGCACCACTTTTGGATTTTGCAGCAGCATCTGAGGCGAAGGGGTACAGGACAGGACAGGACAGAAGATTGCAGTGCCGTATTAATGAAATTAGCGCTGTACTTGGTTTGGGAGTATCAGGCGCCAGGCACCAGGGCTGGGCCGGGGTTAATTAGCTGGCAGCAGGCCTCTAATTGGGTCAGGACCGTGTCAGGCCCCTGGCTCTGGCCCTACAGGGATTGGATTACACTGTCAGGGGACAGACAGTAGGGGG
>JAPTYQ010000017.1:12484094-12496892 GCA_029814465.1 Ostorhinchus cyanosoma | reverse complement strand
CCCCCCCCCCCCCCCCCCCCCCCCCCCCCCCCCCCCCCCCCCCCCCCCCCCCCCCCCCCCCCCCCCCCCCCGGGCAGGTGGTGAAGCTTGATATGTGTATCCATAGCAACGGCAGAGTGGTGTGACACCACATGGGATTTGCTTGTGTTTTTGGGGTGGGGTGTTATTGCAGTCCATATCTTTGACAGAGCATGATGAGAAACTTTCTTTTTTACATTTTGCACCTTTTTTGAATCACGTTTTACCCCAAACTGCCAAATATGTTTGCGGGTATGTGAAATACAGCGGCCGCTATTGGAAGAACATTGCACATCTCATCCCCAACCCATACGAACTCATAATATACAGTTCCACAAATTTCAAATACATTTCATATCATTGAATCTACGCAATTGAATTGTTTCATTATATTGGCTACAGTGTCTTCTTGTCTCAGCTGCCTGCCAGGCTTCTTCTATAAATCTTGCCAAAATGTAAGTCTCCACATTAAAAAGCCAACTCAAGGAAAAAAAAGCCATCAGCTGCAGACAACCAAGACAAATTGTTTCTCTTCCACTGGATGTTTTCCACTAATCACTGTACAAAATGCATGTTTATACAAAATTCATCACCAACAAAACCAAGATCACAAAGAATACACAACTGTTTCTCCTTAGGATCCCCTTCATGTCTGTCTACCTTCAATACCAGTGGGAAAGTACCCAACAATACACTGAAATCTAAAACAATGCAGGAATTTTCCCCAGATGACTTTAATATCTCTATTTGCTAAGAAGTAATCATTCCACATTGATTTTGTAGGGATGTGCATCTCAGAAGCATAAAATCTGAAAAATGACTTTTACTCTGAGGTTTGCTTGCATGTCACTGTGTTAAAGTTGAATGTACCACTGGTTTCAACACCACACGCAAAAGCAGATGAGCGCTGTGATGACTAATATAAGGTGGTTCTACAGGGAAATTGGTTGACAGTGCTGTTGATAGAATATCAGTTTTTTGTCAGCACTCAGAATAATCCATATTTATGATTCCAGCTGACATCGCTGTTCTATTTGCATCCGGCTCCGCTCCTTTTCAGTGTGTTTTCTTTTGTGTTCTTGCTCATTTTCAGGTTGCGGTTGAGTTAATTTGCCACATTTGATTGCACGCCACTGTGTGTGTTTGATTGCAATGCGATTATTGCACATGTGATGTGAGGCGCCTTTTGGATTGCCGTTAACTATCCAACATTGCTTTTACAGTGTACTAAATTTGACTAAAATACAACAGGCTCTTAAAGGCCAATTCATTTAAATGCCACACTAGTGAGATGTATATAGACATGAATTTAAATCCCTTTAAGCCTTCCGTAATTCATGTTACTACATTCATTTTCTTCACATTTGTGCATTTCACTGCAGCCACACACAGCTTATAATGTAAGCCATAAGTGTTATGTTGGATTGAGACAGACCTCCAAAGCTCTCCCAAATCGCAATTATTCATTTTCTTGGCTTCGCTTTATAGGGTATGGCAGCGGTATTTAGAATCAGGGATTTTCTGTATGCAGCCCTAAACGGTTTGAACTCAGCCACCTCGTGGTGTAAGCCACATCACTAGGGTTTATAGAGTTTAGATAGTGGTAAAGGTGGAATTTATTGAAGACAATCTTGTTATTTCTGTTCAACGTAAACTATTTGGTTCTTACCAAGATAAAAAAAAAAAACCCAACAACTTAGATTTAGAAGTGTGAGATGAATTATCTCGTTTTAAGAGCTCATTTATTATTTTAAGTGTTCATCCATCTGTAGACATGCTTATTTCTAGATTTAAGAATCTTAATTCAAGTGAAATTATCTTGCTGCATGAACAGATATTTCACTTGCTTTGAGTGCCTTTTTCCTCAGATTTAGTGTTTTTATCTTGTTTTTAGATACTACTTTTTGCAGTGTTCCGTGATTGTGTCATTGGGGAAATATTACGGCTCTTTGGACTAATCTTGTCCCTGTAAGTGCATTATCCATTTGAGTAATCAGACATTACCTAAACTTTTGCATGAAGAAAAAAACTGTCTTAAGTGAGATGTCTTTGATTTAAAACATAATAGTAGTATCCTACTACTTCATTCTGGGATTTTGTGATCTTAACTCTGTACCAATCAACAATTGCTGGAGTTTAAAAACATGGAACATAAGTCTTCAGATAGGGGCTTGAACCCATCTTCAAACATGACATTGGAGTCTAGAGGCTTAACTGTAATCTGCTAAACAGAAACAGATTGGTAGCAGGGGTTGAGCAATATTGCCTTATATGAGCATTTGCAAATTTGCCAAGTGCTGGTTTGCATCTGGGAAGCTGGCAGTTTGGCCTGCGGTGCTGGTTGGTGCCCTTGACTGAACAGCGGCCCTGGTTAGACTGGCACCTGCGGTGAGGAGGCCCCGTCTGATCTAAACCACAACATCACCGCCGCCGCCACCACGCTAATACTGCTTTACTGAAGCCGGAGCCACCACAGAGCCCCTCTCTTTCCCCTCTGTCCCCCTCTGTCTGAACCGTTTTCTTCTCTGCCCATGTCTAATCCTCTGCATGTCTCACTGGCTCTTCCTTTCCCTTTTCAATCCATCCACTTTCTTGACGCCAAGGCCAATTATAGGCCTTTGATGGCTGAATACAGTGTTTTCAAAACTAAGGGCTTGTGGTGTGTCGGTTTCTTGGCAAGTTTGAACGACAGTTATGTATAACTACTGCATACTTTAGAAAAAAAGCCTGACTTAAGGTGGCTGCACTTCAGGTTTAGTTTATTGTATCTTGTCTCTACTAGTGTTTTATCACCAACTATGTTTCATTAACAAATATTCAGGTTTTTGCCCTCATTTTGAAAATTAAGTTGTTTACGTGGCTAATGAAAAGGAATATTCCTCCTTCTATGCAACTCCACATACTTGGAATAATATGGTGTTTGTCGTGTAAAATACTAAAAAGTGGCTGGAGCTGCAGTGCACTATCTTGCTCCTTTGCATCAAACTAAAATATTTTTTTCCCTTTGTGAACAAAATCTAATTTTTTCAGTTCATTTTTGCTGCATATCCAAGAACCTGTTGATATATCCACATCTTTTAATGTTTAAGAATAGGTGTGTCTGTACTTGTGACCAGTGATCTAGACTTTTCTTTTGGACTTTCATCTCGTTGTCTAGTTGCTTTGTGTGCACTTAGCAGAGCTGAGTAGAAACAGGCCAGAGGCTGTAAAACTGCTGTAAAATCTCCAATTGAGACTCTTATCCAAAGTTGAAACAACCTTTTGGAATATGTTCTTTATATTTATATATAAAGTGGATTATCATCATATTGCGAATAGTTGTGCAATATGTCCACGAAAACATTTGTCCCTCTCTTGTCTTTCTTTGTCCTCCCTTTTTTATTTCCCAAGTCCACTTTTAGATTTTCTCCATTAGCTTAACTTCTTCTGAATTTCTGTATTTCAGTTAAGTTTTTCTTTATTTTTCATTATCTTTAGAACAACTAGAAAGTATAGATGCTTTTCTCTTAATACAGCAGCTGTCCAGGGTAAAAGTAAACACATTAGTATGCATTCAAATCCTGAACTTATCCTGTCAGCGCTTCCCAGGGACTGAATGTTCTGGGTTGACACCACTCCATACTGAGCTTTACAATACTTCCCCAGAGTGTTTCCTCTGGTCATCTGTTCTATTAGTTCCTCTTTAACACCTCTACAGGGCCTGACCTTTTGGGGGTCTAAACCAAAGGGTCACAGGCCAGGGTTCAGCCTGAGTACACATTAGCATTGAATGTTACCGGTTAAAATTCAAGAAGGATTTAGCAGCTCTTTTCGGATCATTGAGTGTTCTTTAGCATCTATGAGGTTCTTAAAGGCATTGTTTTATGCCCTTGTCTTGCAAATGTGTAGCAGGACGCTGCTGTATGTGTATTTTATTTTTCAGACTTTGTGTTTTAGATTCACAGAACATAGTTTTAATACAGTTGCTTGCATTGACAAAGAAAGGAAATAAGAATTGGAAATATTTATATGGCTGGGTTTTCACTGTACAAAAGAGCTTGGGAACAAGTGTCCAACTCGAGTGTGGGATGGCCAAGCCTGACTCTCCCTTAGGGACTCTCTTGTAACCCTGGCCTGACCCTGTCACCTGACCCTGGACCTGGCCTTAGGTTCCCCCACTCGGGGGTCACGACCCTTTGGTCAAACACCATAGTGTGCCTGTCACTTGGTCGATGGCTGCACCCTGCCTTTTTCTCATTCTGCCATTGTGCCAGATGACGTTAATTCCTCATCAGCTGGACATGGAGGGAACCACTTCAACCGCAGAGTCCCGGTCAGACTGCTGCCCATTTGCTGCTCTCTTTGGTCAATCATTTGAATCCTGAACAACTCTCGATGTGATACTGGCAGTAACATGACCCAGACCAACTGCTTGGCCTATTTGTTCGTCTTTTGTGCCATTGTGCGAGACGAGCATAAATAGCTTTTTCTCCCAGTTTCTCTGCCTTGTATTCTCCCTCTCGCTCACTCTTGTTTTTATCTATTGTTTAGTCAATAAGGGTGTGTACGCTGTGGGTAAACAGTCACCGGATTAAGGGCAGGTTTAGGACAAGTGATCCCTGAGCTGATCCTCTCTGGTGACAGGATCTTTATCCTTTCCAGATTGTCATCATCATCATCGAATACTTATATTGATTAGGGGGCAAGTTCATAACCCCTGAAATGAGAGGGCTGCTTTTCAGGGCTAATTAAATAAGAAGTAATAATGAGGGCGGTTCATTATTATTTTGCACAATGAGTGAATGAATAAAATGAATGCGATAGAAGCATAAGTCTCTTCAGCTTCAGGTGTTCACTTTTCTGCTATTTTTTTCCTTCTAGATAAAGAGAGCCTTATCACCGAAAGTGGAAAGCTCCATACTTTGGATATCCTGCTGAGTCGACTAAAGGCCCAGGGACACAGAGTCCTCATTTACTCCCAAATGACCCGCATGATAGACCTACTGGAGGTATAAACACACACACACACACACACACACACACACACACACACACACACACACACACACACACACACACAATGAGCTTTTTGTTGTTTCTAAACACTTACCATAGCTCAAATATTCTCCAAAGAACAAATGATGACCATTCTATTATACTCTCACTTTTCATACTCGCACCAAATGACTGTTCTAACTTTTGAAAATGATGAACAAATATAAATGCATATTTTTCTCTTCATTAATATGGTTAACATCAGTGTGAACTTTTGGTATCCGGAACTGAGTCACATGCACCAAAGAGCATTGACAAAGCTGCCATGTGCAGCACGTTACCATCATATGGAAGTAAACATGAAAGGCGCTGAAGTTTTAATGGTTCCGTTGGCAAGATAGTGTGCAGTAGAACCCACAAATTTGTGAACAGATAATAACACAGCTGTTGCCCATATTTGTGTTCACCATGTGAGTCTTCCCAGTGCATAATCTGACAAATATCAATTCAGAGCAGTGTCACATGAATTATTACATGATAGTTCAGACTTGGGTCACATTGCAACAAATCAGACCTGTATCTAATTTAGGACCACATGGATGTGGATCAAATTGGAACTCAACGGAACAAATTCAATGTGATTTGTGCCGTTCGTTTTATTATAAAAAAAAACAAACTAAAAAAAAAGGCATCTGATTGGCGGGAATGTTGTTTTTTGCCAGCAGTCTGACCATAGCATTGCAATATCAACAGACCCATGTGCACCAGCCACGGAGAACTGTTTAAAACTGGCTACAATTGAAATGCACCCTGCTGTGTATTCAGACTCATTATCAGCAATGTAACAGACATGAAAATACCAACTACCGAAATGTATTACAAAAACTGTCTAATTATGTTCTTGAAAAAATGCACCTTAATCTGTCATTTGCATATGTCTCTGTGGTTCCTTGCAAGTTGTTTAACCGGTCTGCCTTCAGTGGAGATGGTATTGAGCTCCAGTGTGTCTAATCACCCTGCCTCTCCCTGGCTAGTGCACTCATTAGACGGCTAATTAACAGGTCAGGACTAATTAGCAAGGTCTCATCTGCAGGGGAGGCAGCCAGATGGGAGGGATGACTAGAAGAAGTGAGGAAAGAGGAGAGGTGGAGGGACATGGGGGAGATGGGAATGGCAAGGGACTCGGAGTGAGAGGGGGAAAGAAATTGTGCACATAATCAAAGACAAAGAAAAGACATGATGAGAAACTCAATTTAGTTTCAGAGTGCGGCAAGAAAGTTTGACACCACTGTCTTCATACAGCAGGAAAACAAGCTGTTATTATGTGTCGACAGCCTTGGTTAAATACTCTATTGTTGCCTCCATATTTGTTGCAAACATCACTATGGAGCCAAAAGCCTCTGGCATGATGTCATTGGGAATTCCTTCCCATTCACACGGTGCAGTGTTGTTTCCACGGCCAGATCTTTTGATGGCAGATGGACCCAGCCCAGGTGGTTAAGGACTGACTTCCTGTGTGTCTGGAAGCAGTGGGAATGCCTTGTGTGTGTAAAGCTATAGTAAAACAGCCGTGATGAAAAAGGGCTGGTTCATAGGTGACCTCATGCAGTATGGGCGTCTCTGACAGCATCTCCTCTACTAATGGGTTAAATGAAGTCATACGTTTAGCCAACCTGGCTTCAGTTGCCTTTGACTGTAGTGTCTTTGCCATTGATGAAGGATGAAACTCCTGCAGATGGAATTAATTTCCCAAACATGGGTATTTGACTAAAAGAAGGAGTGAAGGCGAGGCTGATGCTAATCTCTGTCATTAGCGTCATTGTTTTCGTCGCCGGTCGGCTGCCGGCTCTTCTGGTGACATCACGTTGTTGGGTGATGGATCGTCGAGATCCGGGTGGCCTGGAGAAAAATAACACTGCTGGCTTTCTTTGGCAGCAGCCACTAGTGGAGTCGCTGCACTCCTACTGGAGGTCTCTGTGTCTGCTTAGACGGCACTTTACTTGAGTGCACGTCTGCGGCTTACATTACTGGGTTGGTGGGAATGCCTCCTCTGAGCCGTTGGTACCACAGCCAGAAAATCAAGAAATGATTTTATCAAGAATTACACATCATAGACTAAATTTGCCCGTCAGTTTTTCTTTTTCATTTCTAACCAGCCTGAAAGGGATGGATGCTGGCTGTAGCTTTGTAAAATTCAGCTCAGCAACTTCAGTAGAGTGTTTAAATGAATTTAGACAAGGGTTGCACTCTGCATTTTGTTGTAGAAGGTAATTGGAGTTAGTGGGAAATGTGAAACTTTTCTTTTAAGGTTGATTAAGATCAATGTTGGGTTCTTTGCTGTCTTATTCTTGGGGTTAAATTTATTAAACATGGTTTTAAATGTTGGTATTCCTACACAAGGGCTCTCACTTTTAGTATATTAATTATTGCAATTTCTTGTTTTTGATTTTTTTTTCATATTAATTCATATTGTTTGTGTGTGTGTGTGTGTGTGTATGTATGTATGTATATATAGGTATATATCTGCAGTCAGTATGTCATAGCAGCTGTGTGTGATTCTATGTCACTCCAATAACTTGTAACACTGACAGTTTCCTCTGTTTTGTGTTTATTTATGCAGTGAATATTTCATGTTTTCTTTATAGTTGTATTAATCCCAGTTATGTTGTTGGGAACTGTAACTACACACTGTTTTCAAACTAGGAAATGTAATTAGTACACACTGTGACCAGCACCTCGGAGCCTCGAGGGTCACATTATCGTTTGGGAAGTTAGAAACAAATGGGCTGCCACAAAGGCCTGTTTTTTTTCATGCACATTTAAGTGCCAACACTAAACATTGAAAGTAGAGGTAGAATTGCTCATTGGGAAGAGAGTGAAATATTAGACAGGAAGCAGGAAATTTCATCACACAAATGTTGGTTCTTCCTTGCTTCAATTCTCCCATACATAACTATAGTGTGGTGATCATATATCAGGGCCATAGTAGGCCACTGGCAGCGGAAAAGGTCAACACTGCATCCAGTTATCTGAAGTTATGCCTTGATTTATAATACTTGCAAATGAGCCCGGTAGATAATCAATGAAAAAGTGGAGAAATGTAACCATGTCACTTATGATTAACACCAGCTACGACATAATACATGAGAGAAGTGCAAGCTGTTGAAGTACAGATTTCAGAAGGGCAGCACCTTTTAGAGAAAATCCATAAGAGCGGTCAGGGATCAACAAGCTTTAAAATGCATCAGTGAGCGGTTGCAGAGGTTCTAACAAATGATATCCACACATCTCAGTTATTTGTTTTCCCCTGAAACTTTTATGATGAATTAAGAAAGCTGAGTAAGGCTCTTTGTGGCGCAGCAATACCTGCAACATCCTGCCGGTAAGACATCCAACCCCAATTCAACAAGCATTTTGGCGAGCCCTGCACGCTAATGGCCTCTAATGTAGTGTTCACTCAGAGCAGATGGGGCTGCTGGGAAGAGAGCCAGACCCGGAGAGGACGGCAGGCCCTACTGGGACCCAGACCTCAGGGGTGTCATGACGAGGGTTTTGGGGGTCACAGAAAACATAGTGTCAGATCCTTGATGTCGTCGGTAATGATCGGGTGAGGCGAGTCGTGATTTGTGGCGATAATTGGAACCGCTCGAGTCAGTTCGAGGGCGCTGACATGTTTCAGGGAGGAGGTCGGAGGTTACAGCCAGCGTTTTAAAGAGAGATCATCATGTCACCTCATCACTTCTTTAGGCGCACACACAAACACAGGACAGATTAGCACACTTCGGAGGGGGTAGAGTATCAGTTTCTGCATTTCCCAATGTCTCTCTGGACTCGGACTGAGGTTCCAAACTCAGCAAATGTGCATAAGAAATGTAAGATATTGATATGTTGGACAGAAAGTTGCAGGCCAAGAGGAATTCTCGTTTAGGGATTGAATCTTTGAATCTTGGAACATAGCACATAAACCCACAGGGCATTTTTGTTCCTTAGAGAAAAACCTAAATAGCATTGCATATTTGAGAAGTTATTAAATTTACCGTATAGTTGCTAGCGAGTATTCCCCAAACAGGACTATGGGGAGCAAAACATATTAAAAGTAGCTTATTAAAATCACTTCCAGTCTCCTCAGACTTCCTCGGTTTGTTGGTTTCAAAATCAGTGGAGAACGTGATCCAGGAAGGTTCAGCACAAAGCCATGAATGTAAAATGCATAATTATTAATTCCATGCAGAGATGAATTCAGTTCTCAGTCAAGCAGATTGAAAAAGAGAACCTGCCTTTTTGTTTATATATTCATAATTTTATTTGTAACTGATGAAATTTGACAACGGATTATTAAATATTCAAGATTTGAGCCTGGCTCTTGAAAACATCCAAATATTTGTGAAACTAATCAAAACCTCAAATCTAATATGTGTTTTTCTCATTGTTTTTGGTCTTTTTTTTTCCTCGTTCAGGAGTACATGGTGTATCGAAAGCATACCTACATGCGCCTCGATGGATCTTCTAAGATTTCTGAACGCAGAGATATGGTGGCAGATTTTCAGAGCAGGTGAGAAAAGGCAAATATAATGGACTTTATGTTTGCATGAAAAAAATCTAACACTGTTTAGAATTGGAAATCTACCTTTTTTTATTTAATGTATGCGTCAGTGAACAGTTTGATTTTATACATTTGCAGAGGATCTTCCATTGAGTCAACATGCTCTGGTTTACATTAGTGCACAGCTCTGAGGCGCCAGTGTTACTCTGGTTCTTGTTTAAGAGTGTGTAGGTGAAAGTTTGAGGTTTATTGAAAAAGCTTTATTGTGCAGAACATTTGGTATCAAGTGAATTTTTCATTTCCCTCTAGTCTTTTTCTTTTTTTTTCATTTAAGGTGTAAATTTAGATCAGGCCTATTTTTTCTTGCTTGGCTTCAGTTTGTGTTACTATTTTTGATAATGACTTAAAAATGTATGTTGTAACTTAATCCCTGGTCCAGCATGTATGGATGTTTGTATTGTTACTACAGTTGTAAATGATACTTTTTTGATTTTTGAGTTTCTCTCTTTCCATCTTCCCCTCTCCTCTCCTCTCCCCTCCACACCCACCCCCACCCTCTGTAGGACGGATATCTTTGTTTTCCTGCTGAGTACAAGAGCCGGAGGGCTTGGCATTAACCTGACTGCTGCTGATACTGTGAGTCACGGACACACTGAGGGAAAAGTACCTCATCGATTCATTATTAAAGCTGAAACATCCTTCAAATCTGGACTGAAATCTGCTCCGGCATTAGTGATATGTTGACATGGTCGACTATAGAACGGTCATGTTTATGCTGAAAAAGGGGTTAACCTGCTTATATAAATGTGATCTTTGTGTTTATGAACATCCCACTGCATAATCTCCCTTTGTGTCCCTATAGCCCTGTTCAAGGGAGATTAGCTTTCATGACAATGACTCTGAAGTGAGTGTTAACGCAGGACATCTGTCATGTTAAAGGGCAGATCACCAGGGATAACGCATCACTATAATTAGCACTCGAAATCTCAGAGTATGCTTCACGCTTCGTGTGTATGTTGGATTGTACTTTGTGGTCAACATTAACAGTACTGTAACGCCTCTTCGTTTTCGCCCTCAGGTTATTTTCTATGACAGTGACTGGAACCCAACGGTGGACCAGCAGGCCATGGACAGAGCTCACAGGCTGGGTCAGACCAAGCAGGTCACAGTCTACCGTCTCATCTGCCAGGGGACCATCGAAGAGAGGATACTGCAGCGCGCCAAGGAGAAGAGCGAGGTATGAACTACAGATTCACAGCAACTTAAACACAAGGTTTCCACAGGGTCTTAAAAAACCTTAAATTTACAAATCTGCATTTAATACCTAAAAAAAAAAAAAGTCTTCCAAAGGTATTAAATTCAATATGGTAGGTCTTAAAAAATGTTGCCATAAACTTGTTTGCTGTATTGAGTTTAAATGTGTCTGGGAAATGTCCAAGCTGCAAAGAAAGTAACATTAGTCCACTCAGTTCCACCCGTTCCAACCCGACAATTTATATTGAAATCAGGAACCAATTATCGCGAACTTTCCAGAAATGATCACAGAACATTCAGCCCAGGACACATGCGGCCGTTAGTCACATGCACGTCGTCCAAGAAAGCAGACTTCGTATGGCCGTGAAATGGGCATTAGATTCTGTTCTAAGTAGTCTTAAAAAGGTCTTCGAAAGTCTTAAATTTAACTTGGTAAACAGTTAAATGATCAAATTAGCTACAATGGAAGGTTGGAGCACAGATGTAGTGTTGGAAAGGTTACAACTGAAATTGAAAAGGTCGTCATGTTAAAAAATGTAATAAGAAATGTGACTACTTTAATCCAACTAATCTGATCCAATTACATTTGATGACTCTTCTAACGGCTTTGACTGACATACACTAATTGTAAACTGATTACTGTTGTGGTTTTTTTCTAAGTTCTTCAATTAGAAATGAGAGTGTTCTGATTTTTAAAACACAACCACCAAACAATCACAAGTATGTAGATCAACAACAACAATTTCCGACTGCAGTAAAAACAAAAAATCTAGCCCTAACCTCAAACCAAGGCCACATTCAAGTCAACTCAACGTTTACTGGTTTTGACACTGGTTCCTGAATGCTTCTTTTTTTTATTATGTTTTTTGGTTATTTACAGAAAATTCTGAGGTTATGCGCATATTTTGGTGGCTTAGGCAGATTTACAGATGGTGAAATTGATGAAAACAGTTGACAACAGAATGGATGCTAGATTGTACAGAAAACAGTATATTTTGATTTAATCCCTTTTGTAACTGTTGCTATTCTGTTTATTTAGTCATTTATGTACATGATGTTTTTACATGTGACTATTTAGTCCCAGACACTGCATACTGAACCTCACATCTGTTATGATTGTTTGTTGAACTAGAAACTTTCTGAATTTAAAAAAAAAAGAACTGTATGCATGATCTAAATAACATTCCTTCACTCTTGATTAATGCCTTTTTGTTTCTGTGTTAAAAGATCCAAAGGGTGGTCATCTCTGGAGGCAACTTCAAACCAGACACCCTCAAACCCAAGGAGGTGGTCAGCCTCCTTTTGGATGACGATGAACTGGAGAAGAAACGTGAGTGTTTCGGTTTAATTGCACTTTCGTACTGTGAGAACTAGACGAATTAGACCTTAATGTCTCGTCTCCTGTAGTGCGCCAGAGACAGGAGGAGAAGAGGCTGCAGGAGGAAAGCAGCAAAGTGAAAGAGCGCAAGAGGAAGAGGGAGAAATACGCAGAGAAGGTACAGTGCAACGTCAACGCTTAAACACCAGGAAGAAATGTGGAATGTAAAAGGGAAGTAAAGCCACAGTAGATAGACGGGAATGGTGGTTTATACACACGAGAAGAAAAGAAACACCGAGGCTGCAGTAAAATCTGGAATGTTTTAGAGCGGAGGTGACAAACATACGACCCGTGGGCCAAAACCGGCCCGCCAAAGGGTCCATCTGGTCCGTGAGATGAATTTGTAGAACGGCAAAGTTTAACAATCAGGGGTGTTAAAATCATTTCAGTTTAAGGGCTTCATACAGACAAATATGATCTAAAGTGTATAAAATCAGTAAAATATTATCATAATAACCTATAAATAATGACAACTTCAACATTTTCTTTGTTTCAGTGTTTAAAAAAAAAGTTAAATTGCATGAAAATGTGTACATTTAGAAACTAGCCTTTCACCAAAAATATGAATAACCTGAACAAATATGAACAACCTGAAAAGTCGAAAGAGAATTAAGTGTAATTTTACCAATAT
>JAPTYQ010000017.1:12452116-12471673 GCA_029814465.1 Ostorhinchus cyanosoma | reverse complement strand
TGATGTGCCCTTGAGCAATGCACTTAACCCCCCCCCCCATTTGCTCCCTGGGTACCTGATATGGCAAGCCCTCTGCTCCTAGTACGCAGTGTGTGACGTATGCTTGATCTAGTGTTGGGTTAAAAGCAGAGGATGAATTCAGTGTGTGGTGAATATTTACTGACAAAAAATATAGAATCTTCTCGTTTTCTTCTACTGTGGGCAGTTTTCACGGAAACTCCTTAATATGCAAAGTATATTGTATAATGTATTACGCAGAGTTGGAGATTGTTTTTGCAAAGACACAATGTTCAGTTTTTCAGTTCTTTTATTAAAGCAAAGCCACTTCCACTGTGATTTACTGTATTTGAGTAGAAACTCAAATACAAACGCAGAGCTGCACCACCTCAAAGCGACGCTATTTATGGATTAATATCATTAAAAGCAGGTAATAAATTTTTTCCTGATTTGGACCAGCTTACATTTAGATGATGACATCCTGACCTCCATATATCATCTCCAGTTCATCTGAAATGTTGTGGGCGGCAAAGGCCTCAAAGTCAATATTCTCAAGTGCTCCTGAATTTATGGCGGTATATTTCGTAGATTGGTTTATGGCCAGTAAGATTTCATCTAGATGAATGCCTCGACATGTTCTTTCTGGTGCTCTCTGACATGACCGCAGCACAGACTGTAAACACAGGACTTCCAGGTCTGGGCCTGTTCCCGGCCACTGGTTATATAAGCATTTGCACCTAGATAGACTCCTGACTTGAAACACATCCAAGGTACAAGCTGCTCCAGCCAATGTCTGGGAGTGTCCAATATATGTTTATATATATGTATGTATGTGTGTGTGTGTGTGTGTGTGTGTGTACTCCAGAGGCCGGTTCCAAACAAGCTCCAGACCATGCGTGGCTGTGTAATGCGTGTGCACACACATGTCCTGCTGACACCTTTACAGTGACCTGTGCCTGAATGTGTTGTGACGTTTCAATAAGTGATACCCTACTATGGCTTCCTTTCATTTTTATTTAAAAAGTACCTTAGTTCAAGTCTTGAAAGTCTGAGGTCAACTCGGGGAAAAAAAAAAAAAAAGTTGTTACTTCAGTAATAACTCAGTGATTTAAGACTGGAGACTGAACAGATTTAGTACATTTGAGCGCTTTTGTGAGTCTCTGCAGATTTCACCACTGGGCCATTTTTCCATGATACAAAAGTGAACTTTCAAGTACAAACACCTTCACATGATGAGGTGATGAACAGTTTTGTATTTTACCAAATTCTAGAAACATGAGAAATTTCCTTGTCACATTGAGTGATATATCCTAATGCTTTCACAAGACTTATAAAAGAAACATACAAAAACAAAATCATTTTACTTTTTTTTTTTATTGGCATAACTTTCACAATGAATGGAGAAGTTGCCACAAAGCTTAAAAAAAATAAACCATTTGTCTTTTCAAATACATCACAGTAAATTGCACATATGTTTGACTACCACAGCACCATGTGAATGGACTGGACGGAATCTGAACAGTGCAAATAAAAACTGTTATGTATCACTGAAATAACTTCAACAGATGTTTCCAGGAGAGGACAATGTAGTGTTCTAACTATTTAACCATGTACAGACACAGACCAGGATGTACTGACAGGAAAAAAAAACAGCTCATTAACATGCAACCCTCAGGTATGACTTCAGTAGCATTCAGATTGAAAAACACTGGTAATGTAAAGTTAACAGGTTTCATAACAAAAGGGCCTCAACTCTGATTGGAGGCATGTATGGTGGCAAGCCTCAGTGTTGTGTTGTGTAGTGTATTGAATGGACGCTAATGAAATGAAGGGTACGAGCTACTGTGCTGCTAACAGATAGGACACCATGGTCAGGGCTGCCGCCTCGATGGAGAACAGGTGGAGGTCCTCCACGTGCGGGCAGCTGCTCCTCATGAACTCGGCCAGCCGGAGCAGGTACTCCAGGTTGTGGCCCGTCTTTCCTCTGCACATGGCGATCTGGGCACCGATCTCCTCTGGACTGGCCGGCCCCAGGTAGAGGGGGTTATCACAGGTGGCGATGTACACCAGAGCCTGAACCGGAGACTGGCCTTCACCCTCAGGGAAGAAATCGACCATCTTGGTGACGTATCCACCGCAGACCGTCTCACGCACATTCAGGTACTTCAGGGACTCCTCCACCTGAGAACCTGTCACCTCGAATGCCACGCCCCATGTGCTGGCCTGGAAGGAGAAACCATGACATCAAAATCAATGCATCACTCTGTCAGGTTTCCACAGGCTGGAAAACCCACTGCAGTGTTTACAGCGAATAGGAAGCAGAGTTTCCACTTACATCATCATCCTCTATCAGCGTCACCACTCTTCCGGGCTGCAGAAAGAGGAAGAAAATGGGTCACGTCATGATCATCTCCTGATACAGTGTGAAGCAAACATCTCACAGTTTACAGCATCTGTGTGTGTTTTCTAAGCAAATGTCAGAGTAGAAACACTTAAACTCATCTTACCAACTCGTCACTTCCACGGTGGAAGTTGTCTCCGTGCCAGAAACGCCTCTTGTAGCCTTCAATATACCCGACCTTGCTCCTCTTGTACTTGAAGTCAGGCTTCCACACCAGTGACCCGTACCCGAAGATCCACAGGCTGCTCTTCCCTGTGATTACGTCTTGAGGCTTCATTTTGATCGGTGGTGTTGACGATGAATCGATGAATCACTTTGTTTTCAGTCGCCTATTCAGCTAAGGTGACTAGCTAGCTAACGTTAGCTTCCTCCGGTCCAGCAGCAGAGGTACCGGTTGGCTCTCTGGTATACCGCGGACGGTATTTGAGCCCAACTGCTTAGCAGTTGCGAAGATGGAATCTCGCGGTTGGTTTTGCCTTGCACGATGCATTGCCATTGCATTAGATGCGCCGCATTATGCCTTAAAAATCCATGGCAGCCGCTTTGGCCTTCAGATCAATACGAAAAAAATGTAAAACGGCTTTGGCCAGCTGCCCTGCCGGCCGATGCTAATGTATATAGAGCTATAGAGTGAACTGATCGAGGTTTTAACAGGTGACGGATGTCTAAATCACCTAGTTGGTCGTTTTCTTCCTGATGCTCAGCACCGGTTGTATGAAGCTTTTCCTCGATAACATGGTGAAGCGATGAAGACGGATTTATAGTGTCTACTTGGATGGGCGGATCCAGACTAACGCTCTTAACCAATAGTATTTAGGATAAACACGTCCTTTATCATATTTTAACCAATGAAATTTTGGTGCGCTAAATAAGGCGGGACTAAAAAACATATTCACTCTTCTATTGGCTATAAAATTAAATAAGGCGTGAACTTAGTGCTTTATCTGATAGGTCACTTAACCGTCAATCTAATTGGCTCCGTTTCTGATTGGCTTGTTGTACTGTCGCTCTCGTATAAATTTCGGCCTTGTTTGGCTGATGCAACTCTGCACAGCATTTCAGGGCCGTAGTAACAAACCAAGACATTGCATCAGATCGGATGAAGGTGAGAATCCCAAACAGGCACGGTGTAATATATTGAACAAGATGTGCCGCCAAGTAACAGACGAAACAATATCTGTATGAAGTATTTTTTAAGTTAAATATAACATTTATGGTATAAAAATGGACCTCACAGAGCCAATCAGTCATGACATGAGAGGGAGATAATTATCACCCTACATGGATGTTTACATGGACAGGAGCATGTGAAGACTGTAATCTGGTCCCACAGCTCAGAGATCCAATAGCAGGAGGTCACTGGGATCCCTTAACTTGATCTGTACATATCAGTCTGCTTGGACAAGGCAGAAAAGTGTGGGTAGGCAAATGTTTTTCAGCTGAGATGCACTAGTGTGATACTGAACAACAGCTCAATAGGTCAATGTCATAACCCAGGCTGCTTTGACCAGCCTTATACTATGTCAGATTGTCTTTTATATTTATTTCAACAATCTGCATTGAAGGAAAGTAAGATTCCTGAGAGGAAGTAGGAAAGAAACACATTCTTTAAATGAACATAACCAAAGAATTTAACACAGTGGACATGTACTTAGAAAGACCTGACAAATGTGAGACCTGATCAAACGTACAAAAATGCCCACCACTCCCCCCCGGTGAATCTGATATAGTACCAGAGACTCATCTGTGCTCAATAAATAGATTATCTATAAATAGCTGGAATTATCGGCCGTGATAAGAGGCCAAACAACTGTATCAGCTCTTCATAAATCTAAAGCAGCACACAATCCAGGCCTTTGGATGAGCCCGTGTCATGCACAAGCTCCCGTCCATTTTTGCTGTGGCCTTTCATGTCCATCCACTCCTTGAGCCTGCTGTCACAGAGTCTCTGGGCCGCTCTCATTACAGGCCACTTAAACTGTCATAGTGACAGCACTGCCTCTAATCTACTGACGCATTCTGCACTCACCTGTCTGTCTATTATTGGCAGTGGTGGATGAAGTATTCTTATCCTTTATTAATGCCAATGAATGAAAATAATTCACTACAAGTGCATGTGTCAGTCTTTTAAAATATTTTCAGTAAAAAAAAAAATGACTTAAGTAAAACTATGTTAATGTTAGTAGTGTCAACAAAAGTATACAAATTCAAAATAGTCATAATGCAGAAAAAAAATATAATGGTAATAATATCTCTGTCTTTTGCAGTTAAATATGATTCTTTTGGATTAAATTTTAACTTGTTTTACTGTGAATGGTGTATGTTATTGCTGTAGATGTTCAAGGTGGTGTTTATTTTATATACTATTTGGTAATTTTTTGCAATAAGTCCTCACTACTACACTTCTTGTGCAATATTATGTGCATTATTCCCTATATATTTCTGGAAAAGTGCATTATCCCCCATCATTTTCTGTTATTGCTCATGTTTACATTGTGTATATATATATATATTTTATCAATGATAGAGTTTTGTGTTTTGGGTTATAGGTTTTTACCATATTAGATATAAATTTACATATAGTTTTCATACATTTTACCATGTAGTTTTCACACCTCAGTTTCAGCATTCATGATTTATTCATTATATTTGTTTCTATTATGTTTTAAGTACTTTCTATTTAAGAGTGGGTCGTTTTCCTTGGGTTTCACAAATAGCAAATAAAAGTCTTGAATCTAATCTACTGAAATGCATCACATGCCTCAAATCACATAATGATTTTATAGAAACACAGATTTCTAAAAAGTCAGCTTTTCATGAACTCAGAGGTTAGTTTAATTAGTGCATTTTCTAACTAAAGCAAGAGGGTTAATTAATTTATGGAGGACCTTTTTAAACCCACAAAGGAAACTTAAAAAATGTAGACCATTTACCAAAAAACTAACAATTTAAATGGAGCAGAAATACACGTGTCAGTGTAATATAATAGAGTAGACACTGTGTTAAATGGAAATACCTATTTAAATCTTTACCTGTGCAAGTAATGTTTGCATTTACTGTAAAAATGACTTTGTGTTCTTGCTTGGTTTGTCACATTCACCAGGTATGTAGTCAAACAAACAAGATACTGATCTGTTTGAGCAAGTAGGGCAGGTTTTTAGTGTGCTGTAAATATTCTTTGTAGGTCAGGAGTTGGGTTACTGTGACACGTTGGTTGCATCTGAATGCAGATCTTTAAGAATGTGTCCATACTTGCAAGAAAACATCCACATTTTTATGACTCAAATATGTGTTTTTCTTCCTTCCGAATTAATAAAAGTTAAAGTATTTATATATGTTACGTTTGACTTGAATGTAAATGTACCTGTGGGTTTATTTTGGCAGGTAGTGACCACTTATTTCCTGTGTGTGGGTTTTTTACTGACACCTAGTGTTAATTAATGAGACGACTACACATTCCACCGGCTAAGGTTACATCCACCAGATCAGGACAATAATCGCATCCAAATTAATTTCATGTCAATTTATTGATAAAAATATGTTTATTTACGGGACAAGTTAGATTGTATGTAAAGTTCGGAGACGATCCCATGTTGATAAAAAGATAAAATGAATAAAAAAGGTATAGGTGATGATTTCACATGTCTTCCTTGTATAAAGAGAGGAGCATTTCAAATCTGCTTCCTGTGTCTTCATTTACGCCGGCTTTTCCCACATTTTTTTTTCCCTTTTCTGCCTTTAGAATAAATAGTGCTGATTAGGGTTTTTGTCAGTGCTCTCGTTTGTTTTGAGGTTGTTTCCTGAAAACCCAAGTCATCTGCAAGAGCGAGTGAAGATTGAAGAAAGCGATGCGTGAGAAAACCAGTTGGCCTGCGCCGGCATGTGCTGCGTTTTTTAATCAGGGAGGAAACAGGAACTGATGTCACTAGGTCACAAACAGGATGCTGTGATTATAACACAATGAAAATGCCTGGCGATGCAATGGAGACCCAGAGGCCAAAGAGCGGAGCCCTAGCATGTGTATGCCACTGTGATCAAGTGTGAATGGGAATGTGCATCTGCTTACACATGTGAGTGGAACCATGGAGGAAGAAAAAGTATGTCTATCACCTGAGCCTGAGGAGGCCATGACCACATGATTAATCCTGAGCCAGCCTGGAAGTTGTTTTTTTTTTTTTTCCAAATCTGTGCTGCTTGGTGCAAACTTATTTTTTGCACACGCATAAACCCTCAGATGAGGATGCCTAGGTCAACAGGATGTGTGTGAGGGGGAAAAAGCATCCAGATCCTCCGCCGAGTGTTGATTGGTGCTGATTAGGGGTGCTGACTGTCACAGGATTTCTGTTAATTGGAGGCAGAAGAGGTTTGCATTTCATAAAACAGATGATGCAAACCCACCAGAACACATTTAAAGACCGATCCACCGGCGCTACTGGAACAGCCGCGTAAGGTCAAAGGGCATTAAGATGGACCAGATTGCTGTGACTGGTCAACTTTGCAAAAATAAAGATCTTTTTATTTATGTGGGTCCAGATCCACTGGCTCCCATCTGGTTTCCCCTCCCCTCTCGTGGCGGCCCCAGTGCCAGGTCCTCTTCCTGAGCTTTGTTCGCAGGAGTGGGTGGTACAGAACCGGGCATTGAAATATTGCTCTTAACCCTGGAGGGGAGGCAGGCAGTTGGGGTGCGTGTAAGTGCTCCTGTGTTTTTTTTTTTTGTTTTTTTTTTATGGGAGGGGATTGGTGTGCTGCGTGTCTTGTGCACAGGGCGAGAGGCCTGGCATATGCTGCTGTTTTTATGGCACTACAGACTCACTCCTTGCTCCCCCACGGCATCTGTTTGGTTGGCTGTGTGTGCGCAGACGCGTGTGTGCAAGCATTATGAAGGGCGGGGGGGCGTTCCCCTTTGCCCTACGCCTGGCTTTGTTTCGCCATTTCCAGCTCGAGGGGGTGGTCTCCCTGGAAACGGATTTGAATTTCAAGCCAATTTAGGGCCTGAGAGAGAAAGAGGGGTGTGTGTGTGTGTGTGTGTGCGTGTGTGTGTGTGATGGGAGCCAGGGGGTTTTTCCAGGAATCACTTGAAGTATGATGCTACAGTCAGGAGAGGGTTTATATGTCTACCTGATGTCCAAAATATGACATGTGATGTGATGTGTTTGGATCTCATGGCTTTATATCTGTTCACACTTTATAAATACGGGCATATACTGGAGAGATGCTCCAAGTTTTAAGACTCGCCCCTTAATATGAAACGTACTGTAGATGAAATAAAATGAATACAAGACACATTTGACCATCATTTGAACTCATTTTCATTATTTAAAAACACCTCAAAAATAATTTCCTTTTCCATTTACTGACATCAAATTAAAAACAGTTTTCAAGAAGTTTATTCTTCAGAAGTTTGGTCCTTATAAATATGCATTATATACAAAATAATATTATAAAACATATAAAGAGCAGTGTGTCATATTTAAATTAAACTCTGGAAATAATCATTTTAAAAAAATTACATTATTGGTTCTGTATTTTTGAGATTTATTATAGGCAGGCAGTGGTGTGACAGTCTTTTCTCCTTGTCTTGAGTCTTTGTTATTCTCAGTTGGGTTGCATAAAAACACTTTCTATGCACACTTTTCCTCTCTCTTGGATCTTGCTGGCACAGCTCTGAGTATTGCGCTCCTGTGGTTTTTCTTTTGAGATCTCCGCTGATTAAAACCTATTTTTCCCCGCTGTTTTCTGTAGTGCAAACGATCCAAGAACAGACAAGGGCACAAATTTAGCATTTAAACCCCCTCTTTTAAGGCTTCTAGTGAGTTTGGGCTGCATACAATCTTCACCGTTGCATGGAAAAGTCCAACCAGTCATTTTCACGTGATTGACAGTTGAAGATTATTTCGAAGATTATTAGTTACATTCATAACTCTCAGTGTTTGTGAGGTTGGATTGTGACGGTGGGTGAGTTCACTCGTCTCGACCCTGAGTCTTGCATAGCAGGCGAAGCTGGCAGTAGTGGATATGGATGAATGGGGGGGGGGGGATTCGGAGGGGTCAAATCTTAGGCACCTTATTTACTGATTGGTTGGCTGTAAAAGTCATGATTATCACACAAGGCCGAGTCAGATATGAGGGGCAATGTTCTACCTTCACCTCCTTTTACTGTCCAGGATGGCCGACATTATAAATTAATTATTTCGCTGATGCTCTCAGTCTTCACCCCTTGTGTCTTTAGTGTCTTTATCAGTCTTTTTAACCATTGTCACAACTGAGAGAGGTCCTTCACTGTACATGTTTTGCATACAAACACTCGGTCAACATAAAGTTTCTCAGTTTGCAGAGCAGAACGTCTTCCCCTCTCCAGTTCTCAAGTGTTCCAGAGCAGCAGTGGACATCTAAAACAATCTCCAGTCTCCTCTCAGCATTTGTAAACAATCCAGAATATTATATTCTGCCTCGATTGTGTCTTTTTCCACGTTCCTTTGCTTCCAGACCCATCACAGTTTATACCTGTGGGGAAACAAAGAGGAAATGATTAGACTTAAAGTACAATAACAAAAATAATCTAAGCGTTAAAGACTCAAACTGTTATCTTTGCAGTACTGTCTCCACTATTATACCTCAAAAGCTTCAGTATTGATATATTTTGCTTGGAATTAAACATCTAAAAAATTCCCCCGAATGCCACAGCTGTAAAACATAGCACCTTTGAGACCAAGTAAAGCCAAACATGTGTGAGGACTCAGTATATGTTCAGTTAGAGTCTGGCTTATGATGTAGCCAAGATAAAGAATAGCTGCTATAATTTACCGATACCAAAAATGTAGTTCACTGGGCTAACTCCAAATCCATAGTCCATCTACAAATACCATCATCCCGTGTTGTAAATGCTAGCCCACTTGTGAGAGATAATCCTTTTGAGACATCATGATGCATCTGAAATGGGAAGTGGAAACTGGAAATGCTGATGAAGATGTGATTCTTTTGGCTTACCTCTGTTGCTATGACGCATTCCCTCCTCTCCTCTGCTATAACAAATACTGACTGGTACATGGAGTCTCTTGAGGAACATATCGTTGATATCCTACACTCTGGCTTTTCACTGCAAACACAAATCACACTTTATGTTTACACAAACTAGAAGCACATGGCACAACTATGCATTAGCCGTACATATATACATAGAGGGAGCAGAGAATAGGGCTGGTGTTTAGCAAAGTAATTGTAATTTATGGTTAAACTCTGTGAAAAGATGTATTGTTTTCCGGTTTGAGAAAACATCACTTGGATCATTTTTGGGTTCAAGTCAAGGTGCTAGCAACCGCAGCAATTATTTAAAGTTAACAGAGCTCCATATACACTATTTATCCACTTCATGAACATAATAAATAGAAGTGTGAAGTGGGAATTCTTAAATATGTTGACACACAAATGCATCATTATCACTAAGAGTGAAAAGTGCATGTTCTGAAGTATAGTGTGTGAATGTTTTTTTTTCTTACCTGTACATTCTACCCAAGGGCATTTTGTCTTCTAAACACTTGTCATAAATTATAGTTTTTTCTTCTTGTGACTTGTCATCCTTAAACTCCTTCGATTTCGAGTTGTATGAGTCCAAGTGATAGTTTTTATGGATAAAGTTCGATTTCTCTGAATCACAGTCCACCTCCAGACCAATTTTCTGGTTGGTGTTTTTCAGCTGTGACGCTGGTATCAGGTTGTCCCTCTGAACATTAGACATGTTGTTCATAGTCTCTGTGTCTCCCCTCTCCCTCTGGGCGTGTCTGTGAATGTGTCTCAGTGCCAAGCCCACCATACACAGCAGAACCAGCAGGGCCACCAGCCCTATAGCCAGAGAAACCGCCGCCCATTGGAAGCCACCTTGGTTAGGAGGAGACGTTAAGGCGGCGAAGAACTCGCAGCGAGGTCCGGTGACTCCTGAGGGGCAGATACAGGTAGCTGGAGGATTACCGGGTCCGCCGCCACCGGTGCAAACACCTCCATTGAGGCAGGGGCGAATAGAGCATTCATCCAGGATTCTGTCACAGTTGCGTCCGCCGTAGCCTGCAGGACATGCGCAGGTGTAGTCATTGATCCGGTCTAAGCAGGTGCCTCCGTTGACGCAGGGGTTGCCGGCGCACTCATTGATGTTGATTTCGCATCGTTGGCCGGTAAATCCTGCACGACAGCTACACACCCGCATGCCACCATGGATCAAACACAAGCCACCTAGAGAAGAGATGAACACAGTTAACATTAATATCTCCAGACTTCAAATCAAGACACAGCGTCCAGAATTACACAGGCATTTCAACAATCTGAAACACCCTCATCTCAGTTATCCTTTTCATGAGGCCCTTTTTTCACACATTTCCATCAAACCCACATTCTGACCACAGCGCTGTGTATTGTTCTGCAACACAGAACAATCCCAAAGCCTTCAGTGTTTACAGTAAGACAGAAATCGAGCTATGCTGGATATTTGTCCCTTTTTATCAACAACTGCAGTGAGCTGTGGTGACATTTACAAGCTGCTGCTCTGAGCTGCTGAGTGTTTATATGGAGGACAATAGACACCTAGTTCCCACCAATTCCTGTTGTTCCACAGTGCTTCCAGTTGCAGGAATTCGAGGGGGGCGAAAGAGCGAGGGGAAGTTCAGAAAGGGGGGCAAAGAGAGGAGGAACACTATACCATTAGCACAGGGAAGCGACGTGCACTTGTCCACTCTCTTCTCACAGTTGAGGCCGGTGTAGCCGCGGGGACACTCGCACATATAGCTGCGTCCATTGTCCTTTTCCTTGCATTTGCCACTGTGGAAGCAAGGGGAGTCACTGCATGTCAGCGAACTGTGCTCACAGTGGGAGCCCTCAAAACCCTTTGGACACTTGCACTTATAGCCGCTCTCCAGATTCTGGGAAGAGAAAGGAAAAGTTGGTCAGTGAGAGGATGAATTTAAAATATATATATATGTGTGATGGTGCAAAAAACAATTTCAGGCTGTATTTGCAGCTTACCGTGCATATCCCACCATTCCTGCAGGGGTTGCTATCACATTCCTGCATCTCCAGCTCACAGTTAACTCCTGTGAAACCCGGCAGGCAAGTACATGTATAGCTGCCCTGGCCTGTGTTCATACAGGTGGCGCCATTCACACAGGGATGGTGATGGGTGCAGAAGTTCAGGTCTGAAGGAGAGAACAGTGTTTGTTTACAGGGAGTCCGCAGAGAGGGGGAGAGAAAAACGCTATCTTCTCTGAATGTATATAAAGCTTTGAATGGAACAAGCCACAGGAAGCCTAATTTACTAATGCTTTCAACTGAAAACAATGTTATGTGTAAGTAATATGAGCATGTCTTTAAAAAAAAAAAAAAAAAAAAAAGGAAGAGCAGCAGTGGTCCAAGTTGTTTAGTTTACCTTGGTCACATAATAGGCCTCCCCAGCCCTCCTGACAGTTACACTGCCATGGCAGCTGGCAGGTACCGTGTTTACAGGCTGGGTATGTCTTACATTCATCACAGAATGTGCCTTGCCAGCCATCTCTGCATCTGAAAAGCAGAAGTACATATCCTTCGATTAATCATTGACTCCTTGTGTTATAGGTGTTATAGTCGCAAAACACAACACAACCAGCAATAATCAGAATGTGCTACTTTTCCTATGTGTGCATGCAGTCACTCGGCTCAGCTTAAATAAAACCAGACAAAACTGCGGATTAATTGGGTATTGCATAAAAATTCATCCAGCCAGACATCAATAGCTGCGCAAAGTTGGATATAACCATTAAATGTTAAAATAAATCCATCTCATAACTCTTTAAATGTGCGTTTCTGGCTAAAAGTAATGCATCACGATGTGGAACATGATTTGGAATAGACGCGGAGTGAAATCATACTCTGGAAATGATCGTTTTCCTCGAACTTTATTTATTAGATATTGCATAAAGAAGAAGCAGGGATGAGAATTAAATGAGCCCAGTCCATTTTACAAATAAGGGGTCAGACTAAGGTCAGTGAAGGTACCTACATGGCCGGTTTTGGAGATGTATAGTCTAAAAGTATGAAATATTGCTATAAGGATTTTGGCAGCGAGCCAAGCTTCGGGGGCAGCGTTTTTTCCTTATGATTCCCATGGATATCCGTTTCTCAGTGAAATATGCGGCAACCTTGTCAAACCGTAAGATTACAGAACTTAAGATGTACTTTTAAGGTCTGTACATTTTTGCTGAGTGAGCAAACGCATGGGAGCTGCCTGACGGTGTTGGATGTCTACAAAGGGTTTAACCTCAATTTGGGTCAGCTCTAGTGGTGGGAATGATGGATTTGTGTCTAAAAAGAGGAACAAAATAGGATTCAGGAAGAATTTCTCACAGCGAGTGGGTGAGTGTGTGTGTGAATGATCCTCGCTGTGGAGAGAGTGACTGAGTGAGTGAAGGAGAAAGAGACAAGCTGGTGACAAGAGGGGAACATGGGAAGCGGAGAAGTCAGTGAGTGATGCAGGGGAAGGGAAGTAGGAGAGCGCACTGAGGTTTTATGATTTACCGCACCTCAACCTCTTTTAATGATGCAACTATAGAGACATATTCAACTTAGTAGAAGAACCACAACCATATCTTTCCACATGGATGGGACTCAGTTTGCCTCCATATATGTGTGTTACTTCCTACACCTTTCTCAACACTTTAGAATTATTAATACTTACACACACTCGCCAGGTTTGGAGCAATTTCCATTTCTTTCGCTGCATCCTTCCAGACAGATAGCTAAAACCAAAAAAAGAGCAAAAAAATACACATAAATACACACTATACAAGCAATGTAAAATCACAAATAATAAATAAAGTTCTTCAAATGAGCCCAGAACTAAAGACAATAACAGTGTAAACAATTTAAAAAAAAAAAGAGCAGTCATTCTTGGGATAACCCGGGTTGATCAGTGCGGGTCATCTTTCCTGTGCTCTAAACCTGTCCGCCACACCCCCAGCTGTCACGGCTCGAGTCGGTTGAGGGTTTGTCCCGTTTTAAGTGTCCCGGTCTTGCATGACACTGATTCGCAGGACAACATATCAGGCGACTGACGGTAAGCGGCCGGTTTAGTCCAGAACAGATGCTTGCTCTCAATAGCAGACAGCTGTCACTATTGTTGTTTGTGGTCTGCTACAACCATATTTGCAGCTGCCACTGCCGCGCGCTCAACAATGGAAGGGACTAAACATCGGTGGCGCGTGGCGGATAATAATGCCGCGATTAACCTTGGCGCGTGCAGTCGTCCGGGCTGCTCGTATGGGTGCCCGCGCGCCGCACCCCCAACACCACCACCACCACCACCCTGCGGATTATGTTACCGGGCACGCGCTGCTCACAAGCTTCTCTGGAGTCACTAAAAACGGAAATTTTCGTCAAAAAAAAAAACAAAAAAAACACAAACTAACCCATTTACGCGAGGAAAATTAGTAAGTAAATAAAAGTAGAAATTAAAAATTGTTTATCTACAAAAAATAAAGACTAAGACACGTGGAAATGTAAGAAAAATCTGCAGAAGCGAATCTGTCAGTCACGTGATGTCTGAATTTACATAAAACAATGGGAGGAAGTTCAGAACCGTTACTATTTATTCCTTACTGATTTACATAAATTTCCCTACTTTTCTTTGAATATTATGATCACTAATGTCAAAAATAATATAAATTACTGATGGGAATTGTGAAAAACTTGTTCACAGCATGCGTCATGCTAAGGAGGTAGAGGCCCTGATGACATTGCGTGTTGTTTAATTTGACAGGGAGTGAGAACCAGTTGGAAATTATAGTGTCTGAAAGATGCCTCATTTATCTTTCTCATGTATATTTTCTGTAGTCGCCGACGATTGATGTGTCTGTAATTGCAACACGTGAGCCCATCTGGTTAGAATTTGGCGCCATAGTCAAAATAGCACATGCCAATTTCTCTTTCACCACCAAGTGACATGGATGACAGATCCGCCGTCACCCATGTGGTCACATATTCAGCACATGGTAGCTATTACTCTCTCGCTCTCTCATGGTGCCTCCTTCCAATCCACTCTTTGATTAATTTGTTTTGGTGAAAAGGGCCCTTAGCATTGTGGAGCCAAATGGCAGCGGGCCTCCTCACACGCCTTGTTCAGAGCTTTCCAAAAACATTCAAGTGTTGGTCTCTGATTCTGACCAAGTGGGTTTGCACAAGTAGCTATAATCTCCCTGTTGTCATGCTACGCCGTCTGTCCCTCCACCAATATTCAGTGGCTGTTCACAAACCCACAACCAATCACACATCAAAATTGTATAATTACATATAATGTGGAAAATCACTCTAAAAATGTATTCTTCACCGAAATTGCAGATTAGTCTTGCCAAATATCATTACATCACCTCTTGTGGCACTCAACATTTATGGCTTCAATGACTCTTAACTATAAAATATATCTTAATAGTGTTTGATGTCTTTATTACTCGAAAATATCTTGTTATTTGGTCTTTTTCAGGCAAACCAGAATGATGACAGGCAAAGTCAGACATCATGTGAAGATCGGTAAGGTAAGGACTGTTAAATGAATCCACCTCTGTAAGTAAGTGTTCCCATGAGCTTCTTATATTCACACAACTCAAGAGTAACACAATAAAACAGCAACACCAGATTCAACACACAGACACTGAAGGCAGCATAACTAGAAGCGACCTGCTGCTGGACAGTGAAGCAGACAGGTGTGAATGGTAGATATTTCAATGGTTGCTTACGTTCTTCGCAGTATTTCCCCTTCCAGCCTTGTAGACAGGATAACTGTCCATCTCGGGTGCAGGTGTAGTGGCCGAATCGGTCGTCTCTGGGCGTGCATTTTTTGGAACAGCTCTCTCCGTAGTAACTTTCATTGCAGATGAACCGGTAAGAGTACTTCAGCTCTGTCTGTTTCCCAGTCTGAGTGTCCTGAGACCAGTCAGCCCCTACACCCAGCTGTCTTTGGATGGCAAAAAAGCTAATCAAAAAGTCAGGGTTGTTGGTATCTGAAAGAGGAGAAAAGAAATAGTTGGAAGGAATTAGTATTATAAATAGGATATCTAACCTGAAAAGTGCAATTTGTTCAAGTCCCTCTTTGTATTTTTTATTTAATTTGGTCCTGAACTGTATCATAAATGGCTTTAAGTTCAAAAGTCATTTGGTTTCGCTTTAATAATCTGCCCAGTAGCAAGCTGCATCCCTTATCAAATCCCATACAGCATAGATGAAAGATAAACTCAGGTTGAAATTTCCTCTTTCTTTCCGTCAGCAAAAACATTCCCAGGCCCAGTCCCCTCTTCCAAAGGGCGGAACAGAGTAAGGTGTAAAATACAGGAAGATGTAGTCAGGAGTTTTTGGCAGGCACTGTATATTCTCACCAAAGCCCACAGCTCTTTCCCACGCCAAAAATAAACCAGAGGAAGTTCAATTGTATTGGGTATAAGAATGAAAAAGGTGTTCTGTGGTTCATAACAAAGGCATGAATAGGCGTGAAAATGTGTGAAATTATGAACAAGTTAACAAGAGGTGGTGTTGAGGAATATGTTTGATTGTCTGTTTTGTATTTTATGGCATAGTGTTTGTTTTTTGTGCATGCAATTGTGCAAAATGGAAAACTAGTTGGAGAGGCTCATGCATTAAATACAGGCAGAGCTCCCTCCTGTGGTAAAAAACGCTGCACTTACCTACAGGTAGACTTCCATAAGGTGAATGCCAGGCTTCAATTATTAATGAAAACGAACCCTATAAAGAAAACACAGGCTGTTGATTATTTTCCACACGCATTTTTACAGAGTTAAAAAAAAAAAAAATTCAAAGTATAGCTTGCACTATTCTTTTTTTTTTTTTCCTGTTGCACTCTGTGGTTACTTATGTGCAAAGTGACTATTTTATTTGCATAAATACATCTATGGGCTGTTGCATGCCCCTTTGGATTTTCCAAATGAACGACGTCTTCCCAGTCCAATCTGATTGTTGGCTGAGTATTACCTAATGATATGGATTAGATGAGCTGACCAATAACCGGTGCGCTCCCAAAATGCATAGCAGTTCTCTGGAACAACATAATAGAGGGGTGGCTGTGCTAAACAAATAAAGTGGATGCACTGCTCCACGCTCTTACCGGCCATCCAAAGTTGAAGGGTATTTGGATCGGTCTAGGTAAAGTGCCACTGTCCTTGGCGCTGAAAGAGTTTGTCCCCACCACCGGTGTCATTGTACTTCCAAAGATGCAGTCACCTGGCGAGACCACAGCCTGATAATTCTTCAAGCAAATTCTAAAATAAGTCCTGCAGTTGGGTTTGCATGCGTTTCCGTTTGCCAGCAAACCTTTATGATTTTTAAATTCGTGCAGATCAAGCTCAAAAACACCGGAGCCAAATACCTAAAAGAGAAGGAAATGTGATATAAGAACACGTCGTTGCCGTTACATATAGCTGAGCATGGCTTATGCTTTAAAGAAACCCCAAACAAATGGCTCTCCATCTGTTTTCTCCGAGGTCTCTGGACCACCGGGGAGCAGCTTTATCCCTCCTTCATACCTGTGTTATCAACGTGGTGCTGAATGCAATGGTAAAGGTGAACCAGGCTGCCATCCTTCTCGCTTCTCCAGGGCAGCCGCGTCACCAGCCAATGAAACCTGTTTTTACTGCAAAACCTCTCTATTCCAAAGTATTTACACCAAGGTAAACAAGTGGGAAAAAATCTTCAAAACGTGTATATATCCTTCTTCACTCCCAGGGAGTTCTCCTTTAGCTCCTTGTTTGTGTGCGTCAAAGGCGTCCAGAGAAAGCGTTTCCAATCTCCAAGTTATCCAAAGGTGAGGGAAGACTAATATCCAAGCCGTGCTTCTTTCTGTCAGCAGGCGTCCCCTTGTATAGTACTGTACTCCACAATTGTCACTTCGCTGTGTGGACGCGGCTCACTGCTTGTTTTGGTGCTGAACTTGGTGCGTCAGTGCGCCACGGATGTTCATCACTCGTCTTATTACTAGTGAATGAACCGTAATGTGTCTCCTCCCAGATATATAGACTTGCACTGCGCTGCTCATTACATAAACTGTCAGTCACCCCACTGACACCGCCCACTTTACATATTCAACCCCCTTCCCTTCCAACCCAACAACAATTATCCAGATTTAATACCCACTGGCACTACGCTCACTGACCACCGTGGATACTGGGTGATTATTAACAAGCCCCAACATCTGTTGGCTTATTTTTAGCGCGCACAATACACCGGACGCATATTTACCCATTACAGACAGAGAAAAAGGACAATGAGGCAGAGCCAAAATTTGGAGAATAAAAAGCTTGAATTCAATTACTCTCTTAGTCCACGCACCCTTTTGCCCTTGGTTCCACTCAATTGCACGCCTAATTAGCCCCTACTACGGTGTGCGCATTCTCTCCTCGTTTTTACTCTCTGTGGGGTCATCTGTGCCTTTCTCCCTCGTGTTTTATCACAAACAATGAAATTAGAATCCAATCAAACGGAGAAAAAAAATCTCCCCTTTCCCCCATTTTTGTGCTAATAAATTGCTTAATTTCACTTGGTTCAGTTTGGCTCATTTAAAAATGAAACACAATGCAAACACAACAAAAATTTCCAATTCTAGATAAAGTAACCACAAAAATAAAACAATATATTTAATATATTTTTTTTAAAAGATATGTATAAAATTGTATTTTAATTGAATAAACTCTTGGGCGTTTTTACCTTTACGCACAGATACACGCATGTCTGTTGCGCGTTATTTGTAAAGGTGTTATTTTGGGTGGGTTTAATCTTGTTGGTGGCGTGTGCCCCTTCATGCCCACCCATGCGTTTTACTGTTTAGTGGCAGCGTGCCTCCTATTGTTGAGACGCGTGTCCCTCTCTCGCCCTCATGCGGGTGTAATGTGCGGGACGGGAAACATAACTATTCAGCTGTATGCAAATTAGCTCTCTCTCTCTCTCTCACTCACTCACTCTCACATACACACACGCGCACACATATACATTATCACCTGCATCCGTAAAATCGGTTTATTCCTCCTCGTGGCCTTTAACAGTTAATAGGAATGACACGGGTCTTGGCGCAGTGAGGTTCCCAAGATGTGGATAAAAGATGAATTTGATGGACTGGAATTGACAGGAGTGATAAATAAATGAACGATCTGTTAGCGGAATCTTGCAGTAATTAAAATTTGACACAACTTTATCTCATTTAAAATGGAATTCATTCATTAGTGGAGAAATAAAACCACTCCCCACTGCGTCCTTTTATAATCGTTAATTACTTGGAAATTAATAATAGGTTAATGATGTATATTGTGGTATGTGTTGTCCACTAAATGAAAATTAAAACGTAATTCTATAGAAATGCATGTGATAATTCACACATTCTGGTTAGGGGTGTGAATTGTGTGAATATTTGGCAAATCGTCCTGGTTCTTTAGTGGTTTTTTTTTTTTTTTTCCAGTATACATCGGCTGGTTTTGATCATCTGATTGGTTGTATGTGTCATTCGATCGCCCCTGTCTCTTTCATTTACCATCTGGTGGGAGACTGGCAGCCCGACGCAGCGTTTTCTGTCGTCTGTTCACGGAAGGGAGAAGCCAGTTTTCTCCAACCTGTTCATCTGAATTTTGCTTGGCATCAGTTGTGCATTTGTGAAAAGGAACTACAGTAGTACAGTAAACGTGTAATAACTTCTAGAGAGATTTGTCATTTCACAAACAGACACAACAGTTCTGCTATGTGGCAGTGGGATTTATGGACACAGGGGTGGGGGGGGCTGAGGTCATTAAAACTACTATGAAATATACACCTAGGATATTTTTTTTTAATATTTTGCTGCAGATTTGCGTGTCTGTTATGTTAAATCTAGTGGTGAACCATTTCGATTGTGAGTAAAATATTGGTCTAAAATATTTTTTTCATAATAAACAAAAACAATGCACAATATAAAAAGTTCTTTATCATTACAGTCATTTTTTAACATGCCTAGTATGTTTTTTTTATATATATACTTTGTTATATTTAGCTTTGAAGTATGCAAAGACAAATATTTTAAGTTTCTTCAGTTTTTTCTTTTCATTTGACCTCTTGATGATCCCTAAAATGTTTGCAATTCATCTGCTGCCTTTGTACAGTAGCTGTACGCTGCTGAGAGT
>JAPTYQ010000017.1:12429955-12443035 GCA_029814465.1 Ostorhinchus cyanosoma | reverse complement strand
CAGGAAACCGCAGGGCTGTCCACGGGATCTGACAACCTTGGAAACTTTAAAGTCTGCTCAAAATCACACATGCTTCTAAAAACTCTACATTTTCTTTAGTAGCTTCACTATGAATAACATGGCCTTCCTGATTAATTAATTATTTTTTTTTTTTTACAGATTTTCCAGCTGATATGTCCCTTTCATACTTATCATATTGCAGCTCCTACCCTTTTTTTGGTTCCTGCTTATGCAATACAAAATATTAACACCTAAGTTTAACTGAAAAAACACTTAACCCTTCATGCATGGCAAATTTACCAGTGTTAATTATGCAGTGTAAAAATGTTAACTCTATTGAAGTAATTACAACAATGTATTTTGAGTAAGATGCTTCCCAGTGTCCCAGTGTTGAATGCTGTGGTGTTAAATCTACTCCAAAGAGCCCTGCCCACTCATTAAATCAAGAGGACAGTGTACGCAAGTGTTAATTATTTACTCTGTATAGTTAGTTTTGCTCCACGATTTTAACATTGATCTAGATAGGGACCAAATACACTCTATAATAAAGCTAAAATCAACTCTATTAGTGTTAATTTGACACAGCAAAATGTACTGTGGACAGTTATTCTACAGCTGTTCTTTTATATATTCATAGACTTTATAGTTTTAGTTCCATATCCGCCAACACAGTGGACATTTATGCATCGTCCCAAACACTGACAATCAAACCACCACTGTAACTTTCCTATTCTTGATAAAACCTGATCTACAGTAACATACGCAGTGTCCAGCTGAGTGGAGATTTTTGTGACTCCGTGAAAAATAGGTTCATAAAAAAAAAAAAAAAAAAAAAAATCAATCACATTTTATTTTTTTCATGCCTAAAGAGGAATAAAAAACCCTCCGGAAAAAAAAAAAAATCTTGATTAAGGTTCTCCCAATTCATGCATGAAAGGGTTAAGATCCATCTTTTGGATAATTACTGCAATGATTAATATGTTTCAGCTACAATAAATTCTATAACTGATGTAATGAGTAGCTTCTCATTTCTTAAACAACAAACATTTTAATAGAGCACAAAGATCAGACTGTGTTTCAATGGTAAATAGTCATGTGGTCTGATGAGTCCAGACTGACCCTGTTCTGGAGTGATGGAGAGAGGCAGATGAAGTGATTACCCATCATGCCTAGTGCCTACAGTACAAGCCTGTGGGGGCAGTGTTGAGATCTGGAGTTGATTCAGTCAGTCAGGTCTATTTTCAGCAACATTATTTGTCCAAAAATCGATGGAAAAGCATGTTATGTCATTGTTATTGACATTATTGGAATGATGCCACTATGAATACACGCTGTAATCAAAGCTAAAGGAAATCCAATTAAATATTAGAGTGCAGAACTTTTTATTGGCTAATCCTGGTCCTCGAGGGTCGGTATCCTGCATGTTTTCGATGTTTCCCTGTTCTGGTACACCTGATGGTTGTTATCAGTCTTCTGCAGAGCTGGATAATAGGCTGATCATTTGAATCAGATGTGTTAGAAGAGGGTTACGTCTAAAACATGCAGGATACCGGCCCTCGAGGACCAAGACTGGTGACCCCCCTGGCCTAAGCTGTACATATCATTCCTAAAAAGATATAAGATAAAGGAGAACAGTCAGTGCTACTTCCTTCGGTACTTTTTATTGTACATAGTTCCAATGATACATGAAAATCCAGTGACAAAATAGATGATTCTGGAACAACCTCATCTACTATCTCGGTGCCTGGAGAAAGGAAAAACTGCAGCAGCATGTGTAGTACATAAATTTGCCTACTAAACATGTTTAGGCTTGTGGTCTTTATCAAGATCAACAGAAGCTTTTAGCCTTAAATTGCACTGATGCCGTCCTCAATGCAATGCACAGGAACAATAGAGGCTAATGAAGGGATTCTGAGCACTGAGCAAGACAAAGGACAGCTGAAACGATGCTGGGCTTGTTTTTTTTTTTTTTTTTTTTTAATGTTGATTTGGATCTGTTCTGTATTTCACTGTGGTGATGGTGACAGAGTCAGTCGTCTAAAGCAGTGCTTCGCAAACTTTTTACAGTAGAAAACCCCTGAAATATATACATATATATATATATATATTTTTTTAAGCTAATTACCCCCAACTCTCGCTTCAGCATTTTTGATTGAAAAAAATGGGGCAAAGTTAGCTCCTGTGCCAAACGTATCTATTTTTATTTTCAAAACGTTGTAAACAAATAGCATATATTTAACCCTTGTGTGGTGTTCGGGTCTGTGGGATCGATTTCAGTTTTTATCAAAAGAAAAGTGAAACAATTCATAATTTTTTTCAACCTAAAATTCATTGGCTTTGGCTGATTTTCTGTGAAGAACATGAATTAAAGCACATTTTCAATGACCACATACTGTCCACCCACTCTATGTATTTATGTTCCATAAAAGTGGTTTGGTGTGTTTAGTTGTGAAACATCTCCACTTGATTATAACTGATTTTCAGATTTATTTATTTTTTTTTATTACATTTTGATTAAAAAAAAAAAAAGAGAGTTGCATATTAATTCATAAATGTGATCTAACAAAAGTAAAGGGCAAATGTTAATCATATTTGCTGTTCATATGACTTTTAATTGGGATGATGAAGTAAACATCTGTTGAGTATTTTAACATAAAATAGTTTGATTGTGTTGTTTTGAAAACCCAAAACTCCACCAGACCCATGAACACTGGCTGAACACCACACAAAGGTTAACTTTAATATATAAAAAACAACAAATCTTTATGTGCACAATATACACTGAAAAGTGCCCACTTTCAATGATAAGAAAAATAAATGAATTGGTCCTTAATGAATAGATGAACCTTTCATCAGCAACAACAACAAAAAAACCTAATTAAAGTCATCTTGAATAATATAAAATATAAATGCTCTTAAAATGTTATCAAAGCTTAGGGGGGCTGTGAGTTTTAAAACAATATCGAAATTAAATAAGATCAAGAGTGTCAATTTTATTTATTTATTTGAATTCAATACTTATTCTGACTGATTTAATGCATCTTTCCAAACAAATTTCACTTCTTCCAAGTTCTACAGATCTTTTTATCTCACCTTCTTGAATCATCTCCTCTTTCTTGGACCACCAGATCCTATCTATATATGCTTTTTGGTGGATTAAAAAAAAAACCAGACTGAGTCAACTTGAGCTGGTACCGTGTGATGGAAAAGGGATGCGAGAGTCACCGAGTAAACCTTGAAAGAATGATGTGCATTAGCGATTGTGCTGCAAATATCAAAAAAGCCGTGCTACTTAAAAGTTTCCTTGATGTTGAGTAGTCAGCTGCAGAGTTGAGGAGGAGAGGAAGAGATGAAGGAAGTATGTAAGGAAAACTGTCCTGAGCAAGAGGATGAGACTAATGATATTTCTGTTTATCTGCGGAGATGGTCCTGAGGTATTTTTGGATGGCTGCTGTTTTTTCCTCCGTAAATTCCAGGTTCCGGCTGTTTTTCCTTCTCCCTGTTCCCAGCCTGTGAATGCAGGGCCACTTCCTCTCCCTCCTTCCTATTCTGAGCCTCTGATTGCATGTAGGTGGGGGTGCTTACAGGATAGCGTATGTGTGTATAAGTGTGTGTCAGGGAGTAATGCGTGTGTGTGTATGCGTGTGTGTTGTGAATCTAAGGAAAGGAATGTTGCAATATGTATTTTTTCGGTCAGTCGGTTTAAACTAATGAAAGCGTGTGTGTTACAGAGTCTCGGGTGTTGGGTGTGGAGGATGTAACCATTAAAGAGATCAGCATGTCAACTGTTCCCCAAGTGCTGCTTTCTCCAAACCAGCTGGCGATGGGAGGTGTGTGTGCATATATATATATGTGTGTGTGTGTGTGTGTGTGTGTGCACTCTATGCCCTACACGCTCCTCTCAGCACGAAACACAGATGGATCTTTGCTTTGGCTAATGTTGTCTGGGTCTGGCTTCTGATCTAACCGTCCAGTCCCGAAGGCCAATTACTTTGTGCATTTCCCGGTAAATGAACTTGCTTTTATTTAAACACCAACAACAGGAAAAGATAAATATATATATAAATATAAATATAAGGCATCAGTGTCAGTTTTACGTAGTTCATTTTATGATATTTGTACTTCTACGTGTCAAGAAATGAACATCCCATAAACAACTTCTGCAAGTGCCTCTGTTTGGTTGCCATGCATCTTTGTAAAACATTTTATTTGACATTTTGGAGGAGGGGTTATTCATTTGGCATCTTATCTGCTGATGTCTTCATAATGTGTTTTTACTAGTTTATAAACTATGCTTTCTTGGAAGTCGTGCTGTAGTTTGTGTTGCACCACTCACACTTAACTCATAAATAAAGGAAGTATCTATATTAGGATGTCAGAAATAAATAACATGTTTTCTTTTTCTCCGTGTGGGAACGCATCTAATTTACCGTGCCACCGTTTTGTCGTCTTGGATCTTACTTGCTTACTGTTATTGTAAACAGAAATGTCAAGTTTTTTTTGCACATAAATAATTCTGGTCTGTATCTTGTCATGCAATAGAGTCATTTATAGTGGATTAGTTGTTCGGTTGTGTTATTGTTAACATATGCCCTCCCTCTAATGCAAAACATTCGTCTAATAATGAAAAAAACGAAACAAAACAAAACAACCAAACAAGATCCAGGTGAACCAGGAGAATTCCAGTTAAGTTTTAAAATCCCTTTTTCAGACTTTTATTAACATGTGCAGCATTCATGTAGAAACAGTGTCAGAAACATTAATGAAAAATACATGTCCTGCCCATACTCCATATAAAAATGTATTCACGTTTTAAAAAATTGACTATTATTATTATTATTGACTATAATTCATTCACATCCCTAGTTTTTGCTGTGAACGTGCCACTGTTCAGTCTGTTTGGTCTTTTCACAGCATTTAAACCAAGAACAACCCAATGAACCTAAACATAGTAGTAAATGATGCATATTGTTCTGTACAAAGTATTTGACTGCAGATACAGTAGGTGAAAAGGGAAAGACTGAAGGACCTGTGTGTGTGTGTGTGTGTGTGTGTGTGTGTGTGTTTGTGTGTGTGTGTGTCCTCTGGTTGTCTGCTTGGACACTGTTGATATAAAAACAAAGTCACACTGCAGCCTGCTCTTCTGTTTATTGCACAACAAGTCAGCTAAATCGGCGCCATATTGGGTTTTTATTGTCTGCAGTTTTTCGTTTAGTGGCCAAACTAATGTTGTGTTGAATGTTTAATGTTGAGTATAAACACACAGACCGCACAAGCACATAAACGCACACTAACACAATTTTTCCTGTTAATCATTGTGGACTTCTTCTTTAAAAATCCTCTTTATTCACCGTGAGACCTCGTGTTTACCATTTGATGAATCTTTCCAGCGCATCAAAAGAGGATGACAACCCTGACGACCAGTAAGACTGTTTGTCTAATAAAACACACATTTCTGCTCATGAGAGTTCACGGTTAATTTCGTAAAACTATTGTTTGTATCTATCTCATGCCACAGATATTACATTAGCTCTTTGTCTGCTTCCTCTCAGGGACATTTGGGGATATTTGGACCGACAGCTGAGATGCTTAAACTCTTTTTCATTCCAGTTATATCTCGACAGGAGATAGATGCTTGCTGGGGATTATAAAAAATGTTTCTTCTCTTGACAGCCATGAGCTTTTCTGCTTCAAAAGATTTATTATTATCCTTTTTTTCTCCATCTGACAGTTGTCTGGAATTTGCAGCTGAAAGTGAAGTGATAGGGGTGCTGTTATCTGTGTTTAGACTTTAAATGTTTATACGGGATATATTTAAGAGAGTAGCAAAAAAAAAAAAAACCAGACCTGGTGTGTTGTTGTGTTTGTGTGCGCTTTAATATAAGTGATGTAAGCACGCTGCATACAATCCATAGCTACACTATCAGTTTTCGACTGGATAAATGAGGCAACTTGCCACTTCTGAGGTTTATTTTACAAGGATAGAAGGAATTTGTCTTTTCCTGGTCTCATACATCAATATGGCAGATGTTTCCTAAAGGATGGATCATGCGGCCTTTCAAATGGATTCACAAACTACCTTAATTGCTGTTTGTTTTGTCTCCCTCCACCCCCGACTCTCAGTCTTGCGTCAAACATCTGAGGAGCATTTTCAAGAACAAAAAGGAACTCATATGGCCGCTGCATATTTGGCTCTCAGACACACAGGGAACTGGGTATTGTTTCCAAGCTTTTATCCATCCACCATTTGATCTCCGCTCCCATCCACGGTTCAAAATGTGTGCAGCCTTCGTGAGCTTTCTCATTTTAACAGAGCAGTGAATCCCATTCATATTACTCAGTGTTTTTCCATGACTGGGATGGGTATTGGGTGCTGATAGGATATCAAGCACACCTAAGTGCTTCCCTTTCCTCCCTCTCTTTATTTTCTTTCCTTTTCTCTTTGGCCTCTGCCTCTCTATCAGGCCCCCCACACATGCTCTGTGTCACGTCCTGTACCGAACAACAGCTCTACCTTCCCTGGAAGGCACATTGATCAGCGCCGTAGATCAATCCTCTGCCTGTGTTGGCGATTGATGGAGCACTTGGAGAAAGATTTACTGTGGACATGTTTTAGAAGACAGCAAGATTCGTCATGTTTTATCAGTGAAAACTTCCTGCACTCTCTTTATTCTTTCCACCCTTTTCTTTCTTTCTTTCATTTCAGAGACATGCTGACAGGTCTGGATGTGCTTTTCCTTTCAATACTTTCCCTTCCCCAAGAATCGATAATTCAAACTGAAATTGCCGCAAAGTGTTAGAGCATTTCACATCATTCTTTGTGTGTATCGACAAGTAGCCATCTTTCAGCTAAAATCACCATCAGATAGGACTGTGTTTGTTGTTGTCTTGGAAACAACATGCGTTGCTAAGAGTCGTCCTACAAATGCTGACGAGGAGCAAGACCCCAAAGCTTTTTAAAATATCCTCAATTCGAACAGGATTAATCACAGTAAACACAGAAAAACAGACAAAAACAATATCATGATGTGTTTTCTGTGGGATTATCCAGACATATCTGAGGCGAAGGTAAACACTGTCGTCGCTCATGTTCAAGTAGCACTTTGTCCTGAGATGTGTTTTTTAAAAAAGTCTTGGCAAATGCTGCGTTTGCTGTCAGACACAGGCTGTGAAGGCTTGCCAAGGAACAGGACAAGCTCCATCCTGACTGGCATCTTAGTTTCACATCTGACAGAGAAGTTGGGGAATGACCTCATGCTAAAATGACTCAACATTTGTCTTAAGTAATTCAGTCTAGTACAGTATTAGTCAATGCAGCCGGATAATGAAATAAAGCCCTGAATGGGAGCGTTTCCCAATTACAGCCGGTGATGCATATGTCTGACCTGCTCTGCTTTATGTGGAACCAAAGGAAGGAATCGGCTCATTGTATAGCGAGGACCCGACTGATATTTGGGAGTTGTATAGGGTAACGCGACTGCAGCCCCTCACCCTCTCTGTGGCAGCGGTGATTCATGTGATTGAGAAGAGTGTGGGAGGGGAAGTGGGGTGGAAGCAGAGGAAGAGAGGCAGGAAGTAGGGGGGAAAAGCTGGTCTATCAACGAGGCCTGATAATGGAGACCCACAGGAAACGGCTGAGGAGGATTTTCCACGATGTCGCACAGGAGCCCTGGCACTAGTGTACACACACACACACACACACACACACACACGCACACGCGGGCATTATTTTACGCCCTACCCACCCTCTAATCCCACACAAACAGGGCCACCCACGCCCACATGGGTGTCGTGTAATACAGCAACATCCCCCTCAGCCAAAAGTAGCCTCGCATCAAGCGTCTCAATCAGTGTTTTAAGTTGATCGGCAGATCTGTCAGCATGTTCTCCTTATCTCCTATTCTGGCTGCACCTGCTCCGTCAGGGCGCCGTGCCAGCTCCCATCCCAGGCCTGTCATTGGCTGGCAGCTCTCAGGACCACGGGGCATGTTGGCCAATAAACAAGATGAAAAGGGAGTATACACAGAGATAAATGTGGCCTTCATCTTTGTCGTATTCTCAAACTCGACGCTCTGATGTAACATAAAAATATGTTCTCCAAGTAGTAGACTGAGTTAAGTAAGCACACCAAGAGAAAGGTGTCCGAAAGGAACTTGGCTTTCCTCCAGATCAGCCTGAAAGAAGTGCGACGAGGCATTTGTGTTAATGTGTGTGTTGAACATGTTTGTCCCATACTTGGACTGGGAGGGGTCCTTGTTTTCCCTCTGCTCTTCCCTTTGGTTACACTGTTGTTTCCCAGGCACCCCCTGTATACAACACATCCCATTAGGAAGGCTGTTGCTGCTGAGACACACACACACACATGCACACACACACACACATGCACACACACTATGGACCCAGGAGGAAAATCAATGCTGAGAAGACCTTGCTTCTCTTCCTATGGTGCAGTCGTTAGGGAAATGGAGAGGCAGTTCCATCTGCGTACGCCTGCTGCTAACGACATCTTTAGGCTCCGACGCTGTTTTTGCCGCTGCTGTTTTTCCAACCAATGCATGGAAGCATCAGCTGATACAGATATTTTCACTGCTCATTAACATAGACACCTGCTTTTTGAGAAATTGCCAGATGGGGGATTCAAGTTTTCGATTCCCTGGTTGTTAGGTAATTGATATTTAATGTCCATTTTGATAAATGAGACATTTTATTCCTTCTTTTCTCATCAGCTCTCATGCTGTTCTAAATAGCCTGTGGGCTTTTATGATCACGCGTGGAATATTTCTGCTTATGAATATCAAATGGTTTGCGCTAGACGTGGTGTGCGGCTTGTCCTCTGGTTCAGAAGCTCACCATTCTCAGGACGTCCTGTATAGTAGCCCCCCCCACCACCACCCCTCCCCAAAACAGAGAAACACACACAAACAGACACAAACAGACACAAACATACACACACATACTTTATCCTAGCGACCCCCCCCTCCTCCTCCTCCCTCCTCCTGCTTCTCTCTCACAGCTCCAGCTCCTTATCTTCAGAGTCCAGGCAGCTGCATGTTTGTCTATATATGTGTGTGTGTGTGTGTGTGTGAGGGGATACAGACGGAGTGTGTGTATGTGCATCCATGTGTGTAAGCGCTCTTGTGTGTAAAGCAAAGGAATAGGTGTGAAGTACAGTCACAGAGGTTGCCTTTCAAGTCCTCCTCCCTTCTGCGATCGTGGTCAGTAGTTGGAGTCGGGAGGGAAGAGGATTAGCAGCTGCAGCGGCAAGATGAGCCCCGAATGTGTCTCCTTCTGAGATGAAGGAACGACCCATCGCAACCGGAGTTCACTTTAGGACTTTCAACAGAAGAGTCGCATATTTCACTGTAGATGAAATTGAAAATGCTGATCACGAAAAAAAAAAAAAGCACATTTACACCACAAAGACCTGCTTTATTCTTTTTCTCTTATTATTCCAAATCCTATGATCTCTAGCTGGCTTTATTTGACCCTTTAAGACCTAGAATTATTTTTTTCTCCCCATTTAAGTCATTTATCATCATTTATTTTAATAGAGTTCACACAGTTCAAGTGTTACGTGCATTTATGACACAATGAAATTCAATTAACCCATAAAAACCCAGTGCTACTTTTGTGGTTCTCTCTATTTAACCTTTCTTGAAGTGATTTATCGCAATATGATCCTCTCCGTTTTGTATTTTTTTTTAAGTGAAAATCAGGTATTTTCCTTATTTGTTTGACTGATTATGTCCTTTAATCATCATGCTGAGATTATATTTGAGAGTTGGGAGAGAAAACTAAAATCTATCATTAACTGAACATCCACTGTCATTGATTTAACTCCATGGGTTTTACTGGTGAATCAATGTTGTGGAAGATGACAGTGTTTCCATGTTCACTACGGAGCCACTGAATGTCCAAATGGGTCATATGTGATGATCGTGAAAAGATGACAAACTGCATTTTATGACAATTATTTACATGAATTGATAGGATTAATGGATCAACAGGTATTAAACAGTTTAGGTCAGTAGTTGTTCGACGTCTAAAATGTATAATTAATCCATAAACTTCTGTAACTCCTTCAGTAATTACTATGAGCTTCTCTCTAATATCATCTTCTGCATTTTGCATTTTTCCTTTAAAGATCATGTATTTCACTGTATTAAATTTACTAACCATGTGGAAGTGCGTAAAAGCTCAGCGCAAAATGGTAAAACTGGGAAAACTGAAGAAAATGTGACTGTTTTTGCGGAATGTATCGTTAACTGAACATAAAAACACTATAATTTGTTAAAATACATGCATTTTATTGGTGAAATAACGGTGTTTCCACATCGACTACGTACCCTCTGAATGCACACATGGGTCATATCTGATGCTGCACAAAAGGCTGAGAAACTGCATTTTACTGGAGTTATTTCAATGTATTGAGAGGATTAATGTTTCAAATCTTATGAAATATTATAGATCAGTAGATGTTTTTGGTCACAAGTGGCTGTTTAAGTCTTCGAGGGTAAAGGGATATTATTTTCTATTTGGATTCTTTCAAGGCTCTTGTAAAAACAAACTCATCTCTAGTCTGTTAGTTTCCATTTGTCACTGAGGCTTTTACCCCAAAAACCACCAAACTATGCATTTTAGAGACAATGTAAAGGTGGAGCCAATAACCAAGTTGTTGTAGAAGTTTTGTGCAGATGGTTTTTCTCAGCCTGCTGTCATCTGCAGAGTAGAGTTACGCAGGGAATCCCTACTGTATGTTCTTCTCGGTGTGTGTTTGTAGTGCGTTAAAACATTGGCTCCAGCTGTTTACAGAGAAAGCGAGAGGTTCAAAAAAGGATTTATGTGGCCTTGAGACAGTTCGGGTGGCCAAAGAGGGGGATTTGGAGCTGAATTTAACACAAAGGCCACATTCACCGCTCTTGGCCTCTATTTACAGCATATAGACGTACTGTATAGATGTAGGATTCTTCCATATAGTTCATTTTGTGTATAATACAGGATATTGATGCATGTCTGATGTGAAAGGCCTGATGGTCCCTGGTTGGCTCCCCAGTGTTTACCACACTGTGTTTATGTCTGTTTGTACCCTTCTTCGCACACATCTCCAGTTGTTTCTACATGTCTGTTTCTGTGTTTACTGCTTTGTTTGGGATTGTGTGTCTTTGATTTTGTAAAACGTCCTTCTTGGGTTCTCTTTTCTAGCCGCGAGGCACTCTGCGTGAAGCCGGTTTGTTTGTCTTTGGGGTTGTTGTAAGTTTGTGCAGTGATTCGGGGTCACTTGTCCGTGCTATCTGTCACTTTGTGTCTTGCTGTGATTTCAGATTGTTTGTCTGTGTTTTTGTCTTGATCATTATGGGATGCAGCTTGCTGCTGAGCCACTTCCTGTTTATTGCCCTCATCCTGGCCCTGGGATCATCACTGACATCACAAGGTTGTTTACGGTGTGGGAACCAAGGTAGGCTTTATTTATCAGAAGTGCGAGGCCCTCTCCTGACCTTTGACCTTATCAAAGTCAACCGTAGTATTTTTTTTTTTTACAAATACGGACTATGGAGACGAAGCCAAACATGTACTTATTGCCTTTTTTGTGCAACAGTGCACTCAAACTCTTCCCATCTGCTCTGTTCTTTCACACGTAGCATCGTAGCCAAGTTAAAATTTATTGAATTTCTTGTACAAAAGTAGATTTTATGAGAATGAGCCCTGAGCAAAATATTTTATATGTCTAAACCTTGTTCAGACGCTGTCTCTTTCTGGTGTCTGGAATACTCTCATAAACTTTAATACGAGACATAAACAGTTTGTTTGTCTACTTAGCACTTTCAGCATGATTTATAGAAACCTTTTGATGCCAAAATAATACGTTTAGTTTATTTTTGTATAATGCAGTGGTGCAAAAAAAATAATAATTCGGGTCAGAAGAAAGACGTGGTCAGTCGTTTTGGTCTCATTAACTTCAGAATCAGTTCAATGTTTAGACAAAAAGACCAAAATATAGTACAAAAGAAAAGCCTGACCAGCTGTGATGAATAAGAATGGATGAGAGCGGAGTGCAGGGGTAAAAAAAAAAAGAGACAAAGGTAATGAGAGAAAGTTTGGCAGTGCCGTGTTCATTATGAGGCTCCAAAACAGTGAGTCACAGCACAGGGTGGAGTCCGTTTACTGCATCAGTGCCAACCAGGCCAGGCGCTGTGCTGCCAACTTCTGTTAAAACAAAAAGAGGAGTGGGACGCAGCAGCAGCGGTGGCAGCCCCTCTTTTTCCTCCTCCTCCTCCTCCTTCAAGATCCTGCTGTCATTCTTCACCCCATTTCCTCTACGATCACCACCCACTTCCTGTTTCATCTTCTGCCTCGTCCTGATCTCATTCACCTCTACCGTTCATCCAAAATCTGTAGGTAATGCTAGAGGCGGTGCAAAAAAAAAAAACAAAACATCTTTATTTAGGAGACTTTTTGCAACTTGTCCTGATATTTTAGGCTGTGATTGACTAGAGGTTTTTATTGGCTTCCTCAGAGCTGCCCTTTCAAAGTCAACCATGCTGAAATTGAAAGAGTCAATGTTCAACAAATCAAAATACCAAGTCTGCCGCTTACATTTCATCGCCGTGCCACCCTTATCGCCTGTATTATTGTCCTAATCATCATGTTTCGTTGTCTGTCTCTGAAGCGTGTCTTTCAAGTGCATCAAACCCACAGAGCCTGTTCTACCGACAGTCAGATGACAAATCATGATGAAAACACTTCAATTGTCCCCACTAATGCTGATATTTTGGCAAAACAGACAACACTTTCCAGGTTTGCATAAGGTGCATACGTCTGTAACCATAGCAACAACAATGGCGATCATATACCCGATAAATAAGGTTTATTATTTCTTTAACGTGTCCCGTGAACGCAGTGTCCTTTCGTATTCTCGTATCTTTATCAGGATACTACCCCTGAAAAGTCCCCACGATGTCTGCATATTTGGTAAAACAGGACTCGCAGATGTTTATTTAGATTGAAAGTCCCACCAAACAGCAGCTCCACCTCATCAGTCATCTGCCATAAATGAAGACAAAGAAAAAGAGTGTATAGCTA
>JAPTYQ010000017.1:12392566-12406134 GCA_029814465.1 Ostorhinchus cyanosoma | reverse complement strand
TACTGAGGTCAGGAAACTGAGATGGACACTCCTTCACTTGCACTTTTTTTCTGCTTTTCCAATGACAGGCCTTATATTTTGTCATTATCATGTTGGAACATTCAAAACCGTCCCATGTGTATTCTGTCAGGGATATGTAAATTTACGAACCAAACTGCATATGCTTATTTTAACATGTGCAACAAATGAGACACAAAGGATTTAAACATTTATCTATATAACACTGCTCTAAACCCTTTTATTTTTATTTTTTTTAGACATTATCTGCCTCTGTGATTAAATGTACTAAATCTCATATGTTAATAAGCTGAATTACAAAAGAAATGACAAAAGTGCTTGTTAGCTGATGTTTTCAATGTATGTGATAAAGTGTTTTACACATATATATTAAATAATACAATAGATTTATAAACCGTCCACTAGAAAGATCCTGTAAAGTGGATGTATGGGAATGTGCAGACAGTGTTTTGAAGTAAATCTGAGACATATATACCTTTTGAGTCAAACCCAGTCTGTTATTAATTGTCAGAATTTCACATTTTGACACAAGAAACTAAAGCAAACCAGCATTTTTGACTTCAGTACTTTTATTTTGGAGGTATTTGACTTGTAGACCAATATAATCACTAGAGGAACCATGTTGTCACCCATTAATTTCTGATTGGATGCTCTGAAGCCAGTTGTTTTTGATTTGTCTGTCACCATTTTGGCTTTTTGGACCCAAATGTGACCATATTTGGACATAAGGGGAAGAACTACAGGAGCCTTAAGGCCCAGAGGTGCGCTAATGTATAGTTTACAGACTCATCCGGCACTGTGTAACAAAATAACTTTACGTTCTTCTTAGTGGAACATATTCACCACAAGTACAGTCAAGCTGTCAGGAAAAAATGTGATTTATTAAGTAAATGGAAATTCTTGGCAGGTGAGTGAACTGTCAGTCAAAGTCTAACATTGCAGACATCAACGCCTCTGTTTAACCTGAAAACTTTACATAAAACAGATCAGGATCACGATAAACTTTATTGTCCTTCATGTGAAATTAGTTTTGGACGACAGTGCCACATGTTGTTGTATTCTCATTCAAGCACATACAACCTCAAACCAACTCAATCACATTTTAAATCAACATAATCACAATTAATTATTACATCCAGTTCAAATGTTGCACCCTTCCCTCTAAATCTGATAAATAAAATAAATAGAATTCATACAAGTTAACCCTGTAACCCATTAAATCAACGACAGAAAATTACAATTCTTTGAAACTGGAGCCTTTATTGGTCCTTCTGAACAACGCCCCCAATTTTTTTTTTTTTCAAATATCAATTTTAATTTTGTATCATATTTGATACATCGGGTCTCAATGCTCAAATATGATTCTTTTTGAACAAACAAAAACATAATATAGCACAAACACGTCTAACAAATTGGTAATTCCTATTTTGAAATTGCCAAAGTTCTACCTCCTTCCTCATTAATGACGGTCTTATTGTATCACTGGAAAGACCTCTGGTGGATTATCTGTGAATCTAATGTATCGAATTGTATCTAAATCTTGTGTCTAAATTCATCTAATTGTATACATGAAGTTTTTCAAGAAAAAACCACACCAATCACATAGAGGGCCTTAAAACTCATGTATCAAATATGATACGTTTGGCATTATAGGGTTAATTTAAAAGAATGGGAGTAATTTCATTCCTTAAAATAATTAAACTATAGATGAGACCGGAATGAGTTCTGTTTAAAAAAAAAATTTTAAAAATTACCTAATAGTAGAAGGAGCAGTCAGCGGTATCTCAACTTTAAGATACTGCCATGTCGGTGTCATTTTGGAGCTGAGGTCCTTGCCCTTTTGCGATGAATTGATAACATTTAAACCAGAAAAACCCAAACATCCACCATCAACCAAAACATCTACTCCTGTAAATGTTTAACACCTGCTGATCCACTAATTCTATGAATACATGTAAATAATTGGTGTAAAATTCAGTTTGTCATCTTTTCATGGTCACTAGATATGACCCATTTAGACGTTCAGAGGCTCCGTAGTTACCGTGGAAACACCATCATCCTTATACAACATCGATTCACCAGTAAAACCCATAGAGTTTGATAAAAGACAGTGGATGGACACACTTAGTTTATATCATGTTATGTTTTTTCTTCAGTTTTCTCTACTTTTGATATAATAACCCTAAACTTTAATCTGGGTTTTTATGATCAGTAAATGAAATACAGGAAAATGCCTGATTTATACAGATAATATTATAAATAAATGGTGATAAATCAGTTAAGAAAGCTTTCATATACAGAATCTCATTTGGCAACTGACATAGAAGTAGTGTTTGGGTTTTTATGGGTTTTAATACAGTATCTCCGTCAACTTTATCATGATGTTCAGTAAAAATAACTGCGAACCACATGTTTCTCAGTGGAAACGATTCAACGTCCTTAACTTCCTGAGTCTGGACTGATGTGGTTGTAAACAATTTGACATGTTGGTTGGTTGTTGAAGGATTTCACCACATAACAGCATTTTTAGTTTCTTTTTTTCAGGTCAGAGCTGATACAAAGGAAGAAAAATCGACAGCTTTTTTTTCTTTTTTTGAGTCGTTTTGCAATAAAAGTCGCCCGTTGTTGACTTTTCTACACACTGAATTGATTGCTGCAGTGTTAGCGTGCGTTACCTGTGCCTGACACGACTGACCTGGCCGGCTGTAATACGATGCGGCAGCACGCGGTTCAGCTCTCATCACTTGCTAAACAAACCTGGCCAGATAAGAGGCACAGCAACTCAGGCATCAAACGCTGTCTTAAATAACAAGCTGAGCAAAGGGAAAATGGTTTGCATTTAGAGAATCCCCAAAGGTCCATCAATCATAGGAAAAGACTGAGCAGTATTTGGAGGAGAATCAATTGATATGTTTGTTTTCACTCAACAAGTTAGTTCGACTCTTTTTTTTTTTTTTATTATTATTATTATGTATATTTTTTTACCAACTCCAGCCAAATACACCTGACACTTTATACGCAAACCGCTTTTTATGTCATTAATCATTATTGCATGTGCATTCCACAATAAATTAGCACATCTTTATCAGCATCAATCAAAAGAGGTGATCAGATGGAAAAAATCTGTATATTTCTTGAACTCTGCCTGAGATCTTTAGTTGGCTCCTGTTGAGGAAAATAGCAGTTCAGGCGTATTTCATCTTAAAACATATTAAAAAAAAAAAAAAAAAAGTAGTGGGAAACTCCTCTTCTAATATTTTTATGATGTATTTAAATAGCAAACAGAACTCAATCCCATCTTTTCTCCAGACTAACGTACAGCATTTCCAAATATTTGATTATACACACTCCTACTTTCTTACAACTATTCACTCGTTATAATCCCCTTCTTTCTCAGGTACTTTCCTTACCCATTGTCGGGTGTTTTTAAAGGCGGGTAAATAGAAAACAGATGCTGGCTCGTATACAGGAACCATTTTAAAGGTTTGGATCTAACTGTTTGTGACACAGTGTGTCGGTGCGCAGGCCAGGCCAGGGCTGGGCCGAGCCGGGCCAGTCCAGGCCAGCTGTGTTCATTTGTAGAGGGAATGATAGAGGGTGGAGTCAGTGACATTACATGCATCTTCACCTGTGTTTAATATAAGTTTGAGTCATTCGATGAGCACATTATGGTGCAAACAAGCCGTGACCAAAACTGAGCGGCTGAACAAAAGGAGTCAGGCTTAAAATGATTGCACTGCTAAGAGAGTATGTATACTGCAACTTTATTAAAACCTACTTCTTACTTATAGGTTATTAACGTTCTCCTCTGAGGCTAAAAATGCTTGTGCAATGTTTTTGGCAGTGGAATCCAGTCATTTCCTTTTTGGGTGGGTAATAGTGAGAATGGATGTGTGCACACTGAAGTGGTATCTGTCCTGTTATTGTGTTGCTCTGTTCGCCGTCGCAAATGACTAAGCTTTTATGTTGGTATTTTATGGGTGAGGAGGTCAAATTGCAATTTGGGTGTTCTTCAGCGGCCACAGAAAGCGGTGCTATCATCAAACACAGATACACATTGTTCTCATTTAGCCTCGCATGGGAGAGTAGAGGTTTGGCAGAAAGCAGCGGCGGCCCCTTCTGTTGATACAAAAAGGTCATTTAATATAATGTAAGTGACGTTTAACTGGAAACATTTGACAAAAGACTTATCTCTGCGTGTAAGTGATGAGTTGGATAATAAAAAGAATGACAATATACTTTTGTCACGTGTTCACTTTACCCTAGTTTGCATCCTAATATTACTGCACGTCGTTGAACTGGTCTCAGTCTTGATCTTATCCTACGAACACTTTGGTTCTGGTAATTGTGAAACAGTATTCATCGCTGACTCTAAACACGTGTCTCCCATGTTGTTTTCTTCATCGCTCTTTCACTGACTATTTCCAGATTAAAATGTAATCTCCTTTATAGAAAACATATTCGAAGGTTCATTGTGCAAGATTTCAGGGAACTCTGGAGGGGATAGAGTTACAGAAATGATGCATGATATTCCTGATTATTATGAACCTGAAAATAAGGTTTGTTGTGTTTTCGTTACCTTAGAATGAGTCGTTAATATTTTTGTCATGTTTCCCAGAACTGACTTATTCCTCCTCTGGCTTTTTTTTCTTTTTTTTTTCAAGTTATAGCAGGTAGCACCCAGTGTGAAGGTACATTCCAATCATCTAAAAAGTAAAACCCCAGAACAGACACTAGTTCTATTTCATGGATATTGACTCGGTTGATAAACTCCTTTAAAAACCTATTTTTAATCTTTGGCTTTTAAACTGGACAGAGAATGGACATTTTGCTGTTTTTGTTTCTTTTTCTTCATTATTATTTTATTTTACTTGTGTAGATTTTATTGTCTGTTTTTTTTGTTTCTACTCCTGCTTTGAATCTGTACAGTGCTTTGGTCAACATGGTGCTTTATTAAAAAAAAAATTGTCTTGACTTGACACCGAACCTTTAAAAGACTACTCCAATTAAATCAGATTAGACATAAATAGTTGTAAAAATGCAACATGGTGATACAGCTTTGATTAATAATTTATATTTCTATTACTTCATTTGTGATACGGAACCCATAAAGACCCAGTGCTACTTTTGCGGCAATTACAATAATGTTTATTTTTTCGTTCTCTCTCTCTATTTAACCTTTCTTAAGTGATTTGTCACCATTTATTATATTATCCTCTGCGTTTTGCATTTTTTTTTAGAAGTGAAAATCAGGTATTTTCCTATATTAAATTCTCTGATCATGTAGATGTTCATTAAAGATGAGGGTTATTGTATCAGAAATGGAGAAAACAGAAGAAAAAGTGACTTTTGCAGTAAAATCTATCATTATCTGAACTAAAATAACCGTCTCCATCCACTGTCATTGATTCAACTCCACGGGTTTTACTGGTGAATCAATGTTGTAGAAGATGACAGTGTTTTTATGTTCACTATGAAGCCCCTAAAACGTCCAAATGGGTCATATCTGATGACCATGAAAAGATGATAAACTGTATTTTACGTCAATTATTTACATGGATTGATAGGATTAATGGATCAGAAGTTCTTAAACATTATAGATCGGTAGATGATTTTGGTCACCAGTTGCTGTTTGGGTCTTTATGGGTTAAACAGGACCTGATTATATAAGTATAAATTTTATACACAATCCACTAATTTCTCTTTTTTTTGTCATGTTTTTACCTCCCACCTCTTCTGTTTTTGTAATTACATTACATCCTTCCATTTCCAATATAAAGAATAGCAAATAAATTGTTAATATTTAGTTAAATTTGTCCAAAACTAGTCCAAACTCTTGTCTTCATCACTTAATGATGCATCGCTGTTACTTCAAACTGATCTACTTCACATCAACAGGCTTTAAGACACATGAGCAGAATAATCCTTGTGCATATGAGGAAGTGGTAAAAAATCCTCCTTTTCAAATATGCAAATGAAGTCATACTTTATTTTCATGTATATGCTTTTGTTTTTTGTTTCACTTACAAGGACTAAGTAGGATTATTATTATTTGTTGCATATTTGAAATAAATTAAACTAATCATGAGGCAGTAGAATGTAATCTGAGGATGATTGGATTAATATGTGGAAGGTACTGTACGCCAAATATCCACTAGTTTGTGGATCTGGAGGGAGTTCTCCTGGAAAAATCTGGTGCGTTTCTTTATTACACCTAAGAAGAACAATAAACAGATAAACAGAAAGCAGAAATGTTGAAGGAATGTGGAGAATTTGATGTCGCTCACATGCATGTTTATTGGAAATGTGATACAATAATTGTGTTTTGGGAGACGGTGTGTGGACTGTTACAATAAATAATGGAGTATGAGATTCCAATGTGCTGTGATGGACTGTATTTGTGTAATGGAAGGGTAGAGGGAAATGACATATACAGTGGTGGAAAAAAAGTTTATGCATTTGTAATATATTCCATTAAGAATCCCTCTTCAGTGGTTGAATTCTACCAAGTATTGTTCCATTCACGCTCCTTCTGCATGTGCACTGTCGTATCAAGGTCAAAACCGGATGTTTCAGTAGATCGATTCAGTCGAAACTGTCAAGAATTATGATTTCATATTAACAATTAACAAAAAAAACCCCAAAACAAAACATTTTTTAGTGTCTGTCTGATGCAGCCACGCCTTCTGAAACACAAAAAAAAGAGTTTTATGCAAATATTTCATGATAATGTAAAATTTTAAGGGTGTTCGAAAACTTTTATCCACTACTGTAGCTACTTGATTATGGTATTTTAGTGGCTTGCAAAAAAAAAACCAAAAAGCTTTGACGACAAGAAGCACAAATGGACAAAAAATAGAATAAATAGACTGATGACAGTAATATGAAGGTAGTGTCGTATAGTGTTCCCGAGCAAAGTTTGTTTTTTTGTTTTTTGGTGACTATATGTTTATAAAATTTCAATAAAAACTAAAAATAAAATAGTCTGAGGACAGCTGGTATACAGGATTATAGTCTACAATATGTGCAGTCTTTCAAAAATATAGCTCTTCATATGACTTCCTTTAGTCTCTAATGCGTATTTGGTCAGAATTTTGTGTGAAAACATCATAACAAAAGGATGAGAGTCGGGTTGAGTGGAAGCCAATATGCAGAGTAGTGGTCCATTAAATTGGCTGCTGACAGTGTGTGCCACTCTAGAGCCACTGGGTGTAATTGAGTGGAAAAGCTGTGGCTCCTGCACTACTGTATTTGTGCTGTGCTGACAGGTGAGAGCAGTACCACTTTAGCTCTGACTATGGGCTTTCTTCTTTTAAGGGGTATTAGTGCCCTGCTGTTTAACCTGTTCAAGCAGTGAAAACGACCACAACACGACCAAAAGTGCAAAGTTCTGTTTGTTTTTTACGGCTCAACCTTCTTCTACGGGTTTTAAAAAGTTCTCTGAGGCTCTAGTTTGCAGCTCTTTTTTTCGTGGATAATAAGTAAAAATGCTGCGTCACATGCTATGTGATGCTTTATGATATACACATGCTATACAGTCCAGGAAAAAAGTACGTAATTTCTAATATAATCATGAAATATCTGCGGAAAAATATTTTTTGTGGCTCCAGACAAACAAGACAAACAAACACATATGACTTTTTTTTTTAAATTTATTGTTTAGAAGAAGAAAAAAATACATTATTGATAGTTTCAACATGTCACGTCCTGCATGTTTTTCTGCTGAAACATCCAGTTTTGACCAGGACAGAACTGAGCATGTGCAGAAGGAGCATGTGGCTTTGGAGAAGGGGAACAATACTGGGCAGATTTCAGCGACTTTAGAAAGATTCTTAATGCAATATGACACAAATCCATTCTTTTTTTCCCACCACTGTACATCCACGAAACCAGGAGAATATCGACTGAAAACTCGACAAAACCAACTGTCAGAAACGGAAAACAATCCACGCACTTAACCCTTAAATGGGTAAAAACAATATTTCAAACAGTCCAGACCAGTGTATGTCATGAATAATATAATAAAACAGCAAACCAAAAATAATATGATAATAATAATAAACTTTATTTATATAGCACCTTTCATACAAACATTAAAATACATTAAGATTTGATTACACAAAATTATACAATTATAAAAGTACAGGAAATAAAATGAAATTTGCATAACTAACGATAAACTGATTATACAGAAATTAAACTTTCAATAAAACAAATAAGAAATACTTTAAGGTCTGATTTCACACAAATGTATAAAAGTACAATGCGATGAACTTTGCAGCGCTAAGCTAACAGTTAGCAGACCCAACAGTACAAATATTATTATTATTACTGCTTAAAGTCACTGAAGGACAATGCAATAATAAAGTTTGCATTATGAAGCAAGGAATATGAATTTGATCTTTCCTTTGCTGTATTTCCGATCATAATTTAGCTTTATATGAATGAAGCTTCTGCAATCGGCTCATCCATTTGTTTTGTTTCAATGAAATGATTCGAACTGGTTTAGACCCTTTCGTTGACGTCTCCAGGTGCATGAAGGCCGAGGCAGATCTCTGCCTGTCGAACGGTGATTCTTACCCCTCAGGGCCGCCTCGCTGACAGAAATCGCCTTCACAACTGACTCTATTTCACACGTCGTGCACAGATAAACGTCAATGCAGCCAAATTAAATGGTTGGCTTTGATCTGTCAACAGGTCTTTCATAAGCTTTTATACTAAACATATGACACTCTGCTCTAACTGAACTCTACATTTTGTTTTAATGCTCTGCCAGCGCTGGAGAAAAGGTCTGGTTTATACTATTTACACTGTGAAAAATAAACTCCAACTAAAATGATCTGCTGATCTGTAATATTTCAAAACGGTTGAACCTTTAATCCTATCAATACTTGTAAATAATTCAGGTAAAATGCAGTTTGTCGTCTTTTAATATGATCCATTTGGATGTTCAGAGGCTCCTTATTGAATGTGGAAACATCGTCCTCTTCTGTAACATTAGTGGTTTTTCCATCGGACATTCGTGCAAAAACTAAATGTTGAAAAAAAACAAAAGTGAATAATGTCGATTTTCCCATGAAATCAAAAATGTTAAATTAATTCTTGTGAAATGATACGAGAAGTCATTCCATAAACATAGTGATGAATGTAAATATCACATTGATTTACAGATATATTCATTATTATTATTATATTAGCCCTCTATCCTGTACTAAAAAAAAAAAAAAGTTTCCTGGTATTTCCACACATACCGCACTATTTTTTTGTAAAATTCCTCTTTGCTTTTTGTAAAATCTGTCAACATCCCTTTTTTTTTTAATTCACGTGACTCTAGGTGAGGAAAAACGTGACAGTTTTGCATGATATACCAATTTCACTATGTCCGAAAAACCACCTCTTGCCAGCGCAAAAACTTTTCTATAAAAAAACTAAATTGGCTTTTTTCCATTCGGCAAATTTTTATGTTCAAGTTCTATTTGTGGAACCAGTAAAACCCATATAGTTTGATAAATGACAGAAATTGGTGACATTTTACACATTTTTACATTCACTTACTGATATTTTTGCTATATTTCCTCAGTTTTCTGTGTTTTGATCGAATAACCTTTAAATTTACTCTGAGCTTTTATGAACATCTACATGATCAGTGACTTAAATATAGGAAAATGCCTGATTTTCACATAAAAAAAAAAGCAAAATACTCAGAATCATCTTATAATAAATGGTGTCAAATCACTGATGAAAGGATAAATAGATCATTTGTGAACTGGCACAAAAGTATCACTGGGTCTTTATGGGTTAAAATAGTTAAATGCTTAGAAAAGAAAACACATATTTTGGTTATTTCAGCAGAATCAGAGGTATTTATTCTTTAATGTACCAAAGGCGAGTCTGAAAATGATAATACAGCCCTAATGGAAAATGAAATAAAATCAAACGACTTCCAAATAAAAAAAAAATCTGAAGTAAGGGAGTTAGATTTCCCACTTTATGATGGACTGCACAGTACATATAACACATACTGAATCAACATCATGTACTTCGGCCAATTTGGAAAGCGATAAATGAGTCCATGCTATAGAAATGTGCATTCCATTAAATACACTGTCTAGCCAAAAAAAAAAAAAGACCTTGTGTTGGAGCACAGTGCAGGAGCTTTTCCATCGTTTATCTAAGATTCTTTATGTTTTATGTCTGAATCCATGTGTGAAAATGATGCTTCTTCTTCTCATGATGAATCCTAGTTTTGTCATTTTGGAATATGTCTGTGCTATCAGGGAAGAAAAACCTCTTTACGCTTTTCAATTGCATATATGCGCAAAAATGTACCGATATTTACTAAATGTCGAAAAAACAGAAGCGCGTAATGTCGGTTTTTCCATTAAATCACAAATACGATGATTTGTTTATTATCGCGAAATGACACAAAATCATTCCATAAACATGGCGACGGATGTAAATATGTTGTTTTAAAGATATATTCATTATTATTATTATTATATATTACGCCTCTATCCCGTATTAAATTAAAAAATTTTGTGCTTTCCTGGTGTGTCCAAACATGTTTCTTTTAAAACTCTTCTTCTTCTCTTGTCGTAACGTTCGTCAACATCCGTTTTTTTTAAATTGCGAAAAAAGGTCTTTCCGTTGCAGTTTCGCGACATATACCATTTGCGCTACACCTGAAAAACCACCTCTTCAGCGCAAAAACGTTGAATTGAAAAATTAGTATTTTATCGGAATTGACGTTTTTCCATTAGGTGAAATTTTCTTCGCAAGTTATATTTGCGAGTAAATGGAAAAACGACTAATGTTACTGAACTTAGACATGACCGACTCAAGCAAACCCAGATCATAAGACGACCCCCCATAGACTTGTACTGTTGGCACTAGGCATGATGGGTAATCACTCCACCCGCCTCTTTTCTCACCCTGCGTCACTCATCACTCTGGAACAGGCTCAGTCTGGACTCATCGGATCACATGACCTTTTCCCGTTTCTCTCCGCGGTCCAATCTTTAGTCTGTAGCAAATCGAAGCCTGTTTTCTCATTATGATAAGTATCAGTTAAGTGTTTTTCTTAAGGGTTTACAGCTGTTTTGTCCTCGTCCTTTGAATTCTCTTCAGATTGCCGCATGTGGAAATGCTCTTATTTTCACCATTAAATAAACAGGAGTTGCTGTATTAAGTTGATTTTATGATTTCAGCAAATGTTTAAGTGATTTCCGATCATTTAAGGTTTTTTTTTAATCACGTTTCAGCTCGAGGATGATGGTTCACCACTAATTTTTTCAGATTTTAATAACATTTTAGACTGTTTTTAATCCAATTTTAGTCGTTTCCACATCTTCGGTGTTATTTTCTTTGCTTGATGCAGAACAATATTGTATCTTTTATTAAACGGAGTTGCATCTTTTTCATGACCTGACGTGGTTGTTTAAGAAATGAGCTACTCACTGCATCGTTTACAGTTAAATAACTTATTGCAGGCTGAGTTATTTTAACCTCTTTAAGCATCAAAGTTGAAATATTGCAACAAGCAACATAGTTGAATGAAACAGATCATACACTGTAAAAAAAAAAAAAAAAGTTGTAAAATTGCAACATAAAAAAAAAAAAAAGAAAACTGTAAGTGAAAGTACAATACAAAGTTGTTTATTTGAAAAGATTTTCGTTAACAATTAAATCAAATATAGCTGTAGTTTTTACAGGAAGAGTATGTTCACAAAACCAGATTTGTATGTAGAAAAGTGTCTTTGAGTGCAATTGAAAAGCGCTATACAAATAAAATGCATTATTATTATTATTATTAATAATAAATTATGTATTTCTATTGTTTTGAGAAAATAAAGCTGTAAATTAAAAAACAATGTGGTGCTGTTTAAATTGTAAGACCACAAGGTTAAACTAATAGCCTATTCACTAAAAAAAAACAAAAAAAAAACAATAATAATAATAAAGAAAAGTTAACATTTTAAATGTGTAATGGGCAGATATGGTCGAGCAGGTCGTCCAGTGGTTGAAGGGTTGGTGGTTCAAATCCTGGCTTTGGAAAGTACTTTGGACACTATGAAGGTGTTTAAAGTGTGTTATATAAGTGCAGACCGTTTAAATCTACATAATTAAAATGTTAAATCTACATGTTACTCTGTAAATATGTGTGTTTTTTACAGTATTGTTCTGGTTAAACCACAGCTGCCAGGTTTTTCTGTAAAAACAACTGGATTTTTTTTTTTTTTTTACAGTGTAGCTCCAGGTAGATTTACTACATTTTGTTACCGCTTCCCACTTATAAATGGTGGACATGTGCCTCTTCAATCCTAACACCATTTCAGGGCGTGTTTCTATTCAAAGTGAAAAAGAAAATGGACTTTGAAAGGCGTGAGCTGGAGTTGGTTCTGTAAAGAAGTCAAGTTTTGAAATCTTAACGTCAAAATTCAGTAAAAAAAAAAAAAATCTCCGGCGGCTAAAGGGTTAATCACTGCGGTAATTCTCTAATAAAAACAATCGCACAAATATACGCCTCTTTGACCTGTGAACTTTCTACCGTGTACGTTTGGTTTGTCAATTACACGGATGATCAAAACTGACTACCTCTCGGAATCGTGCTACGAAAACAAATATTTGTGCGAAGGCGAGCAGATTTTTCTCCAAATGAAAAGCATGTGGAGCAACAGGACGGTGAAATCAGCCAACGTCGGCGTCAGGAGGTCAGATGGAGGGATGGCAGAGGGAAGAGAAGTTCTACTGAAAGGACAAGAGCAAACAGAACCATCCCATAACTGATGAAACATGGAGTTTACACACCCTCCACTCGTCCAAGGTTTTCTATCATCAAGCCCTACTCTACGACCGATCGCAATATAAACACGGCCAATAAATACTTCTAAAGGAGTGCCCTGAAATTATTTGGTGATCTTTGTTGAGCAACTGGCAACATTTGGCAGCTCAGATCAACAATAGCACAATCTGTTTCTATCCCTGGAGAAAGGTCACGGCGAGGTCACGGAAAGCCAAAGACATGTTCTGCCTTCTCACTTATCATCTCCGCGGAACACCCACGTTTTCCGTTCCAGTGTGATTTAAAGGCATATTGTGTGGGATCCAGCGTTTATTACTTACAATAATGTCACCGTATGATTTGCAGCTTGACCGTGAGTACGACGCTCCCGCTTCTGAAATGTGGAACTGTTGTGCTTGGATTCACAGGGGAGCTGTTTACCGTGGCACCGCTCATTCTAGCCATTGTTTTCGGCTCGTTTTAATGACAGACTCGGTCACAATGGGATCAAAATGGACACTGTGTGCCAGTGTGATACGCATGCAAACTGCAAGTTCACGGGGATTTTTACACCGAGCTGGAGGTTAAATGTAACCTGTAACGTATTCTGTCGTTTTCTACTTTGATTTATTTTATATCAATATTACAACAGTCGTACAGTAAAGTGGGTGGAATTTGGGAAACACAAAATAAAGTAATAATAATAAACTTTATTTATATAGCACCTTTCATACAAAAATTGTAGCCCAAAGTGCTTCACATTGATTAA
>JAPTYQ010000017.1:12290344-12301020 GCA_029814465.1 Ostorhinchus cyanosoma | reverse complement strand
CAACATGATTCTAGTTGCTGATGGTATGTTTTCATGGTCAAGGAATCTAAAAATGCTGTCGAAATAAATGAGGGACTGATATTTAATGTGGTGAGGGCACCGGGGGGGGGTGCTTTTCTAGTAAGTGATGTAACGGTATGAAAATGTCCTATCGTGGTTATTGTGAGCAAAATTATGTACAATTTTTGCGCATATATCCAATGGAAACATAAATAAATTAGTGCAGAAATCACTGATGACTGTTACATAAATGGTGCATTTCTCACATTTTTTCGTATTTTGTCCCAGGTTATCTCTTACGTCACATTACTTACACTGTTTTTCAGTCATTCTTCATCCATGTTGCTCATCTTTCACCTGGAATCTCCCCAAATCATACGACATACGCCACCTTCAGGTTCGAAGGGAGTTCTATTTAAACGCAGCGCCATCAAATATCCTTTTTTTTCTCTTTCTCATACATTATCTATTAATATTACATACTATTTTAACATGTAAATATATGCAAAAAGGAGTATACAGTCTTGCCCAGGTGTCTTGAGAGGGCTGCGCTTCTACATTTCAGTATCAGTAATTATGTTATACCTTTTTTTTCCCTTCTCTCTCTCTCTCTCTCTCTCTCTCTCTCTTTCTTTCATACGCACAAAATGAATATAGCACATTCTTATTTGAAAGTATGTTCAATAACAGCCTCAGAAAAAAAAAAAAAGCCTCAATTTTTGTCCCTCATTATCTATAATTGAAAAACAAATAAAAGCAATATTACTTGCTCGTGGAAGACACAGAAATATATATTTTCGGCGTCTAAATTGCTGTGAGGTTCAACACCCCCATGCATCTATTACAACTGCTGCAGGAGTTTGGGCACATGGTGTAAACAGGCAATCACCGGCAGAGTGTTCGCAGGTAATTTGCAGAAGCTATTTGTCTCGGTGCAAAAGGCGACACAGAGTTTGGTGTGAGTGAGAGGGCAAGAAAATGGCAACAAGCCCAAGAAATGCTGTTTTTTTTTCAGCTCGGAGGGGGAAGTAGGATTTACTTAAAGCACGACTGCATGAGCCTGAGAATTATGTGTTGAATTGATTTACTTATCAGTAACATGTAAATAATGTTTACCCAGCACTCAAAGTCAGGTTTAGTTTTTCTTCCCGTCCCAGGGTGATGTTTTTGCTGTGTTGACTCGGGTCAGAACGGCGTCTCACATATCTTTCTTCTGTAGATCTCGGGGTCAGTTGATTTGAATTATTCTAATGTGAGTGCAGAGAAGCCATCGACCTAAACCTCCGTATGCCAGACAGAATAAATAGACATTAACCATCTCCGTGAAAACACAGAACTGTGCAGCAGATTCTGAAGGGCAGGCAGAGAACATCAAATAATCCCAAACAGTTTTTATACAACCTCAAATGCAAAATACAGAAAATGCAAATTTAAAAACTGTGATGTTAACCCATAAAAACCCAGTGTTACTCATATATTCATTTTTCTGTCTATTTAATCCTTTCTTATGTGATTTCTCATGATGTATCTTCACATTATCCTCTACATTTTGCCTTTATTTCAGTTTATTTCTACATTTTCACTGAATGACGACATTAAAAGATCCCCTTTGTTCAGGTTAGGTTTACACAGTGAAATACTTACACATTCCACGAGTCTTTTATTATTATCTTTTGTACTTTAGAACCTTGATTTTGTCATAAATGTTTTGATAAATGTGCAATCCCATCTCATCTTTACTCATCTGAAGTACCAGACCTTTCCTTGATGCGGTTTTTTTTGTACGAAATCATAGTTATTTCTTTATTTGAAATCATTATTAGCCCTAAATTCCTCCTGTTATAATTTATTTTGAAAGTATCTGATTGCACAGATTGGAACTGATGTGCAAACGTTTTTAGACCATGAAACCTGCGATCACAGTCTACAGTGAAATACAAGTTAAAGTACATTTACTTTAACTCGATCCTGTTTAATTTCTTCGCATTTTACAGTAGGAAGTATCTGTTTTTCAGCATCTACACCCACACACTGAAAATGTTTCTATTTATACCCAATCAATCTTTATTTTCTTTTGTATTTAACAAGAAGTGGATGTAATTTTCACACCGCTACACATTTGTAACATCTTGAGGCTCATTGTGTCTTCATTAAATTATTAAAGAATTCCTCCAGAAGTCAGAAATATTAAAATTTCTATGATTTTTTGAAGTTTAATGAATCCCCATTGGTTTATAATGGGAAACATTTCAAAGTGCTATAACTAGAAAACAGTTGAAAATATTAAACGCTTTTCCATTTACCCTCAAATATCGCAAATACAACAAATTAGCCTAATTTTTCGATAAAAAGTTTTTTGGCAAGAGGTGGTATTTCTGGCGTTGTGGAAATGGTATATTGCGTAAAACTGCGATGAAAAGACCTTTTTTTGCAACAACAGTCACGTGAATTAAAAAAAAAAAAACGGATGTTGACAGACGTTACAACAAGTGACGAAAAAGAATGTAAAAAAAAAACATGTGGACACACCAGGAAACCACATTATTTTTAAAATTTAGGACGGAATAGAGGGGAAATATATAAAAAATAATGAATATATCTGTAAAACAACATGATATTTACGTTCGTCGCCACGTTTATCTCGTGATCATAAATAAACAAATCATCGCATTTTGTGATTTAATGGAAAAACGGACATTACACACTAAATATCGGTAAAGTTTTGCGCATTTATCCAATGGAAAAGCGACTGTTGAAAGAATTGATATTGGTAATAGATAGGAAGTCGCATGTGGGCTTTCATTCGGTGCCATGACCTTTGACCTTGAGTGACTTTAAAAGGTCAAACAAATGTAATGTCTTTAAATATACTGTTGGTCCTCTTTTTTTATATATATTGCTTCAGGTTTTTCTCTAATACTGTTTTGGACTGCTCCTGTTTTGTTTCCATGCTTCTGAAAAGCACCGCAGAGGCTGCATCTTTTATAGACTTAAACAGAAGCTTATTATTGCTTATTCCAAAATTGCACAAAGATTTTATTTCACAGCGGTTGCATTGGAGTCGTAATTTAAAACTCTCAAAATTTTGTAAGTGCTTGCTGTTTTATTATGAATAAACACAGTTCATCTAGTAACACTGAGGTCTTTCTATGAGATCTGTGTTAAATGTTTTGAGTCAGAGTGTGAAACCAATGGAAAGTGTTAGAAAATATAACCAGAGAACATGTGCAGTGGGTTTAAAAGGTGATGATGATGATGATCAAGTGGGTTCCAGTTTTATCCAGAAAAAGAAATTGACTTATAATATGAATGAACTTGGATACTAAAAGCTAAATAAAGTTAATAAAATATTTATAAACTTCTACAGATCTCTGTATAATTATTCAACTGCATAATCAATATCTATCATGTACAGTTTTCTTGCAGAACTCCACGCTGCCTTGGATTCACTTTTACATTTCTCATATCAGAAATAAAACTGAAAAACTCGAGTATCAGTCAACATCCCTACAAGCAGTTTGTGATTCTTTTAAACAAATTGTAAATGCTTTGGTACATTCATACACAATGATATTTAGCTGTTCCCACACTTATTAATAATAATGATAATAATAATAATAAAAAAAAAGTATGATACTAGTTCTCCTTTTAAAAATGCTAACTACGTCTTTATTTCATTACATACGTTCTTACATGCAAAATGGTTAAATCAGCTGTCATGGTATGTTAAGATTTTTCATTTTTATTCAAATTATTTTCTGTAACATAATGATTTGGTGTTACCGAACAAACAACTGTGGAATAAATGTGAATCCTGTCCGCAGTTTTAAGCACTTTTATTCACTTTAATCATCAAAACTGTCGCCACGGTTCATGTCAGAAAATGTAAATGTACTGTTACACGGCCAGTGCATGTTGTGAACAATAATATATGATGTGTTTTTATATATATTTATATAAATGCATGATATGGATAAAAGTATTGTGAGGTGTTTCGAGCGACAAAACGGTCTTAATATCATTTTAGATGGTACTGAATGTTGTATTTTCATCTCTACATTGTCTTACAAAATGGTTCGCAGTTTATTTTTTACTCAAGTTGTGTCAAAATTGAATTTTCTATCATTGCAATCACATTTCCGAAATATCATATTATAAATCCCAAGTGACAATGAGGCTTTTTCAAGTCTCCACTCAGAAAGAAACAATCAGCCTGTTTTGCGTTTCTGCGGAGAAGTGATTGGTGTCGTTTGCATCCGTCATTTTGAGAGTTTATTCAGTGTTAAAAATGCACCGAAGCCATTAAACTAGAGCTGTAATTTAGGGTGAAAGTAAAACGGAATTCATTAAGGCACATGTGACACATTCATTTCTTGAAGTATATTGATTTGGGCATAACCAGCGGACTTACTGATTCATAAAAAAAAAAACTCAATTTTCACATTAATAATGAAGAGAGACATTCAATTAATACTCATTTGGCAAAACATGCCACATTTACTAAGGGCTGCTAAAAGTGACAGAGGAGTAATTGATATCTTATGCACACAAACATACGGTCAGACTGAATTAATGTTAGACATCGAGTCATAGAATTATGCATCAGATTCAAGGTCTGTGTTTAGAATCCAAAACCTATTATATAAATGAAACCAAAACGCAGAGAACTACAAAACTCCACTCATCTGCACTACAACTCCCATGCAGCAGGGTGGAAGGAAATGAATTAGAATGGTATGAATCTACTTTTTGCTAACCAGAGTGCATTTACCAAAATAAAACGCAGTTGTGTTTTACCTGAGGACACTTGTACCGCTAATGTAAATACTTTTCGGAAAGTTCTTTGAAGCTTTTATGGTAATAGTTTTATTTGTCTGTTAAATATTTGATCATGCCCAGAGGTGTGTGAATGCCAATAACGATATCTACCCGAGTTTTAGTTTTTATTCCAACTTTAAAACAGATGGTTTGGAGAGTGACGGGACGACACACTGATAATAAATGAAGTGGATAATGTGAAAACCGGCATCTTAAGACACACTTTTATTCTATTGCTTTTATGGGTATTTCTTGATTTTATTGGGAATTTTTGAATTTTATGCTTTTGTACTTTGGTGTATATGTCTTTTAATCTTTTAAGCATTTAGTATTTTTAGTTTTTTGTGTGTGTGAACAGCTGTTTTATCCTATATCTATCCTAAAATAATGGTGATGTTTTATATGTATGTTCTCATCAGCTTTAAGTTTTATTTTCAGTACTGACTAATGATAGACTGATATATCGGCTGATATTTAGATATTTTTCTTGTATTAGTATCGACCTGTTGTATTGACCGATATACTCTTTTTCCCTACTATGAGTTCACGGCACCTCCTTGTTCTTGGAGATACAGCTGTCCACACTGTAAAAAAAAAATATATATTTTTGCTGTAGTAATATTTATTAGGTCAACTGTCACAATTTTCATTTTCTAATTGTAAGTAAAGAAGATTTCCTGACATTTGTTACATTTGACAGAGAAAAAAAATCAGTATCGACTTCAAATATCGGCTCAGAAATATCTGTATCGGTCATCGGCTAAGGCTGATATAAAAAATATCTGCATCTGCCCCAAAAAAATCCATATCGGTCGATCATTAGTACTGACTTTCATTGTATTTATGTGTGTTAGTGTGGATGTATGGCTGTGATTTCCATTTTGTGTAATTTTTGCTGCTGTCTTAAATTAGCTTTTTTCCCCCTGGTTAAATAAAGGTAATAATAATAATGATAATAATGATAATAATAATAATAATAATAATAATAATAATAATAATAATAATAATAATGATAATAATGATGATGATGATGATGATGATAATAATGATAATAATAATTTCATCTCACTTTGTACCATAATTCTTTTGTATTTTACTTCCAAACATAGTAACGAGCTCATATTTTTCACATTTACATTTATAATCTGGATGAAACTATGCTAGAATGTAAAACTCCACAGGTCGTTGGATATTATCCATTTTCAGAGTATTGTAATTTCACTGTCGCAGCTCTCACACCAGGTGTAAGTGCTAGTCTTTTCTGGTCAGCATGAATTCTCTTCCACATCTTCCACCTCATGGAGTTTCTCAACAGGAAAAATAATCCTCTATTATGTAATTGTAAGAAAAACACATTTCCATGCAACATTAATTCTCGATAACTGATGATTATGTACTTAACGTAAAAAAAGAAATGGAATTATTACAAACACCATAAACAAAAGCCCCGTAATCTCTTTTTTATTGTAGGAATTTGGAAACTTATACATATAAACACACACATACAGCTTTCCAATTATACTTAAGTATAGGGACTTCTGGGAAACAAGGTCGGAGTTTGTTACAGAAAAAAAATAAAAAAAATCAAGCCATAATGGTCAATTCAACGCGTTGGAATGAAAACATCAACACATTCTTTTTCGTGCTCTTTTTACGAAGAATGTTGACATGAAGGGGCAAAAACCTCAGCTCCAAAACTAGACTTTAGACTTCTTTCTGAAAATACTAGTACAGTATTTTTTTTTTTTTATCTCAGAATTCATTCCAGTTTTATCCATTTAATTTGATGTGGTCTTCCTAATATTTTTTTTTAACTCATATCTAAGCTCAGGATGATTTTTTACCCAATAAAATGAGGTTTTCCTGCTAAACAACTCAACTCCGTTCTGTTCCTTAAAAGACGGTTTAAGAAAATTAAATTTAGCCTGTGAGCTACTGTTTAGCACTAGGTCACTCCTGAAGCTCCACCCCTTTGTGTCCAAATATGGTCACTCCGAGTTCCAAACCTGTCATTAATGGAACCGCAAACTACTGACTCTATTACACCATTTCCCTTATTATTTTTCTGTTATTTGCAGTGTTGTGGTGCTTTCCTTTATTCTTTATTGTGTTTTTACTAAGTTCTGACCTTTTTTTTTTTTAATTCAACCAGATACCAAAAAAAAGCAGCTGGACCGATTTAGAAAACAGAGACTTAAACCGAAAAAAAACTACTGGGCTCGAATTCAAATACTTGTATTTCAGTGTGTTCCAATTCACACTTCATGTTCAACATCCTAAATCTCTTACATATGTACATTTTGAGCGCCTTATGTAGTAAAAACCTGTCAAATTTCAATCCTTGTCTTAGTCTTTTTCTGTTCAGCTCTTTTTTTTTTTTTGGGTTACGTTTTATTTTGAAGTTTTTTTGTTTCTGAAAAGGAACCCAAGCACATACTCACAGCAGCTATTTCATGAAAATAATGACTTAAACATATTTTACTTAAAAAAAAAAGACATTAGTTTACATTTGTAGTTGTTAACCTTCTTTTATACTTTGCTTTTTCGTCTCCGTCGGGTGTAAAGAAAGGTCGGTCTAACACTAATTTAAGATTTACTCCGAGACCCTTTATGCGGCTGAAAACTCTTAGAGGAATTCCCCTCTGTTAGACGGACTTAAACTGTTTGTCTTGCATGCTGACTTTTTGATGTCTAATCCCAAAATCTATCCTATTCCTGTTGACGTACATGATGATCAGAGCACGGATAAGCTGTGTGACATTTTCTGTCTGAGCAAAGAGCTGCATCTCAAGTAGTAAATGATGGAGAAAGACAGATAATGTTTGTGGGACTGCTTTGTACGGTAAATACGGAGCTCAAACATCACCGAGTCAACAACAAACCGGCGTAATTTAATCATTTTACTCGTATTTCTCCGACATAAAATTTAAATAACTCCTCAGTTGTCTCATTCTCTCGTAATATGTAATCAACACAGTAAATGGTGAAGCACAAGCCATTACTGTAAATGCTGAATTCTGATTTTTCATTAATACCTGCCTCATCCAACCAACCCTGCAGGCTCTCGCATTAATCTCAAAGACCCACATTTTATTAATAGGCCTGGGATATACATATATATATATATTTTTTTTTAAATAGTGGAATAAAATGACATGCATTTCACAGTCTCTAATCATGGCTTTCCCCAAAAGGTCTGCAAGGAGAATTTAAGAATATCACATTTAATGGAAATTGGATTACCTTTTAGCTTTCATGTCCTTTCCATGCACGGTTCATTTCATTTCATTTAACTTTCTCTCTGGTGAAATAGCCGGAGAAATTGTTTTTTCCCGTCCTTTAAAGAGAACAAAACACATCATAACTTAAAGCCAAATGTTTACACTTCTAAACAGATGTCTCAGAGGAAGCAGTCAAAGCCTTTCTTCGTAGAATAAGGTACTGAGAGCAATTTCATGTGAGGAAATATTTGTTGTAATGAATCGTTTATAGGCGAGTTATTTAAATGGAAAAAAAAAAAAAAAAAAAGTAATTTAATGAAATGTGCTCGAGGCTTTAAGAAACCAAGATTATGAAATACAACCTCAGTGTGACAAGCATTTCTACATGATGTGAGAGATGTGTTTTTGCTGTTATTCTATAAGACCTGCATCAGAAACACTAAGGGAGTCTTTTTTTTTTTCTACAAAGAAAGTTGTTGCCTCTTTGTAAACTCCAGCGGCGATTAATTAAACGATTACTCTACCTAGAGTACATTAGCAGACAGAGGCTCTTACAGTCGGCAGCTGGAGGCAGAATTAGAAACACAACACAAAATTAAGTTGGTTTATTATCTAAAATACCGCGTAATCTTGTCGAACCAGATCCGTACCTCGCTGCACTTTCTGCGCTTGTTTACTCAGCCCGATGTCGACTGAAAACAATTTTCAAATTAATTAACTTCGAGGAACATGATGAGGCCTGGGGTATGGGGGGGAAAAAAAAAAAACAAACAAAAAAGGCCGTTGAAGATGAGAGGCGGACAGGCGATGTAACACTTGTGGACTTTAATAGTGCAGTCAAATGGTCATAAGGGGGAAATGAGGCTATTTAGATTTAGTGTTAAATCACAGAGGACAGTCAGCTGTTGGCAACCACACTGAGAGAAATAATAATTTACCACGTAGTCCATCTGCATCTTCTGCTCATAAATGCAACATTATTAATAAAAATAACAGTCGCCATAGAGACAGATGTGGATTATTCCGACTTTAAGGGTTTGGCGTAGGATAGTAAAATGAGCATCAGCAGGAAACCTTTAAATCTTGCAGATATAAAAGACATTTTATGCCTCTACGTATACAAGTGATTAAACCTCTTTACGTACATTGAACCACCTTTATTACCGTGACATTCATCAGCCGTATAATTATTACCCTCAGATCTATCGGCTGAGGTTTGACATTTTCAGAGTGAGTGTCTGATTAGCTTTGTTTATGTAAGATGTACCTATTTTTATGTCACTGATTAGGCCTGTAGTGTTATGATTGCTACAACGTGAGCAAATCGGTGTTAAATCGTGCAATCTGATGCCAAAACCCTAGTGTTATATTTGCGGTAGTTCTCAAATGATTTTTTTTTTTTTTTTTCCTCTATTTTTAACGTTTCTTTAGTGATTTAACTACATTTATTCTGATATTATACTCAGGACCTTGAGGCAAATCATTTTCACATATTCTGGTCTTGTTCAATATTGTTCCCTTTTCTGGCAGAAGGTTTATAGAATTTTGCAAAAAAAAAAAAAAAAAAAAATGTTCCAGACAGACATTCCTTTTGAGTTGGTATCATTATACTTAAGAGTTCTACCATCAGAAAATGTCTCCTCTAATGGCAAATATTTATTTCCGATTTTAAGAGCTGCTTTAGAAAATGCCGTAACAAAGAAGTGGCTAAAATTAGAAAAACTTACAGTGGAGGAGTGGATCGACATCATTTATGACATTTTTAAGATGGATAGTGTTACTTCGGAGAGCTAAGACCAAGGAAGATCACCCCCCCCCCACCCACATCACCACTAAAATGTAATTATTTGCTCCTTGTGCCAGTATCAACATTTCCTGAAAATATCATCAAAATCCATCCATCACTTTTTGAGTTGACAAACAAATAAAACAAAGGTAATTAGAACACAATAAGGTCTGTTTTTTTTAAAAGATTGAACAGATGGATTAAAGTGTCCATTTCACCACATTTGTCCTTTTTAACCCTTTTGTATCAATGTTTAAAAAAAAAAATAATATCACAAATGTGCCCCCCAGCATTCCTGTTCTAGAGAGTTTAGTTCTACATTTTGTATTGTATAAATTTCATCTGTGGTGTTGCTAAAGGACCCATTCTCCTTATCTGTACTGTCTGTGGGGTCGCGGGTCTATTGCTATGTGATTCAATGATAATTTACAGATGAATGGATGAGAATGGTGAATTGCTACACGAATAAACATGTGAACCTTGGAAAATCGTGACGAAAAGAGAATTGAAAAAAAAAAAACACAAAACAGAAAAAAAGCAGAAAAAAACGTGGCATTTTCAGTAAAATAAATGAATATAAATGTCCTTATCCACTGTCGTCGATCCAACTCCGGGGGTTTTACTAGTGAATCGATGTTGTAGAAGATGATGGTGTTTCCATGGTAACTATGGAGCCTCTGAATATCCAAATGGACCATGAAAAGATGATAAATTGCATTTTACACCAATTATTTACATGCATTGTTAGGATTAGTGGATCAACAGGTATTCAACTTTTCTAGATAGATAGATAGATAGATAGATAGATAGATAGATAGATAGATAGATAGATAGATAGATAGATAGATAGA
>JAPTYQ010000017.1:12255683-12268372 GCA_029814465.1 Ostorhinchus cyanosoma | reverse complement strand
AAGGAAGATTTCCACTTAAAAGAAAAAAAAGCAAAATATAACTCCTTTAAAACACTACGTTCAACACCAGGTACAGAGCATCCCATTGCTTAAAGCTCCAGAGTTTGATAAAGACTCCATACTTACTTTCCTGCATATTGTAATTCGAGTGGTCTTGAACTCCTGTGTTTTCAGGCTGTTGTAAATCTCTTCCCAGATGCAGACTTTGGCCGTTTGCAGTCAGGTAGTGTGGGTTCCATATACATATTTTTGCAGCTTTAGTTCAAATTTGACTCCACAGCTCGACTCTGCATCTTCTGTTTCCTGCAGCGTCATGAAATAGGGTCATATTAATATTTAGCCTTTTGTTTTGGACCAACGACAAAAGCTGAAAAGATGTGTGAATTCTATTTTGTTTTGTTTTGTTTTACTGTTTTTCACTCTTTTCTCCTGTTTTTGGCTCCTACGTCCTTAAAAGACCTCCATATGTAAGTGAAGGAAACTACACACTGAAGCTGTAAATACTGGACATACAATGGTGTTTAACATGTTTATTAGAACAGATTTAGTTTGGAATCCTAATAAATCACTCATTTGCACTTAGTGGGATTAGAGGAAGGGGCTATCGTCCTATTAAACCTTAGTTAACATGTATTACTTTCCCAGACTAATCTAATTTTAATATATTTTTTAATTTAATCTTTATTTAACCAGGTTGGTCCCATTGATTTTTTTTTAATGGTCAAGTTGGAAGCAATACAGTCATATCATTACAGTTTTACAATAATAACCACATTTGCAAACATAGAAAAAACATAAATAAACAGTCAAAACATTTCCAGACCAACAGCCTTGATTCTAGAGATTTAACGGTCTGTGTACCTTTTAGTTATTGGATTTTCTTTTCAGAAACAAAAGAAAAACTAGTGGTTAATTGATTTTCACTTTGAAATAGAAGAATTAAAATTTAATTTCAAGGCATTTTTTTTCAGTGTCAAAACAGGTAAACCAAATTAAAAGTAAACAGATTGATTTTTGTTTTTTTGTTTGTAATAATAAAAAAGAAAGTTAGTACTTGACAGAAATGAGCAAACGGACCAAAAATGCTTGTTTTTGTTTTGTTTTGTTTTGTTTTTTCATTTTCGGATGCTGTCATTTCCAAGAAAAGAGCGCTAATGCTTAGGTCATAAAGACTGACAGTATCCAGTCTCAGAAAATGAAAAACAACAGATGTTTCTGGTTCATTTTTCCATTTCTGTCAGGTAGTAACTTTGTTTTTTATTATTACAAAAAGAAAAACAACAATTAATCCTTTTTTTTTTTTTTTTTCAAATTTGGTTTAGCTGTTTTGACACTGAAAAAGAAAAAAACACCTTGAAATTCAATTTGAATTCTTCTATTTTTAAGTAAAAGTCAATTAACTACTAGTTTTTCTGTTGTTTCTGAAAAGAAAATCCAATTTACCCAAACATACACGCTCTCTTTAAAATCACTCAAAGGAATCAGTGTTAGATTGAGCTCAGACTGGAAGATTTTTTTTTTTTTTTTCCTTAATTCAATCCTTATCTTTGGAACAACCCGTTTCTTAGGTCCTTATTGAGCGAAGATTAGAACTCCTGTAATTCCTGGCTAACAGTGAAGATATAAATAAGAAGGAAGTCTCCTAAATTTGCTTTGTAAATTGGAATATAGTACCAGTGACTCTTCTTTCCACACTTCCCCCTCTGAGGTTTAATGGATGGGGCATGGTTACAGCTGAGCAGAGCTAAACAGAATATAAATACACTATGATTAGATCAAAGTCAGAGTTACATGATTCCTCCAGAAAGCAGACATAACCCCTGTTTCATTTTGCACCCGGGACTTTTGTATCTCTACCAATGTCATGATGGAGAGAGAGTCGTGTTTTTGTAAACACCAAAAGCCGGCGACTACACCTGAATAATGGAGGCCTAAAATGTGTCAGGTGCTGTATGTGTGAAAAGGGCCTGAACACACTGTGGTTTAGTCAATGACATGTGCCACTAGTGGGCTCTTTGCAACACCCCGTTCCTATTCAGCATCACTCGCTTTCATTCCCATTTTCTGTGCTGGCTGACTCCGGCATTTACTCTTATTCAGTTCATCTTCTATTTGTCTGTTGCCAGCACCATTCACGACGATTCACGTACATGTGTAACCATGGCGACAGGCGAATAGAACCATATAGCGTCAATCAAGTTTTGTAGCAGACATCTCACTGGCAAAATGTGCAGGCTCTAGGCAGATATTGACCATTTTTACAAGTATATTCATATCAGCAAAAAAAATAAATAATAATAATAATAATAATTTTTCTGCCTTTTTTTTTACTTTTTAGATTCGGTTTGTGAAGTAGATGTTTATAAGATGTGCTGAAGAAAAATCTACTCAAAACTTATTTTTGCATGGAGATTTCACGATTTGCTGAATCATACGAGTACTAATATTTAGAAATAACGCAGATGCATGCATTATATCAACTCCTATATGTAAATAATTACATATTAATACAAATTCTTACTCCTTTGAAGAATTAGAAGCAGATGTCCACATGCCTGGTGTAATATCAGCCGTCCAAATCAGCTCTCCCATCCTCACAAATGTCTGAATCATAAACTGAAGGAATAGTTTATTTGCAGCGATGATTAAAGCATCGAAATATTTCATTTAACTGCGTGAGTCTGCCAATGAGCTTTGCCGCACTGTGATGTCTGTTCTTTTATGCATCAGTTCAAGTGCAGGTACAATCTATTCCACCCATTGCTGTCTGAAACTCATCCATAACAGTGAAGGCTCGCTCTGAAAAATAAGTGTCTGCACGGCTGGAAAGCTGATGAGCATGGATTCTGTATTTCACAGATTTGTTTTCTGTTTTATATTTATATGTATATGTTTTTCAGAGTCACGGCTTTCAGAAAATAGAAAATTATATTAAACGCAAAAAGTGTAAATGTTATAATTATGCAATATGATTACAGGCTTTCAATTACCAGTTCAGTGTGTTGCAAATTTATAATTTTTCCATTTAGTCGTTCGGGCAAATGTCAAATCTATCCAAGCATCTGTAATTTGGAATAAATAACAGGGTGAATTTAAGCCATGGAGGAAATTGCATTGCATATTATTGGACATCTGGCAACAGCTTGTTCTATCAATATCAGTCTGATATGAAAAAAATAAAAAATAAAAATAATAATAATTGTAGGTTTTATGTCTGGCTGATATATTGCTGATTGCAAATGGCTCAGTTGAGATTACAGCTTGTGGCTCAGATATAATTGATCGCTGTGAGCAAGCGAACAACATCCACAACAAAGTTCAAGGCTGTGACTGTGTATAATCATTTATCAAACTCGGACACCTGTGGTGAACCCGCCCTGTCTTGTGTCACCTTTTTTTGCAATGACCTCATGCGACTCTTCCACTTCGTCGTGGATCTGAGATGTCAGGGTTTCTCCCTCATTTAAAGTGCACGTCTGACAGGAGTCCTCCCTTCACCCATCATCTGTCTCCCTCAGTGAAGCTCATGTGATTGCAGACAAACTCGCCCATTGATGCTGCGACTGATTAAAGCAGCATCAAAGTCTCGGCTCCCGGCTTTGAGTACTTCACACGTCAGCTTATATGGAACTTGCATTGAATAATAACCTAAGCTTAAATGTCCCTCCTTAATGCGTCTTTACGAGCAACCGCCTCCTTTCGGAAGCGTCGTTTCTTCAAGTCCGGTCTAATTAGTTAAAGTTTGCAGGAAGTTTCAGGTTAGTTTGTATTCAAAGGCTATTCGTTATCCAAATCGAGTGCTTTGAAACAGTTTTCTTTTAATTGTTTCCGTTTGATTCCTTCCAAAGCAGTACCTATAATTAAGAGAAACACACAAGGCGATGAATCAAGACCTGAACTGTCAATGTGATCATGACAGTGTCTGCACAAGTTGAAGAATTAACTCATAAAAACCCAAACATCCATTATCTAGTCATGTAAAATATTTAATACCTGTTGATCCATTTATCCTATCAATACATGTTAAGAACTGGTGTAAAATGCAGTTTCTCATCTTTTCGTGATAATCAGATACGACCCCTTAGGACGTTCAGAGACTCCGTAGTTACCATGGAAACACCATCATCTTCTATAACAATTGATTCACCAGTAAAACCCATAGAGTTCGACAAATGACAATGGATGGATGCACTTATTTTATGTTCAATTAATGACAGAAAAAGTCACTTTTTCCCCAGTTTTGTCTGTTTCTGATAGAATAACCCTCAATTTTAATATTTACATGATCAGTGAATTAGATTTAGGAAAAACTTGTATTTTACTGAAAAAAAAAAAAAAATTCGACTCAGGGTTCCGAGGGTTAAAAAATGTTTCATTTGCATTATTTTTTTCATGCTTAAAGAGTTATAAAAACACTCAGGAAGAAAAAAAGTCTTGACTGTTCTTATAATTCATGCATGAAAGGGTTCAAATTAGTTGTAATACTCCAGTGGGGGTAGCTCAAGACTCAGGACCCGCCCCCAAAGTTCCCCCTTCCCCTACATTTCGTCCCTACCCCTACGTTTGGAGTGAACTTTCGGAGGGTAGTGTGTCCCTTTTCTCGTTAACACTGAGGGGGAGTGGACATTCTGCCCCTCTGAACAGAGTCAGCTTGGATGCAGATTTGCTGCCTATTGCTTCAAACGCCCACAGTGCTTTACGAACGCCTCCACTTTTCCTGCATAAACATGTTTAACATATGGTAAACATGTCAACAGGAGCTGGAAAGGAATCACACAAATGTAATACCGCTTTTCCACTGGTACCGACTTTCTGGAGCGTTTCCATTCCAGGATAGTACTAACTTTACCTGAACGTCAAAGCGGGTACTTCCATGTTTTCTTCTCAGGGAATTGATGATAAACTCGCTCGTTTCATGTCATCTCATCTGAATTTTTACATCGGCCCCCAAAGACTGAATCTCACGGTGTAGTTTTGGGTTGTCATCATGTGGATTCATGTATCGCTATATTTACTGTCAACTTCCGCATATATACGACCACACTTATTGATGACGACGGCGTCCCGTTGTGTCCGTAGAAACCACTACCACAAAAGAGTAAACTCCAAAACCAGTGCTAGTGACCAAGTGGGGACTTTGGCATGAGGCCTAAGTCTCAATAAGTAAATAAATCTAAAAAAAAAAAAAAAAAGCTCTTTCAAGGTAAATATTCCAAATCCAAGTCAGTTTCAGAGTCAAATATCCCTTTTTTTTTCCTAATGTATGGCTTAAAGGTTAGAGGTACCTTCAGGCCTCTTTGCTGATACTCATTTATCCGCTCAAAACTCCACAGTAAGTCGTCCATGTGTAATTTATGTGCATAATTCCATATTCATGTTCACAGAAATATTATAAGAGGAAGTTCATTCATACAGACTGAATGCTCGTCAACAACAACAACAACATCTACATCAAAAACGTTCTTTTCCCCCCGCAGCTTGGAAATAATCCATCGGTACAACTTTTCCACGGGGACGAAAAAGTTAGAATGCGACTGTTCCCATCAAGTCTTGCTACTGTACGTGAACTGATGTCGCCGAAACACAACCTAAAAGATAGGATCAAAGAATGTGTTTTAATCCTTTGTATCTACATGTGTTACTAAATCATCTGAACTCGTGTCCACGTTCTCGTTGTGACAGTATCCTCTTGTATTTTTCTTACCGCTATTACAGTCGCATTATCTCGGCGCAGACCCAGAGGCTGACCTGTTCCGTTAACTGGTTAAGCCCAAAGTGCTGAGTGGCTGTTTTCTACAAATGGCTTTTCCTTATCTCTAGTCTGAAAGTATTCTGTCACCAGCAATAGATGACTCTCTCCGTTTTACACTGTAATTCATTTCCTGGCTTTCTCTCTTTTTTTTTTTTCTTTCTTTTTTTCCTCACGTTCTTGCTGTCTGACAGGTGAGATAGATAATATACTGGGAGTCAGTTGTTTGCTGATGATCGTGGAGGGTCTCAACTTCACGAGGATAGATAATGTTAATGCCGTTAGATAAAACGAAAGCCGCCGATGTGTCCGAAGCCCAGAAGAAACAGGAAGCGGGGGTTACAGATAGCGTCCGAAATGTTATAATTAAAAAGCAACGGGTATAATCGTTTATTTAATATGCAAATGGTGAGTTAATCTTTAATTCTCTTTTAAAAGCCTCCGCAGACCTATGAAATGAACTGATTTATGCTTCCATGTTAATAGACTCTGTTTGCATTCTGGAGTCAATTACTTTTCCCAAACACCACACATACACACATTCATACACATTCATACACATACATACACACATGAACCCCAAATTTAATGATTTATGACCCATATAAGGAAGCAAAACCCCCACGAGTGACAGTGGGAACAGATTTACATCTCCATAATATAATAAATACATGGTCACACACATGCACACTCCTTTTTGGCTCCAGTGCCTCTTGGTATCACCCCGGGGCGTCGTGCCAGCCAAGTGCCATCCATCTCATTATCGGCAGTTACACAAATGCTGTGGAACTGGCAAGCAAGGTGCAATTCAATGCAACAGTTTTAAGTGACGGCTAAAGTCAGAACAAATTCAACAAAATGCAACTCAGGTCAGCTTAAAATGACCTGCGTTATAAGGTGTGATACTGTAACTCTGCAGCTTTTTTTTTTTGCATTTATAGAGAAACACACATTTACACAGATGTCTTTTGAATATGTGTTTGTTTCTTTTAAAAGTACAGACACAGTGTTTGGAATTTTATACATCAAATTTAAAAGTGTTTTTATCGGTTTATTGGTCTTAGTCCTATTTATTTGTCTGATTTGCATTTAATGTACGAGCCCTCTCGGACCCTCAGGTTGTATTTTTTTAATTGTTTTAAAACTCACGGTGAGGCCTCATTCAACTTTTATGGCCCCAAACTGTTGCGAATGTTCATATTTTTAAAAGTAAACTGAAAATCTATCTTTTTAGTCTAGCTTTTAATTAAACTCTTACTTTTTAACTTTGCTGTTGCTTTTATTTTTATTTGCAACTGGGGGACAGTGGGGTTTGAAAGGTAAAGTAGTTTGGGCTACATGTAAAATATATGAAAAATGTTAAAATAAATAAAGTTTGATTGATAAAAATGCCATGAGAATGTTTTCAACACAATGTTTGGCAGTGCAGTCTTATCCACTGTGAAGATTAAAAATATAGTATTTCAAGAATAAAGTCATTATGAGAAGAATTAAGCGTAGACTCTAGAAAAAATATTAGCAGGAAAGTTATAATTTAACAAGAATAAAGTTGTAACGGAAGTTATATTTTAAAAAGAAAAAAATATGAACGTCAAAGTAATCAAATGAATCATGGACGTTGTATGAATATGTTTCCAACTTCACTTGTGTCTAAAATACAGTAAGTGCGGCTTAGTGCCCCGGTGGAAAATCAGATTTTGTGAGAATAAACTCATAATAATATGAGAATAAAGTTGTCAATTTTGGACCATAACCTTAAAACACCATCAGAATAAAGTGATAATATTTTGAGGAATACTAGTCACAATAATTAAAAAAAAAAAGTTGTAAAATTGTCATATTAATCTCAAAATATTGTTTTTTTTTTAGTGTGGTCCTTATATTCATTTGTAAAAAAGTCATTTGTGAAACCTGTGGTGAAATCCTCATTTTAATAAAAGTGTTCCAGTGATATTTCCTGTATTTTATGGGTCTGATCTCATAAAACTGCACTTTTTTCCTTGAAATATTGAGATTTTAGTTTTGTAACATCATGCCTTTTTTTCTCATTATATTCTTATTTTTAAAACAAATGTTATGACTATTTCTGATGTGTTGCTTTTTATTTATTTATTTTTTAATCACCGTTATACTGGTTAGAGTTAGGGTTATACTGATATAAATCTGAACCAATAAAGACCCGGTGCTCCTTCTGTGGCAGCTCCTGAATACATTTCTTTCTCCATTTAGCCTTTATTAAGCAATTTATCCCCATTTAATGTAATATTATCTTCAGTAATTTAGCATTTTTTCAGTGAAAATCAGGTATTTTCCTATATTTCCTTCAATGGTTATATAGATCTTTATTAAAGTACAGAGTAAATTCAAAGCTTATTATATCAAAACAGAGAAACTGTAGAAAAAGTGCCTTATTCGAGCAAAAAAAAAAAAAAAAAATCAGTAACTGAACATAACTCAAGTGTGTCCATCCACTGTCATTGATCCAACTCCATGGGTTTTACTGGTGAATCAATAATACAGAAGATGACAGTGTTTCCACGGTAACAACAGAGCCTCTGAATGTCCAAATGGATCATATCTGATGAACATGAAAAGATGAAAAACAGTATTTTACCTGAAATATTTCAACATATTGACGGGATCAATGATTCAGAAGTTATTAAATATTTTACATCAGTAGATCATTTTTGCGAGTAGGTGTTTGGGTCTTTATGGGTTAAGTCACACACTGTAAAAAGTGAGCGTACAATTAACACTAAAAAGTTGTAAAATTGCAACAATACAATACAAAAATGTTTATTTGAAAAGATTTTTGTGTTAACGATTAAATCAAATACAACTGTAGGTTTTTATGGGAAGAGTATGTTCACAATATCAGATTTGTATGTAGAAATTATGTATTTTTATTATTTTGAGGAAATAAAACTGCAAATTGGAAAACAATGGTGCTTTTTAAATTCAAAGATCTTAATATTGAAATAACAGCTTATTCGCTTTTTTATTTTTTATTTATTTATTTTTTTATATATAAAAAAGTAACAAAAAAGTTAACAGTTAAACATCTTAAACTTCTGGCTCAGTTGGTAGAGGTGGTTATCCAATGATTGAAGGGTTGCTGGTTCAAATCCTGACTCTGATTGTCCTCACATGACACTCAACAATAAATTTCTCCCAGTTGGAGCTGGTGGTTTCGTAAAGTACTTTGAACACCATAAATGTTTATAAACTGCGCTATATAAGTACATACCGTTAAAAATGTTAAATCTACATAAACATTTTTACATTTTTTCCCCCTGTACTGTAAGAAAAACTGCATTTTTTTTTTACAGTGCAGTCATAGAAACACCTTTAGATATTTTCCAAAAAACCCTATAAATATAACCTGCAGACAGAAAAGAGGAACACCTGAGGATGAATGAAGTTTATTAAACACTGATCGAAGGGCATCGTTTTATTGTAAAACTGTGGGAGGAAACGGTGACGCTGGATAATTGGGTGGCGTCCTTGTCTGTTTGCAGTTAATTGACAGTCCTCACGCTGCAGCTGCACACACTCAGCTGGACCAGAGCCCCCTTTTTTTTTTTTTTGCCAGAGTTGTCGGTGAAGGTCATAAGTGAGTCATTACAACCTCCTCCTTGCACATTTTTCAACTCTTTAATGATGCGTGCATGCACCTGCCAACAGACAGAAAGAGAGAAGAGAAAAATTGTCCGTCTCTTTTTCTGACCTCCTCTCATGCTTTAGCTCTTTTTTTTTTTCTTTTTACTCCCTTCTTCCACCCATCCATAAAAGCTGCCCATCTTCTCCGTCTCCGCTCGACGATGTTGACTACCCACAATACCTTCCCTCTCCCCCTTGACATTGAATCCAATGATTTAAAACCAACCAACTCGTGACACAAATTACCTGTAATTTACAGCCCGCCCTCGCCATTTCACTCATAATATGCTCCGCTGAGAATTCAATGTTCCTTTTCCGTCTCCTCTCTGCTCCTTGTTCTTTTGTTTTTGCCCAAACCTCTTTCTCCGTCTCCTTTCCTTGCACTCACACCTTTACTGCATTACAATTTATAATCCTGCCTTATAACAAAAAAGTCGGCGTTAACCCCCCGCTAACGCCCTTTGAATAGACACGAGGATGTAAAGCTGAAAATGAAGTGTCAGTCCTGCCAGTAAAAGAGACAAAGGCTGGATCCATCAATACTCAGAAAAAGGTAATGTTGTCATGCATCACAAAAAAACCCATTTTACTGTACCACCCAGAGTATTCGCCCATTCTCCGCTTTGAAAGCTCCCGGAATTGATCAGCTTCTCCTCAAAGACTCTTCAGCGGGAAAGGGAGAAAGTAAATGTCCTAACTTATTGAATGCATTTGCCAAGTTGTAAGGCGATGTTTTTATCCTTTTTTTTTTTTTTTTGCTCAAAAGTTGAAAAGCATGAATCCTGTCTATTGTTTCTCCCAGTGTAGGAAATTTAAGTTGACATCAAAAAGCAATCCATCACACAAAATGTTCCGTTCAACTCGGGGCTGACTTGGAAAGGGAAAAGGGAAAAAAGGGGTTGGACTGTGTCTCAAACCAGTGAGTGTAAAATGTCCTTTGTCACTTTAGTGTCTGCAGGTAGCCTTGCAGATATAGCACTTCAAGAATGGAGCTTCCAATCACCTCTGAAATGGAATTATGGAGCACTTCACAGCTCAGTGGCATTGGAATGCTTTCAGCAATATGCTATGATGGGGAGAAGGCTTAGACAGCTAGAAAATGATACAGACGCCCACAAGATAGACACAAAGAAACTGAAGCATGCACATTAAGTATTCTTCCCACTGTATTTCTTTGTTCTGGCCTTGTCTTTCTGTTTTTTGTTTTGTTTTTTGTTGTTTTTTTCCCTCTCACCCCCATCTGTATTTCTTCCCATTGTCTTTTTTGTTGTTCTCATTTTTTTTTTTTTTTTTCACAACTTGCAGTTTCTCTAATCTGAGCTGCAATCGAGACTCCATGAATGTTTGAGTTCCAGTATAGATGGTGCGCTAAAGGTGGTGAATTCAGATATCGAAGGGGGAAAAACTAAGAAGAGAAACTTTTACCATAGATATGGTGGATATATGGAGCAAATTTCCTACCCAGGTTACAAAAAGTATAATTAAAAGTAAAAAAAAAAAAAAAAAGATAACTAACTGGAGCTGTATTGTGTGCTTATAAAACTAACTAAAAAATATAAGAGTCATGGGTAAAATTCAATTTGTTTTCCTCTTTGTCAATGTCAGTAGTAAGTAAAATGTACTCATAAAGCGCTTTTCACAGGTAAAAATCACAAAGTGCTGTACATAAAATGGATACAATAAAACAACTTAAGAATATTTCATAAAATAAATAAAAAGGACAAATCCATCAACCAAAAATCGATTTATTTGGCGCCATATGACACTTCACGGTTCGTCGCTTCTCGTCACTTGTCGTTCAGAGTCGTCTTCTCGTCCCCACTTTGCCTGAAAACATGAAAACTAAAGTTGGGAGAGTCCTGTATGTGGATATGACAGTGAAGAAGATAAAAGACATGAAAAAAATAAAATACCACAGAGTTCCACAGTCACTGGACTCCTTCAAAAAGGACTAAAAACACTCCTGTGTAGATGGACTTTTTATGCCTTGTTTTATTAGGGCAGTCTTTTTTTTTTCCTGATAAAGTATTTTATTCTTAAAATTAAAAAGAAAAAAAACTTTCTCTGTTACACTTTGAGATTCCGCTGAATGAAAAGTTTGTTATAAATGCAATTTATCGATTATGCAATTTATAGCTGATGATGATGATGATGATTATTATTATCATTATTATCATTATCATTATTATTATTATTGTTATTATTATTAAAACTAAAGTAAAACTAAGCATTTAGACAAAAACGAAAAACTAGCAAACCTGCACTAATAGTAAATTAAAACTAACTGAATTAGAGGGGGAAAAAAGTCAAAACTAAACTATAATTAAAAATCCAAAACTACTATAACCTTGTTTCCTACCTTAAAAAAAAAAAAATCATCCATTCAATCATTAACAACCACTGTATCTTTTTCAGAACAAAAAGCATTAACGCGATCAAGCATTTATTTTGCAAACGTAAAACGTGCATCAGAAACATCTACAACAAGTATTTTACGTACAAAAAGTGATGGTACAAAGCTCATAAATGTGTCATAAATTAATATTTCATTGTCTAAAACCAGAATAAACCAGTCCATCACTATAAACCGAACTGAAATGTACCAAATGTACCAACCTCGATGAAACTTTTAAACAGTGTAGGGATTATTTCATAGTGTGAGTGTTATAAGGATGTTTAGTACCAGAACCTGGGACAAATAATTAAAGGCCTGAGAATCCATAAGATGCGTCCTGATCGAAAAATAGGTCTACTGTGTATAACCGTTTTTTTATCACCACTTTCATGTCGGACTAAGACGTTTTTCTGTAAGGCTTTTTTGTGGTTTTGGATCCGTGTTGGTTCAGGTTTTCTCTGTCACATATTAAAACACCAATCAGCTCAAACACACAGATTTTCTAAAGACAGGAGCTGGTGTTCACTGTGAACGACACTGAAACGACCGGACACTTCATCTGATGACACAAGTGCAGCTATTCTTTCACATATTCAGGCAGAAACATGGACGCTCTGTCATGAAACCTAGCAACAGTCTGATAAGAGCAGGCAGGAAAATACACAGTGGGATGTTTTAGCTCCTAGTTCTGTCTGTGCTGTTTGTGTTATGTACAGCTAGAGTTAAAAATGACTCTTAACCTGCAGGGATTATTATTCCAGTACTGTTGAACTATAACTACACTGGGCCTGTTTACATGAGAGTTTTAATTCCGAATAAAGGTTAATTCCGCTTTAAAATGACCATGTAAACACCTAATTCCGGTTGAAAATGACTATTCTGAAT
>JAPTYQ010000017.1:12013806-12025326 GCA_029814465.1 Ostorhinchus cyanosoma | reverse complement strand
TAAAAGCCGTGGGGTTTGATAAATGACAGTGGATGGAAACGCTTAGTTTATGACAGATTTTGTTGCGAAAAGTCACTATTTCCTCCGTTTTCTCCGTTTTTGACATAATAAGCCTCAACTTTAATCTGAGATTTTATAAACACCTATATGATCAGTGAATTACATTTCAGAAAATACCAGATTTTTACTGAAAAAACACAAAATACAGAAGGTAATATGTAATAAATCGCCATAAATAATTGGAGAAAGGTTTAATATAAAAGTAGCACTGGGTCTCTATGGGTTAATGATAACGTCTTAGAGATTATTTACTTTTTTTTTTCATTAAACACTTACAAACTCTCTAAAGTTAGAAGGGCAGTGTGAGGGACGTGCACAAATCATATACATTCCCTCAAAGAAAATTCTATAAAATAATACAATCTCATTTCAAGTGGTTTAAAATTGTACTGATATATGCGTATAGAAGTGTTTGGCCATTCTTAATAAAACCCCAGCATTTCATTATTTTACTATGTGTTCATGGTGACAGTTGGATTCTACTTGGGGGTGGGGGGGACGCTAAAGGCACCGTATAGTTCTGTTGACCCACATGGTGTAATTTTTCCTCCTATAGACTCATGAATTCTAATATGCTCAGGGAGATTGAACGAGCCACCGTCTGAACACTAGATGGCCTCCGTGTCCACTCGGTTATATTTAATGCCATCTTTTGCTCTCTTTCAGTTTGCAAAGCTGGTGTCACTGTTAACCCGAAAAGCAGCACAAAAACTCAGATACAAGGTGCAATTGGAGGCGTACTAAATTATTCGAGCCTTGAATTTGCCGTCCGTTAATGCAGTTGAAGAAGCAGCAGAACCCGTCCAGGCCTTGTTTTTGCACATTCACCGTTTGCCAGTGGCTTCTTTTTTTTTTTTTATAGCATATCATCTAAAACAACAGCTGGAGAACATATTGGAAACAACTTGAACATCACTGATTTTTCAATAATTATCATTCTAATAAGTAGATACAGGGTAATAAGCTTGTAAATATCTGAATATCTGTAAAAGTAACTGCTGTTTTCACTGAAGCTGTGACTAAGCAAAACACGGAGGACATTTTACACATTTGTTTCATTTCCACCACAATTCGAACTGTATTTCTTGCTGTTACAACTAGGTTCATGTTTTTAGATATCCTGCTTCTTGAGCCAGGGAAGAATGAATAATATATCATGGAATAATTTATATAATAAAAAAAAATAATATGGTAATATGGTGCCTTGCAATAAATATACATCAATAAAAAAAAATCTTCTGTGTTAATGTCTCTGTTCCTACTTAACTTGGACATTTCTCTTCTAAAAACAGTGATGAAATAATCCATTTGCAGTGTCGAACGCCAGCAGAATGTTTATAACTTGGAAGAATAGAAATGATTCTGTAGTGATGAAGTGTGTGTGGTAACTTTAAAGTGTGCGCATGAGTGAAAGGGTCAGTAATTATAGCACAACTGTCATAAATACATAAAGTGCACAAAATAATACATAGAGAAAGTATAATTAAACAATCCTTTAAATCCTCTATGGGGTTATACTGCCATCTAGTGTACGAGGATGTAATGTCACCCATGTGCAGCAGGTCAAAGGAAAAAAAAAAAAAAAAAGCTTAACAGTAAGATTAGTGATGAGGCTTTGGCTTTTTTCCTGCTCGTGGAAGTCTGATAAATAACTGAGATTTATCCATGTTTGAAGTGTTTTATGTTAGGTTTTTCTAAGATTAACTATGCTCTAGATGGTGGGTTAATACTTTATTATCCAAACTGATCTGATGAGTTCCTTTTATTGGATTTTCCAAAGGACTGTTGTCATCTTTCTTTTTTGTGTGTGTGTGTTTGTGATTTTGGTGCAATCTATTGTTTTGTTATCTGCCATGAATAAACAGTTTTAAAAAATTATTACTATTATTGAATTTAAAAGAGGTTTTGAATGGAATTTAGTCAAATCCGAACCAAATTTAGAAACATGCATAAAATGTTATCTGGAGACATTGAGAAAAACCATGCAGGAATAATTGGTTCCACAGTTCTCTGGTGCATCCTTAACTGAACTTTGTCTCCAAAACCGAGTCCGTTACAAATAAATTCACACATCAAGTTGTGTCTATATACATGATGTGAGCCAAATATTGGAAGAGTAACTGCATATATATGTAAATACAGGTATGTGTGAGTTTTATCTGAATGCGGTGCATGGAAACGGAAAAGCTAGAAAAAAAAAAGAGGAAAGAATCCGCATCTGCTCAGAATTTCTAACCATGTCCCTGGGTTACATCGCTTCCCAAAGCCTCTGCTGAATGCAGCAGTTGTGGCCACCTCTTCTATTCCTTTCCAGTGTTTTAGTCTGAGGGACAAACAAGTCTATTGTTTAATGAAATAATTAAATGAATCAGATTATGCCTCAAGCAATATTAAGTGGAATCCAGGAAACATTTTAAAAGCTGCCTGAGTAAACCACCAGCACTTCAATCTGCCCACAGACATTATTACTGCAATAACTCCATCTCTGTTTTCTTCCCCCTTTGGTTTCATCTTGTTTGAACCTACATTAACTTCACATGAGATATGTGTTAAATTAATGTTTTCATCTGTTTTACATGTGTAATTGGCTCATGCTTATCCCACCATGGGTGCAATAAAAACCTATTACAAAGAACTCAACTGTAATGATTTAATTGCCTTACGAATAACAGATTTACTCAGTGGATAAAGTGGGGTCATGTTGGGTGAGACTCCAGGAGATGTATTTTCATCGGTTCTGCGGCAGGCTTTTGAATTACAAGCTGTAAACAAGAACAAACACAAGAATTTTCAGAATATTTATAGTGTGCCGTGCTGTTGTGCGTGTATAGGCTCATAGCAAATCCACATATAGATCCAAGTGAGCATGTGAAAAGATAGAGCGCAAACACACAATTGGCCGCCGCACACAAGCCTGACGAATTCAAACAATATCAGTTGGTGTTAATTACGTTCAGTACAGTTCACAGCCTTTCATCTACAAGGGTTAATGGTCTGTCTATTCATAAAACTGTGGAGGGTTTGCTGACTCTGTGCGCCTTTATGTCAGTTCCAAGCCATTGCTGGGCTTCATAAACTATCCTTTTCCACAAAAGGATACTTACTGAAATTCTAGGAATCGGAGACTGTACTGTGAAACAAGAAAACCCCTGAATGTTGCCTTTGTTAGCTGCTTTTAATTAAATCCTGCCTGTCTTTCCCCTTATGCAACAACAGCCCACAATTATGCAAGCATCTAAAGATCTAATTGAATAAAATTACAGGCTGGTTGGTTATGTACCACCACAACAAGTGTGCAACAACTCAAATTTGACTGACACCTTTTGCATGTTTTTTTTGTTTTTTTTTTTTAATGAAGTTAGCAATTATTGAGATTTGTTTCCTTTGCTCGCATTAAAGCTTCTGGGAGAGAGATTACTGCCACACAAGACGCAAGACTTCTGACATGATCTCTATGTACAAATGAGGTTTTTCTCAGTTTGCTCATAAACATTTTTACAAAGTTAACTTTACCGTTCATATGCGGGGGTTTCTCCCGGTTGTACCAATTGGTTTTGTTTTAATATATAACGCAGTATAATAATGGGAGTCGCAGCACATGAGTCACATCAGACCTTTGTATTGTATGATGCATGTATTTATATAAATGCAGGAACATATGGATGAAGTAACCGAACGTATGTAAAGTTATAAACTGGAATAATCACCCACTCTGAGCATTTGTATCATTATTTTGATCAAAATCTCAATAACTTCCTGTTCTATTCAAACGCACACATCCACCAGCAGTGTTTTGTGTGGGTGCCTCATTACATGACGGGTGTTCACATAATCTCTAGAAAGCTTCATTTTGTTGTCAGAATCCGTCCTCGGTAACTACCACTTGGGCCCCCTTTCACCAATTGCTGTTTGGGCTATTTTGGGAGCTCTGCGCTCCCCTGTTAGTGACGTGTGCTGCTGGGTAAATTTGCAGCTCCGACGGCCTGGGCCTGCAACCTCAGATGGCATCAATCGGGAGAAAATGGAGGGGTGGGAGGGATGAGGAGGAAGGGTAAGAGCGAAGATGCTAGAAGGAGAGCAACAGAGGGAGAGTGAGGGAGGAAGTGGACTGAAAAAAGGTGGAAAATGACAACATGACACGAGGACATGAGTAGTGAGTAAGCAGAGATGCCGTTTAAATGTCAAAATTGAGTGAAAATAACTAATGACATGGGCAACAAAAGTGTTTCATGATCAGTTATTTGCTTTTATGAAATGCAACATAGCTGCGAGACGAGCGGAGCATTCATGAGGATAAATGAACTCTTAGGTTTTTTTTTTTTGATGACTAACAAGTGCAGAGGAGTGATAGGTGATTATGGAGGTGGAGGAGTGGGGGCGCCATTGTACTTCAGACTTAACTGGAACCAGCAGCAGTAAAGGGAAAAAGGAAAGGACATACTTAATAAATCTGTTTGAAGCTCAGTGCGAATACTGTGCTTATAGTAATGTGCTTGTGTTTGGTCTTGTTTTCATTTTTTTGCTTGGAAGACTGCCTAAAGACGCGCACAAGTGCTTTTAAATAAAAATGTTCTCGGATCGCAGTAAACAAAGACATCAATATTTATCACTTTCCATTCAAAGCAGCTTCTCACCTCTTTATGTCCATTCCAAACAGGATCTGGGTTTTTTTTATGTGTGAAGTGTTATTCAAGTGATTAAAAACGTTAGAATTGAAAATACCAGCAGACAAAACTTCCCAAAAGAGGTTTTTTTTTTTTTTTTTTTTAACTTCACTATCCTTCACAGACTATTTTTCTCTGTACTGGGATTCTGTGATCTGCTGTGAAAATTAAATCTGTCTCATTAGGTGGTAAAATTCCAAAAACTAATGCTGGCAGAGGAATTACCCAGTGTTATTCATGCAGTGGAGATAGGCCAAAGACTGAGTAACATCCACATTCATAACAGACACATTTGTCTATCTAAAGACCAGTTGGTGTCAATAAAACCAGTCATGGACACTAAATTAAGTTTAGCCTCTGTAAATGGGACTATTGTGCAAATGTGTCCTTATAGAGGACAGATATGCACATAGAGTTCATTTCAAAATAAAATATCATCCAGGAGGAGGTTTTGTGAGCAGTGATGTTCTAATAAAACAAGTAAAAGCTGCAACAATTTCTGTCAAAAGTCTTTTAACCTTCTTTATGTCTGTGGGAAACCCACAGTGAAAACACCAAAAGAAGAGAAAAGCGCCTTTAGATGTCAAAACAATAATTTTTTTTTTTTTTTTGCATCAAACCTGGTAGATTTAAACACCAGACGACAGATTTAATTCGAAGCAGATGCCTTTCAGTTTGATGAGGTTTAAGATCACCGCTGTAAGCAGCTCCGAGGATCTTCAAGTAAAACCATAAATTCTCACTCTTCTTTAATTACAACGGCGAAGTGAACACCAATAACCTCCAGCAAACATGTCCCGAACAACCTCTCAGAAAATTCCTTGGCACTGAAGAAGTGTTACAAAGATATACTGAGAAGACGCTCAAACAATAAATCAGTACTTCCTATTTTCCTTCTGTTCACATCTATACGGCCACAGTCATGTCTTCATTTGGAACGTGGCCCGAAGCCAAGTTTCTGTGGGGAGAAAAAAATGCCTGGTGCAGTTTCACTTGATTATACAATATAAGAACAAATCCCCCTTCTTATATTTAGGTGTGGAAACCAGAACCCACAACATAATTAAAAACAAGCCATTTCATCCTTAATATTTAATGTGTTAATAGAGAGAGTGTTAACAGTAAACACTAGAAAGGCACAGAGAAAAGAACCGATTGTTCTAAAATGACTGTTATATGGGTTTAACTGTATTTATTTATTGGTCAAAAAACACATATTTCTACATGTTTTTGTGTGTATTTTTCATTGTAAACCTTTAATCTTTTAGTCTTGTTGTTTCTTATTGTCTTCAGTGTGTTTCCTATAGTGTTTTTACTAATGTTGTACCTTTTGTCTTATTTCACTTATTTAATCTTTATTTATCTAAAGGAAATCCCTTGAGATTAAAGGGAGACCTTGTAATTCTTTGCACATTAAAAAAAAAAAAACAATCTAACATTTTCACACTTTACAATAAATCAACTTTTAAAATAAAAATAAAATCCCACATGTAGTGTTTTTTTGTTTTTTTTTTCCTGAGATTTAGTTTATTTTTATTAACAGTGTAATGTTATTTTCTCCGGTGGTGGGATAACAGATGTCACACTAGGCTTTGGTGTGAAAAAAAAAAAAACAACAACAAACAAAACAAAACTTAACAGATCAGAGAACCAGTGCTGCTAGTTCAGAGAAAGCTAAAGCTCACTAGACCGGTACCAGAAGATTAGACTTTAGATAGCAGGGTTGATGCTGACAGTTGAAATTCCATTAAGAGTGCTTGGAAAAAAAGTGTCAAAATAGTCATGGTTTTGTCTCGGTGAATGGTTGCGTGTTAAAAAAAATTGGCTGTGTGAGGTTGAAAAGAGGTCAAGCACACACGTGGAGGTTCAAAATAATATCTTTTATTAGGATTAACCAAATGAATAAAGAATGTTAATCAGGGTTAATCAGGTAAGTGGAGCCCTGGAAGGAAGCGAAGGGAGGAATGTTTAGTAGTAAAGCCACTTAATTAGATCTGACATACCAAACTATCAGGAGTAAAATACCTCCTTCGATTTTATTTCAACGGAAGTCCATTACAACAACAAATAAATGGACGCCGCACTTTTCCTTTCACTCTATCAATCACAAACATGTATTTCAGAGTCTCTTAATAGTAGCCGTAGACGTATCTCGCAACGGCGTTATTAAAAAAAAAAAAAAAAAAAAACAGTCAGTATTTGAAGTCACAATAACAAACGGCAGCAGGAAGTGCCCGAGAAAGTGAACTCACATGAACCGAGCAGAGAAACAAGGAGAAAATGAGTGAGAGAAACGAAGCCACTGCGAGAAAAGATAATGAGCAGAGGCATAGAAAGAACAGAGAAATGACAAGGATGACAGGGGGAGAGAGGGGAAAGGAAAGCAGAGGGAAAACAGACAGATACAAGGGGAAGATAGAGGTAAAAAAAAAAAATTTAACTAAATATATATATAAGAGGAAGAGGAGGAAGAGGAGGAGGAGGAGGGGAAGCTTAGAGCAAGCCTTCCAGCTGCCTTGATGCTGGCATCTCTGATCGCCTACTCACTCTGACAGCTCGGTGTGCGAGTAGACGAGGGTTCAGTTCAGGTCAGGAGCAAACAAACAGGCAGGAGATTCTCCACTCTGACCACATTTTTTGGTGAAAGTCAACGGAAAATATTCCAAACATGTTAGGTCAGGTTTTGGCAGCAGATTAACGCCATATTTTCTCCATTACTGCGGTGAAATACGCTTATTTTTGGTGACGTCATGACTCCATTACATCTTTTTGGTGACACTCACTATAACCAGGTTTCTCAACTCGGAGGGTCGTGACCTTAAAAAAAACGAGTCAAAGGCTTGTTTCTAAAGTTTGCAGGTGAGAAAAGTTTGCAAACCCTTTAACCTCTAATGTGTCTGTGGTGGTTTAGTTGAACCCATAAAGATCCAGTGTTACTTTTGTGGCAGATCTCTGTATATTTCACCTTTCTTAAGTGATTTATCACCATTTATTGTTTTTTTTATTGATTGAGTGAATGATGTTTTTATTTCAAATATGAATATGGAGGTCAAAAGAGAAAAAAATAAACAACAAAACACTTAAACATGAGACATGAGACAAATAATTTGTATTCGAAAAGCAGTGAGAAAAAGCAGCACTTCTCCTTAAATAATTAATAACAATAATATTCTTCCTAATCTTAGCATATCTATACTATATACTATAATATGCCTGTTACTTATCATTGAATAATTGGGTTTCTGGCTTTATATTATTATGAATAAATATATGATTTACATGAACACATTATGCAGTAACATATGTAAATACATTTTTGCACATATGCATAAGCACATATGCACATATATATGCATACACACATATATATATTTTTTAATTCAGCAATCATGTAGATGTTCCTAAAAACGAAAATGAGGAAAAAATGAATTTCTCAGCAAAAAATATCATCAACTAAACAAAAATAAGTGTCTCCATCCACTGTTTTTGATCCAATTCCATGGGTTTTAGGGTTGAATAAATGCTATAGAAGATGACAGTGTTTCCACGGTAACGCCCACACGGATCATATCTGATGATAATGAAAAGACCACCAATTATTTACATGTATTGACAGGATTAATGGATTAACACGTATTAAATAGTTTATATCAGTAGATGGTTTTAGTCGACGGTGGGTTAAATATTCAGAAAAGTCCAACCTTTTACTCGATATGAAAAATTTGAAAATGCGCTGATAGAATAACCTTGTGCTTTCCATAGACTGAGCATGCTCAGTACGCATTTTGGTTTTACTATTGTTTGCAGTGTTGTGTTTTTTTCTTTTTTTCTTTTTTTTCCTTTTTTACTGTATTTTTACATATTTTTGGCCATTTAACTGCTTTTTGGAGTTCAATCAGGGTCCAAAAACAGGTGGATTTTTTTTTTTTTTTTTTTTAAAGTAGCCCCAAAACAAAATTCAAATACTTGTTCAACTTCCAAAATATCTTATTGATGTACATTCTGAGTGCCTTATCTAGTAAAAACCTGTAAAACTTAAAAAAAAACCTAAAACACACAGTAAAGCAAAACCACTGGAGAAAAGGAAGACAAGCACATTTTATGACGCTTCTACAGATACAAATTCACAGCAGCATGTTTATCTGTAATAATATCTGAAGGGGTTAAAGGGGTAATTCAGAGTAAATCAGAATTTCCTTTTGACAGATATGCATTAAAGATATGAAGTAGGCGGGTGATTCTTATAATAAAACAGACAGGAAACATAAGTGGTTCATTCTATACTGTCCCTATTGGCCCTGAGACAATAAAAGGAAACTAAAAACCCAAGTGTGTGACATGATAGAAGTAAAATATCAAAACTGACAAGTCATTTAGATCCGAAACACAGTTGTGATGTTCACTTATGGCGAGTATGTTTTGAAACGCTGACGTCTGGGCCTCTCATGGATGCGTAAACGGTCACAGAAAAGGAGATTTTTTTTTTTTTAAGGCGCTTTTTCTGAAACGAGGATTTTTAATTTGTGTTTGTTTGTGCATATCTGCGTGGACAGGGAGAAGATTGGAAAGTAATGGCGTCACACTCTATTTTGCTCCCATCTGTTGTTGCTTTGTGTATTGAACCTACACCTGAAACATCAAATCCAGGTGTTTAAAGTAAAGTGTATGACATTTCGCAGATGGAGGTCAGTACAAAAACCTTTGGGAGGGAATTCACTGACAACCTGCGCACGAAAGATAACTTTAGCCACTTGTTGTTGATGCTCACCTTCACGACATAATAAAGCCTCCACTATTTTAAGCGATGTTCGCAGTTTTAAGTCCAACAGAAGCAATAGTTTGTCAGAATATTTATGAAATTAAAGTTATATGAGCAGTTTTGACCCCAGTCCCCTCAATGGGAGGCAAGAGGTGTTGTTTTTGTTTCAGTTTGTTTGTTTTTTAACACTCTAGCGGCAAAACTATTGCTTCAATTTATTTATTTATTTATTTTGCTTCAATTTATACCAAATTCAGTTTATAGATTACCAGAAACCCAGAATAGATCTGATTACATTTTGGGAAAAGTAGGTCAAAGTTGATATTTTTTATGAATTTTTCCCCATTTACTTATAATGGGTGAAATTTCAAATGTCTGTAGCAGCAAAATTATCAGATAAATTCAGACCAAACTGGGTTTATAGATTACCAGTGACCCAGAATATATGTGCTTTTATTTTGGGAAAAGTAGGTCAAAGTTAATTTTTTTAATGAATTTCTACAATATTTTTTTTCCCATTTACTTATAATGGGTGGAATTTCAAATGTCTATAAAAAAAAACAAAAAACATCAATTTTGTTTCAATTTATTTCAAACTTTGCACATATATAGAAGCAATTGACATGATGACATCAGCACATGCATAGACGTGATGACATCAGCGGGATCGATACCAACGTAAGCTACAATACATGTGAGGGGCGGAGTTTGTTGTTTTTTTGTTTTGTTTTTTTTCTGTATCATTAATCTATCTATAACCTATTCTGGATGCTGCAAGGAAAATACAGTTTGTGTATATTTATTTAAAAAAAAAAAAAACTGGATTTGCATTTGTTGGTAAAATAGATTTGCTTGGTTTGAATTCTTTAAAAGCAGAGGGAAAACACTGGCCCCATGATGAGACTAGACGTAATCACGATTTATTAATAATAAAAAAAATAACGCTCAGAAGCTGCGAGCCTTAACACGTTTGACTAAAAGCATGCAGTGTACAGATGTGAAGGGGTTACCATAGTGACGTTACATCCAGTGAAGTACTGATTATAATTTTCTTAAAGGGATGTTACTATTGTTGCAGATGTGACTTAAAAGCAGGATTAGGAAGGATTAGAGTTCCCTAATGTCTGGCAAACACCTAAAACCACCATAAGGACCCCTGGAGTGTATGAAAATCATGAGTCCTGTCCAATTTAATTTAATTTAATTTAATTTTTTTTTTTTTTTTTAATGAGAGACACAAGCTTTTTTTATTAGTTTATTATTTATATATTAGCTGAAGAATCAGGGATTTCTGACAAAGTTTTAAATGTGACTGTGATTATTTCCATAATATAATATTTCATATTTATTCATCAGTTTTTCATCACTGATCTAATGTATTACAGACTCTTTTATTCTTCTCCCTGTTTTTTTTTTTTTTTTTTAAGTATTACTTGTCAAACTAGGTCAAGTTCACACTGCACCAAGTCCCAAAGTTCTGTTCTGAAAAATCAATATAATAAAAGTCAGATTGGTGCGCTCTATAGAAGTGGAACAATTTACAAAATCTGCCAAGACTGGACGGGCTGATCCCATTCGCTGGGTTTAAAGCCCTTGTGGCTCATTTGGACGTGTGTGAGAGTGTGTTTTGTCTGACTGCTTATAGTGTATATGTGTACATTTATATTTTCTCTTACATCCCTATGTATTTAAGGCTTGTTTATCATTGATCGACCATCAAAAACTGAGTGAACTACTCTCACTGGACAAAACTGAGACTAAATAAAGCAGTTGAACTTATATTTAGTTGCTTATGATCTTACAAAACTAACTTTCTTGGATGTGTTATTTTTTTTTATTTTTTATTTAATCACTTTGGGCTGCATTTTGTGTTGATATGTACTAAGTCAACACTTTTAATGAGGCAGATTTTGTCACACTGTTTATGTCAGGTTTAAAAAAGTGTCTCATTAAATCCATCCATTCATTTTTCTGGGCTGTTAAGTCCCAGTCATGGTCAAAGGTATATGCCTATCCAGGCTACCTACAGGTGAAGGT
>JAPTYQ010000017.1:11987653-12001010 GCA_029814465.1 Ostorhinchus cyanosoma | reverse complement strand
TTCCATGACTTTACGGCGGTCTGACCCTCCTGTCTCCCTGTGGAGGCTGTTTGTCTGTTTCCAACATACCGTTAACCAATAAAGACCCAGCGTGATTTTTATATCAGTTCCCAAATGAAATAGTCTCTATATAGCATTTCTTAAGTGATTTATTACCATATTATTCTCTGTATTTTGCATTTTATCAGCATAAATCAGCTATTTTTTTGTATCTAATTCACTGATCATGTAGATATTCATAAAAGCTCAGATTAAAGTTGAGTTTATTTTATCAAAAAGCAGAGAAAACTACAGAAAAAGTGATTTTTTTTTTTTAGTCAAATCCCTCATTAACTGAACATAAAACCAGTGTCTCCATCCACTGTTATTGATTAAACTCCATGGGTTTTACTGGTGAATCAATGTTGTAGAAGATGACGGTGTTTCCGCGGCAACTACGGAGCCTCTGAACGTCCAAATGGGTCAAATCTAATGACCATAAAAAGATGAATAACTGCATTTTAGGCCAAATATTTACATGGATTAATAGGATTAACAGATTTTAAACAGTTTAGATCAGTAGATGGTTTGAGTTGGTGGTGGATGTTTGGGTTTTTATGGATCAAACTGTTCACACCCAAGTATAATGTTACTATAAAAATATATCGTATCTGGTGTTATAATGAGGTGCAGAGACCCAAAAACTCCTAAACTGGGACAGAGAGGCTGAAAATGTGTGTATGAGCTGAGGTATCTTTGCTCATGGTGCGTCTGGTCTACAGATTGTACAAAGTGAACTATAGGGTAAGGCGCTGTACTCTGTTCCTGTTACTTTTTTAATAGAAACTGCATTTACACATGGTAGACGCTCTTCAGTCTGAGAACAGTGGCTGCAGAAGTTGTCAGAATCCTTGTTTGCTCTCACACCACTTGTATTACCATATGCTTGAAGTCAATTAAGAGTGTTTGTCTAATGATGCCAAAGAAGCGCTGCAGCTTTGAGGACCAATATGTTGATTTGACAGCTTCGGCTTCAGCGTGTCAGTGTTTTTTTTGTTTTGTTTTGTTTTGTGTTTTTTTAATCTGACAGGCTTGGACAGTGGGTTCTTCATCCCAACAATTAGAGATGCTGCAGGGCTCTCTTCATCAGAAGCCGGCGTGACTAAACCGTTATTATTCCGTCACAGGTTTCCATCTTAATTCAATAACGTTGGTCTCGTTCTCCTTTTGATGTGGCAGAAGTCGGGTCATATACATGTTTGGCTCTCTTTCAGTTCAGGCCACAGCGTTAATACCGAACGCAAAGAGTTCATACAACCAGGAATTACGCCTATACAAAGGTTTACTCAGCAGGATTATACGTCATAACACTGATGGTCTTTGTATGTCAGTGTGCGGGCAGTAAATGCTCCAAAACCCTCTCTGCTCCACTTAACGTTTTCAGCCCGTACGTCTGTGACAGCAAGCCCAACTGTCATTTTATTCAGTCAGCAGTATCTCTCTTATTATTCCTAATTGTCACTAAAACTCTGCGTTGGCACAGCGAAACACAAACAAAAGCCTTGATTGACTTACTACATTAATTTGGCTTTTTGGGTTAGTCCCACTTGCATTAGCCTCGCTCAGTGAACCTTCGTTTTGCTGACCTGATTCAACCTCCATTGCATTGCTCAATTTGCGTGTTTGTCTAACTGCTGCGCTTGAACATACAGGGCTTTATTTTGTAAATAGTACTCTGCCAGCAACAAGCCTTCTAAATATTTTCATTAGGGGACCACCAACCCAAGCCTCATTAGAGAAGAAACACACAAAACCCATAAATTGCAGGGATTTGGAGCTGCTCTAAATTACGATGTGGTTGTGTGAAGGAAAAACAAACCAAAGACGAGGAATGAAAGAGGAATGAAATCGTTTGAAGGCTTTATCAGTGATAATTGTCACAAGTATTTGGATTTAAAAGGGGCTGTATGACGTTTTTTGACCTTCAAATATTTAAAAAATGACCTAAAATTATCATTAGAGTGTTTAAAATAAAGAGCTGTAACGTTCTGCCAAAGACACCAATGTACTGGATTATGGAGATGTGAACTGAGAAAATCTAATAATCAGAGGGTTCAGGGATTTATGTGACCACTAGAGGGAGTAATGAGTCTCCCATTAAGAGGAAAACTAACACCACCTTCAACCAAAGTGGCAGAAAGTGGGATAAAAACCACTAAGAAACAACTTTTAGAGTCAAAGAAAGTGACAAAGTGATAAAAGCTGTTGTTTTCTCCACTGGACACAGATATGAAAGGAAAGAATTAAGTTTGACGATGAAATCACAATGTTTCTTCAACGCGGGTGAGTTTGATTATGAGGCTTATGAAGATATAAAAATTATTAACTGATGTTATCTAAGTTGGCTGTTTGTTGATCCACAGTTCAGACTAAAATATGACAGTTCTGACCAGATCTTTAGTTCAGCTATTGACAAAACAAACCATACAGAAAACGACGATTTGTGGTTTTACCGTTTTGTCTTAAAAAAAAAAAAGGGCAGACATACAGAATAAACAGGTATGACTAGGGATGGGACTCTAGAACCGGTTCCCTGCGTATTGATTCCACCTTTGTGGCTCATGCATGATGATGTCACATTGTTTTGGTTTAGAACGTAGCCAACATGGCGTCAAAGCAGAAACACTTCAAAGTATGACTATATTTCACTCCAAAAGCTGACACCAGGGCCACTTATAACACTTGCAAAGCTTCCATTTCTTCAAAGAGGGAAACCACCTCCAATATGCTCAAACGTTTGTCCTCACATTTGCAGGAATGTCACATGTTTGATTTGCTACTTAGCGGCACTTGTGAATCCCCCCCCGGCACGTGCTCCCTTAACATTCCTGATTTCCACCTCATATTTGACGACGTGGAACCAGGCCCACAGTCATCTGTTATTATTTGTGCGTACTGTATATGTTTTCTTTTTTTCTGTGCAGATGGAAATGGGAAAGACAGTTAATGTTCGTACTCTTTTATTCCCTCAATAAGGAATCAGATCAATAAGCAAAATCGATAATGGAGTCGGAATTAAGTTCTTATCAATTCTCATCCCTCGGTATGAGATTCAGTTTGAAGAAAAGTTGATGATACCTTAATACAAATGTGTGTCAACAATGAGATTTCTACTTTATTCAGTGAGCGATACAGTCTGTGGATACGTTGAGTCGACTCGTTGGCGTTCTGGTACATGACTTCCCCCCTACTGTTGAGTTTAGAATATGAGTGGTACATAAAACCCCTTTAATATGAAATATGCTCACTTTTAAAGGTGTAACTGTCTGAAAAAGCACTATCGATGCTCTATCGAGGCTTAGACATCATGAAAGTGTGTAAGCAGGGTCATTTAGCTGTTGATTCAGGAAGTGGCGACTCAACCCATGACAAAAGTGTGACAAACAGGTCAGAGACGGTGAGAAACTGACATTTTGAGACTGAACTGAAATTATTAAAAAAAAAAAAAAAAAAAAAAAAATCATGAATATCAAGTACAAAATTTTCTGGAATTTGTTTTTGGGTTCGCAGTATGAGACATCATGGTCCAGTGGCTCCATCCTTCCCATAAAACCACTAAAAATTATCAAAAGGCAACTGAATGACGCTGGAAAAACCGATAACAAGGCATCGCTATGCTTTGTCACAAGTATTGGTTCAGAGGCATTATGTTTGATATTAAGAGAGAATCCTGTGGGTGAGAGATTTTTTTTTTTGACCAAATATTCGAACTATGCCACAAACTTGTCATCACAAACAAGACAAGAAAGAAAACAGTCTTTCAATTTATTTTCCAGGAAGAATATTTTTGCAGAGCGGTTGACCATTGACGAATCGACAGTGGAAGTTAGCTACATGTCGCTAAAGGTCAGAGCAAGAGCAAATCTATCTGTGAGGGTAAAGTTTTTGAAAGATTTTCCGTATTTATTATATGTAACGGTACTTTGTTTTTCCAGTGACATCATCATGCAGTTGACTCATAAATCATATTTTTATTTCAAAGCATGGACCTAGGTTTTCTGAGCTGACAAACATCTACTATATTAGAAAACTGTCTTGTCATTTTCAGAATTATTTTTCCACAGTGGAGGCCGAAAGAAAGCCATATTGGTTTATTCTAAATGAGTTTGGGAAATATCTGGCTACGTCTACATGGCAGTGACCTACAGCATCTAGGACTTTCTGCAGTTTCATCTGGGGTGGATCTGCGGAGGAAAATCTTGTACAAGTCTCAGTTAATCCGCTTTAACCTGCAGAAGTTTGTGTAACTGGCTGTGAAGTTACTATTCTTGTGACATCTTGCATTTCTTTTTCCGTCCGTATCGATCAGTACAGCGACATGATTCCAATACCTCCTAACATTCCGTGATCTCTGGTATCAAGATTAAAGCAGGATAATATTGTACTGAACAAACCTTAATTCTGATGGGGTCAAACTGAATATTCTACATCAAAGAAACAAAAAAGTGTGAAGACAGAAAATAGGAACAGAAAGAGTCTAACACCTATAAAAACATCAGAGGGACAAAGCAGATTGAAAGGCTTTTGAAGTGTTGCACAAAGTCATGACAAAACCAGGACATGCTGCAATATCTAGGGAGTGCATTGAAATTTTTGTCCAACACTTTTGGGCAAACATGGATATATAAAAAAAATAAATAAAAAAAAAAACAGTGCAACAACAATAAAATAAAATATGGCACAAAATACCTTTGTATACTTAGTGCTGTGGATGAATTTCCCATATGACCCCTAAAGATTTATGCACTTAGAGCAAGCCTTCATTCTTAGGGACAAAAATCTCACAGTATCCATAGTTAATCTCTTTAGACTTAAGCTGATTTTATTAGATAAACACATAGTTCAATGATCAAGTGTTAGGGTTAGGATAAAAATTAACATGCCGTGTTCTGACGGAAACTTATAACACAGCATGCAATGTCATAATAGTGTGAAAACAGGCCGGAGATTAACATTGAAGCTGTGGGGGAAAAAAAAAAAAACCTGTTTGAGATCAAATGGAGGACAGAAAAAAATGGCTTCAACAAGTCTTGTATGAAAAAAAAAAAAAAAAAAGTTTATTTGATTAAACCATGACGGAAACCTTTTCTGTTTTAGAAGCAAATATTTTTTAACTGTCTTCCCTGAACCACGAGCATAGCTTTTCACATGGGTAAATCTGAATATTACAAACCCAGATTAATAGTTTCCATTTGTCAAGACAAACCAGAGGCCAAATACGAACCAGTGGCTGCAGTGCATGAAAATTCATTGCCACAGCTATTGGATCTCAACTATAATACATTATGAGGTGTTCATTTTAATCATTTATGTGTCCAGTGTAGGACTATGTCGGAATGCATTTCTTGTGCTACAGGAACATAAATCTGTTTACTTGAGGGAATGTTGCATCGAGTTTTTACGGTTGAGTTTAATTTGAGGTTATATGCAGAGGCTGGGATAAATCTAAAAGGAAATAAATGTCAATGATGTGTCTCCTAATCTTGTAAAAACACAACACGTGCATTAGGGTGCATTATTTCCCTCAGGTTTTTTTTTTTTTTTTTTTTTTTTTTACAGTCTGTCTGTGGTCTAAATTTGTTCCAATGACTGAAGTAGACAGATATAGTGAGATCCTATAAATTTTTAGTTTAAGTGTTATGGTTTCTATAGAGCAGTATTTACAGAAAGACACTGGTTATGAAATAGCTGTAATAGACTTTTTTACACAGCATGATCATAATTGGTATCATTATACAAGTCTGCATCCCAGTTTAGGTGCTGGAAATGCTCCTCTTGGTTCGCTGGAATGGTTTCCTGATGCGTCTAAATGGAACAGAGCCATTGTTGCCATTATCATTAACACCTCAGCTTTGTCTGCTTTTGTAGGTGGGCTCAGACATTAGCACGAAAGGATCCAGGATGCAATTCACCGTCACTGAAAACATGTCTGCTACGGTTTATTCTCCTGCTTTGCCCCTTGACCAAAGCAGTGACTTAGATCTGGAATCGGTTCCAAAAACAGGAGATGCCTTAGGTTGGGTAAAAAGGAGAAGAATGTGGAGAAGAATGTGTCCTGGTTGGGTTGGTTGTTGAAATTGATCCAGAAAATCTCAGTGTCGCAGGGGTCCAAGTGTCCGAATCGGATCCTATTTTGAGTAAAACAGTCAGATTTGAATGGATGTTAATAAAACGCACACTTCCTGATTTTGTTTTTTATGTATTTTTTTTATACTAATATCATAATGCAGTCTTGAAAATTACAATTTGACAAGATTTTGTCATTGTTGTTTCTGCGATAATGAGTTTTTCAAATGGAGAACAGATGTTAATACATCCCCCCCCGCTTATGGATTGAGGTTCATCATGTAATAGACAGGCAGACAGGAAATGATGAGGTGAGGGGGGGCTTTATCTACAGAGCTTTATAACCCACCATGTCCTCCATATACGCATTCATTCCAAATAAAATACCCCCCCCCGTTACAAATTTTTTTGGGGGGGGGATCGGGGGGGCAGCAGGAGGCTTATGATGCCGTTAGTGGGTTGAGAATCACTGGCTTCGAGAGCTGAATATGTAAATGAAAACTACACAGATCAGTAATTGTGTTACAACCGCTAACAGTGACATTCTTTTTTTTTTTTTTTTTTTTTTTTTTTTTTAAATGTATTATTAGTGATAGTTAACAAGACACTGTGTACACTGAAACAATAAGAAATAAATCAGAAAAAAAAATAAAAAAAAAATACAAAAAAACAACAACGACAGTAATGATAAGTTACAATGATAAGATAGTAAATGTAAAAAGCAACTCAACAATATGGATTGATTAGGGGTGAAGGGGAAGAGGGGAGTGTGAATGAAAATGAGGGGAGTAGAGGGGGCAAAATGATAATTGTAGTCATAATGATAACATGTAAATATATAATAATGCCAATAGACTCATTTGCTAATGTTATTGTTATTGTGGCAGCAGTAATAATGTTGATTATTTCATTACAATAGCACCTTACAGTGGATGGAATACATGAACATTTACACTATTAAGCAGCAAAATGAGCTCGACTTTGACAAGAGCTGAAATATCAACGCTAAATGAATAACCAAGTCCAAGTGAGTCCATAAGTACAGGTCTGTTAGATGTTCCTGGTCTGCAGTGGTTCATTTCCAAACAAAACTGATCAAAGGACAATCCAATTTCAGTCCAGTCAACCATCTGTGGGACGTGCTGGACAAATAAACCCACAGAAACCCCACTTTGCAACTTACAGGACTTTTAGGATGTGCCGCTCATGTCTTGGTGCCAGACACCACAGTGCACCTTCAGAGATTATCTGGAGTTCAGGCCTCAGGTCAGAGCTGTTCCAGTGCCAAAGGGAGACCGACACAATGTTATGCAAGTGGTAATGATGTTATGTCCGCATGCAGACGGTCTGAGAGAGGACCGGGAACACCCACCAGGACCTGCAGTCATTTGGCAATTCACACATTCACAATGTAAGTCCTTCAGATTCCCACAGTTTAACTTTAAGGACTAAATGGTCATTTGTTGTCTATTATATCCCACCCCTGTTATAAAAAGAAAATCAACATTATCACATCATCGATCAGTGTTCATAGTGTTATAGCAGACTGGTGTCATTTCAACACTCATATTGAATAAAATAAGCCACAATAAAAACCATACAATATTTTGTCTAAAAGCTTATTTTTTTTCTAAAGGAAAAGGTTTAGATGAAGGAGAAATGAAGTTTTTTATTCTTCAGTTGGGAAACGTTTCCCCCTAATGTGCGTGTGTGTCACCAGTGTACGTGAGTGAGCGGGAGAGGGAAATCGCGAAGGTCAGCAACCACATGGCTGGGCTTCTGCCAAGCACACAGCCACTACTAATTGCATCAACAATTAATTAGGAATTGAAAACTTCAACAATCGGCCAAGTACATTTCCATGGACACGTTTGATGAGGACAAAATCTGGTTCCCTTTTATTTCCAGGTGAGTACCTCCAGGTTAAGGCTAAGAAAACCTTCTGAACTTTGAGTATGTAAAGCTTTTAAACCATTATACAAATGTCACACTGTGGAGCAACGTTGCTAATCCAGACTTTCATCAGTTAATGAAACAGCAGGTCATGAGCTACAAAGAGTCTGTAAACATTTTCAAATTCATACTGTACATGTACAGTAGCCCTATAAATCAGATTCTAATATGCCTTTCAGTTTAAGTTAAGCCACTGGAATGCAAGCGAGAAACACAAAACACCCAATTAATGTAGGTTGAGGATTAACCCATAAGGAGCCAGTGTGACTTTTATGTCAGTTCCTGAATGAATTTCTCTCTCTATGTAACCTTTCCTAAGAGACTTATCCCTATATATTATAATAATATCCTCTGAATTTTGCTTTTTTTTTTTTTTTTGCAGCGAAAATCACCTCTTTTTCTATGTTTAATTCACTGATCATGTAGATGTGCATAAAAGCTCAGAGTCAAATCAAAGCTTTTTATATCAAACTGAAAACTTAAAGTACAATCTATCATTAACTGAACACAAACCGAGTGTCTCCATTTACTGTCATTAATTTAACTCCGTGGGTTTTAATGGTGAATCAATGTTGTAGAAGAAAACAGCGTTTCCATGGTAACTACGGAGCCTCTGAACGTCCGTATCTGACGACCATGAGAAGATAATGAACTGCATTTTACACCAATTATGTACATGTATTGATAGGATTTAATGGATCAACAGTTTAGATGCTTTTGGTCGACAGTGGGTCTTTATGGGTTAATGTGAACAACTACCAAACAGAGCGGTGAACGTAGCTGTAATGATTACGTACTCGGGGGGGGAAAAAAAAAAACACAGGTCTGGTTGCCAGCTGAACATACATAAAACCTTAGTATTTATGTGTTTTTCCTCACATAAATTGCAAGATTTTATAGAAAGCTATATGTGCAAGAAATAACGGCAACAAATAAATTCTTTATGGCAGCCATAATGCTCGGATTCCCAGGAAAGTTTTGTTTATGAGACATAGGTATTCCAGCTCACACCACATACTCTGGGCATCATAGCAGGTTAAGTTAATGTTGCATGAAGATGAAAATGTGTGAATAATTTGTGTCCGGTAGGGCTCTTGTGTGTTCTTACCTCAGTGTTCTGGGTCCAGTCCAGGCCCTTTAATGCATGTCATTACTGCGCTTTTTCTCTAGTACTGTGTTAATCCATAAAAACAGAATACATTTTAAAAACACACGTATATCTTATTAAATGATAACAAAGGCACTGCATTCATAAGCTGTTGCTGTATGATCTTGGAGCTTAAAGGGCAAATTTATTATATCGTTACCATAATAATAATAATATTCTCCCCTTTTTCTGACCTATTTATTCCTCTTCTTTATCACTTGGTGTCACTGGTTAAAGTTACCAAACCAGTTCAGAGCAAAGATTCAAGAAAAGACAAAATGAAAACGTCTTTAAATGTCTCAGCAAACTACACTCTGAAAACCTCTAAAATCCTACAGTTGCATTTCTTACACTGACAAAAAAGATTGAATTCCTGGAACAGTTCCGGTTTTGTATGGAAGTATATTAAAACTAAACATGTATTAAAGAAATTGCCTTATTTGGACTCATTCATAAATATAATAGTGCAGGTTCATCCATGAATTAAACTTGTTTGGATGATTTTAGAGCCAGTTGGAGGTCTTGTCTCTCAGGTCTGGCTTTGATTGACAGCTGGGTTGGACAGCCCACCACTGCTTGCTGAGTCTGATTTTGGATGCTTATGTTTATTGACTAAAATATATATTTCAAGACTGGTCTACTGAAGTTGTGGTTGAAAAGTTCTACTAAAAACAAGCGTTGCTAAAGTTCACTATTCTCTTCAGCCCTGAGGCTTTTACAGCTTCAACCTTTTATCCAAACAGTGACTTTATATCTACAGTCTACGGACATAAGCAGAGAAAACACAGTTGAGACAAGAGGGAAAGGCTGAGAATATCAAAGCTCAGGTGGTCTGCAGCCTATAAATACTAACAAACCCCCCCCCTCTCCCCAATGCCAGAGTGACTTGCATCACTGTGAGTCAGTCTGAGTCAAGCTGAGACTGGCAACTTTAAACCACGGCAACTTTTATTAAAGTATGTTTGATCTAAACTGGACTTAATTGATTCAAAGTTACTGCACATGTTAAAATGCAGGTTTCTTTTGTCTTGTGTTAAGATTGCAAATTATATTCCCGCGCTGGCTGACGTCACTTATGTGGATGTGGACCGCTCTGTTAGCATTTTATCTGTTAAATCCAACAGTTCGATTATAGTCAGAATCATTTCAACGTGACCCATAACAGTGGATTAGCCAATAGAAGAAGCTGAATTCATATAAAAGCATGTTATGATGAGAAAGCAAAATTTGTAATCATTGTTTCATAATGCAACCTTTATTTTTGTCCTTCTTTGGCTCACTTAGTTTTAGAGAAAAAGAAATAACACTTGTACTTTTGGTTCTGGTTAGGGTTAGCTTAGCGTTGTTGCACTGATCTGGTATGTAATGAAATTATTCATGGCATATGCTGGTATTTACTTTTTTTTTTTTTTTTTTTAATCCATTGCATTCAACTAGGTAAAAGAGAAACAATATCTCAATTCTCTGTATATCTGTGCATTCAGTGAATTGACAGTAAAAAAAAAAAAAAATATCTTTCGGTTTTGGACTGTTAGCTCATTTTAGATAGTTACTTCTTTGAGTCGTCTTATTTTCTGAAAATTGCTTCGCTGAGCTTTTAAGTGGATGTTCTTCTGGTTACGTGGATGTATAGAATGTGAACATTGCTACAAGCGTTGTGCAGCATCGCCATGACAACGCAGACACAGTAAGCAGTTGCCGGGTAGAAGAGGCTACGATTTATGGACGACCTTAAATATCACATTATAATTGAACGGCTGGATTAACCTTCCTTGAGGCCCAGGACACACACAAAAAAAAAAAAAAAAAAAAAAAGGGGTGGAATGTGACATGGCACGGTACGGTTCAGGACTGGTTTGTCCAGGTAGCATTGGAAATAAACACTCAGGTATTTCTGGGATCACGTAATATGTGGAAAGCCAGTAGTAATACAATCTACTGGATGAGCGGTCACAGCTCAACTACTGATGGTAAATGGTTCACTCTCATCACGATGTCCTGTCGCATTGTACAAAAGGTCACTCACTGTACAGACCTTAGAAATTTCCACCGAGTGCATAAAACGTCAGAAATCACAGTGTTTTCCTTCCACAGTTGTTTGTGTACTTTTCAGGGTCAGTTCAGGTGAATTGATTGCCCCGCTGTGATGACACTGCTTGAAAGCCCCATCAATAAAAGGACATCACCACAAAAGAATTAACACTGGCGTTGTGTCCCCGCTGTTGGCTCAAGCCGCTACTTTTCGGTCCAAAAACTTGCGAGGATTGTGAGATGCGGGAGAAATGTGGGAGAGTAGGGGAAGACCAGCGGAAAGAGGGCATGGGAGACAACAGAAGATGGGCTACCAGGAACAAACATGTTATTGAGTGCATGTCCTCATTTCATCTGAAACAGATCAACACATATTTCAAGTTGTTTACATGTATTTTTTTTTTTTTTTTGGCAGATACGTTAGCGTTACGAGGGAAAACATCCAAATATACGAGCAGTAGAACATTTTATTGCAGCATACGTCGGTTATGATACTACATTATAATCAGGTTCACCGTGTAAGCTAAATCAGGTTGGACTGTAAAGCTGAGCGAGTCTTTTAACCATCTGTGGGATTGAAGCCAAGAGCTAGGAGAGAAGGTAACATGAGGACAGGAGAAGAAAGGAAAGGGCAAAAGAGGACAAGACATGAAAAGAAAGTTAGAGAGGATGTGACTAGACCCAGAATGAAAAGGAGGAGGCGAGGTGAGCGGAGGACACAGGACGGGAAAAGAGCACAAGGCGATCTACTCGTGTTTGCTACGTAAATGATCACAGAGTCGCCCTGGATTTATGGGTGGATGCAGCCGAGTAATTTTCCGGTGCATTTGCAGACCACTTGGCAAAGCAACCCCTCCCCCAAGAACCATTGCATAATACCAGACAATGACACACGCACATACACTTAAACTGTAACAGTAGCTGCTAATCGATGTATCAAACCACCATAATCTACTTAGAATTACCTTTTTTTTTTCTTCTTCCTCTTTACTGCACTATTTATGAGCCCAGTAATTGCTCTATCGAATTACACCGTCATCGCCACCACCCTCTCGCAACATTCGTGTCATTCCGGTACATTGAGCGGCGTGGAGGTTTTTCACACGGTGCATGTTATCAGTTGTTGCCGGGTGAATGAGGATGTGTAGTTCATTGTTAGTTCAACCTCGGGAGATCCATAAAGTTCAACCGAGGTGACGGATCTACTCTCGGAGTGAATGGAGTGATCTGAGGTCAAGTGCTGATATGAAGTACGCACACATCTCACGTCCTCAAAACCCGGGACAGTCTGCTCTCATAAACATCACAACAAAACGGGGGCAGAGGGTGTTGTAATGTGTGTCTGATGCATGCCGTGACTCATCCCCAGCCTTATTTTAAAAACACCTTTTTTACGAACTCCGTGGCAGCTTGTGACTCAAAAAAAAAAAAAAAAAAAAATGGAGGAGGGCGGGAGGAAAACCAACCCACAGCATCAGGTTATGTTTCACCCGTTTGTGTTTCTATCGACCGTCTGATGTGCAGTGAAGAATTAAACAGTAGAATGTCACGTACGATAATCAGACTTGTCAGTCAAATAGAGAGCCCCGCCCCTTGCTTTGTGTCCCACGCAGGGCTTAAAAACAAAATTATTCTCCAACCGTTCCAAACTTCCGAACAGAACTGGTATAATTAATGTTTTCGTTGTCGCGTTCCACCACCAATGTATCGTTCCTGAACGAAAAAATGACGTTTGTTCTTAATGTTCTGCGGGTGTTATTATTGAGTCTATCAATAAGTCTAGTTTTGTGGCCTTTGTGGTTTCATTTTTAATTTTAAAGGCTATATGTGGAACAAAAAAAAGGAACGTTATTAACCGGTTTTGGGGATTTCAAAATAACGTTTCTGTTCCGGAACGGTTGAAGACCATTTCGTTTCCGTTCCTCGTAAAATTTCATTCTTTTCCGGTTGTCGTTCCTTGAACCGGTGGAAAAATATAATAATAATAATACATTTTATTTGTATAGCACCTTTCATACAAAAATTGTAGCCCAAAGTGCTTCATATTGATTAAAATTTAAAATACAATTTTAAGACAAAGGTGAAATAAGACATTAAGATTTGATTACACACAAAATTATA
>JAPTYQ010000017.1:11865483-11881396 GCA_029814465.1 Ostorhinchus cyanosoma | reverse complement strand
GCAAATTACAAATATCCAAGACTGACTACCATCACCAAGCCAAATAAAGTAAGGCTATCATTAGAAAACATGGATCAAAACATATTACATCACTTCACCTGATTATTTTGTTCATAAAGTCATAGATCCAACAGTCTACTGTTAAAAATGATTATTTATTAACCATCATTTAACCAGGAAAAAAACTTATTGAAATTAAAAATCTCTTTTGCAAGAGTGTCCTGACCAAGACAGCTGCAGCAGAAGTTATAAACAATGTAGGTTTCATCCATACATCAACACTAAAAATGTACACAAAATACTTAATAAAACTCACTTCCAAAACCATACATACAACACTAGAAAGATATATATAAAGCACCATCAATACTTTAAAAAGTACTAAAAAGTATGCAACAATGTTCCTTAAAAGCATCTCAAAGCAGAATCTGATTCAGTTTGAAAAACATCTACATCCAGATTTATCTTTTCCCATTGATTTAAATGACTTTGAATGTATTTATATAGTGACTCATGATAATGTGGAATAACTACTGATCCTAATGTGCTCTACTTTTTTGCAACACTTCAGCATTTTTTCAGTAATACATAGTTCAGTCTTTTCCCATTTTCCGTAATTACTCCCTTAACATGGACTTTAAGCAAACGGGGTATTGAAGGGTAACTTAATCTACAATATTAATGATATTATAGAATTATAAATCAAACCTTACCGGTTCTGTGAGTGTGCTATCCTTCTCTAAGAACTGCACCACACAGTAGGCCAGCTGCAGGACAACACACAAGACAATATTGCCACATGAATTGATCTCCATCGTTATATGCATTCATGTTAGAAGGTTTCATACCAAAGGGCAGCTGAACACAACCATATTGTGGTTACCTGTGGGTGATATACGCTAAGAGACTTGACTTTGTGTAAAGGCAGTAGAACTTTCAGCAGGAATATCTTGTGCTCTTCTTTTAATGGTAATGCAAATCCATTGATTATACTGTAATGAGAAGGAGAGTCATTAGGGAAAACAGAGCCCTACTTTTATATATCATGAGGCTTTCCTCAAAAAGTGTAAACCATTACTGGAAATTAACCACAAGAAGCCCATTCTGTGCACCTTCTGAAAATAACTTACCTGCCTAGTATTTCCAGTAATTCTGCTATTCCATTATGATGCTCAGTTTCATAAATGAACCTAGGAAGCGAAAAGCACAAACGAGGTCACACATGGAGGAGATACATCAGGGTTGTAACATTCATTCCACAAGCCCACCCAAAAGAATTCAAATACTCACCTATAAAATATGTTATTTATCTGTTTCCTAATGTACGCTCGCAAGCCCAGGAATTTGCCATAGATTCGATGCAGAGTGGTCTTTAAAAAATCTCTTTCCCTGGGGTCTTCACTGTCAAATAGGTCTAAGAGCTGGGGACAAATCATTTACAGAGACATCAATGGTCAACTCAGCTATGCACCAAATACAGATATTTATATTAAAAAGATCATAGGAGGCCTTCTTATTCTCAAACATAAATGACAATGTAAATATTATGTCCTCACCTGCATTACAAACCTCTGGTCAATATACTTTTTGGCTATGTTAGGTTGAAAGTCTGGTGACTCTAGGAAACGTAGAAAGAATTCATAGACGAGCTGCAGAAAGAACAGCAGAGGTTAAATGTCTCCAATCGAGCTACACAGATTTATTCTTGAGAACCTATGGTGAAAGAGAAAAATGGCATGTGTGGCGTGGTGTGAATGAGTCAGTATGTGTATGTGTGTGTGTACCTGTAGATGTGGCCATGCAGCCTCTAGCGTGGGCTCGTCTTCTTCTGGGTCAAACTCTGCCCCTGTGGGGTTGGATGATGGTGGCAACGCCCTGAACATATTCACAGCAAACTGTGGAAGAGACAGAAAAGGTCACGTCAGGTCAGTACATGCTTTACTGAAACACTCAAAACCACTGACTCGGTGTTAAGATGAATGCCATGGTGCATCTAGGAAGCAATTTAGAGCCACAGTCCAAGTAGTGGAGATATATTTATAACATCAAATAACCTATTACATTCAAAAAGATCACTAAAATGATGATTTGAACATAATTCTGTCATGAAATATAACCATCCAAGTTCAATCTCCTTTCTTGAATGTGTTCTTAGAATAATAATGACAGCTGAATCGCATGGAGAGGTGATGTTAATAAACTCTACTGCAGTCTTCATCAACAATGAAGATGTTTTGTCTTTACTTTTGAGGGAACATCATTATGTCATCTTTATAAACATTGTCTATGGTCAACACTTGTGATATTTGACACATCAATGCTAAACTGGATTCCGTAGACTTTCGTCAGAGTGAAAATAAGTGATGTAACTGTCCCGTAGTTCTATGATACTTAATACAAAGACAAGCACATATGATACATCGCAATGTTGGGGGGGACCTAAAAAAGGCAAAATTCAGATTTTATCAACAGAGATTAAACAGTGTACAAAGAAAAGCAGATAAAGTCTAAGCTGAGAGTGTGATGAAGCTATGCAAACATGAGCTGTGGCTGTAATGTTAATGTACTCTACCTGCTACCTGGGCAAGGGTTACTCCCGAGTGGGTCAATGCAAAGTTTTCACTATTTATAGTCTGGTCTGGTCTGCCAACCCCCTCACCTCACCACATGAGGAAAAAAGCCATTTATTCAGCAGCTCTCAAAAGTTAACCACCAGTACGTGTCATCATGTCAAACAGTGAAACAGTCCTGCTTTAAATGCATTTATGCCATCCATTATTTCTTATTTATAACTACTTTTTCTATATTTTAATCCGTTGTTATAAACAAGCAGAGAAGTACAAGACTTAACCTGCACTAAATGTATAAAATTCATCACCTAGGTTTACATTTAATAATTTCTGACATAATATTACAATCAATAAATAAGGTGTTTGGGAGTTTGTGACTAACAAAAACAGCCCTACCATATTCTCCACAAATCACAGCTGTGACCAAAGAAACACTTTTAGGCAATACACCACTGTCTTTCAAAATAAAATCTCTACAACTAAAAAGAAAACATTTTTCCATGTGTTGTTCAAACTATTTCTAAACAAAGATTAATGCAAATGTCAAATTCAGTGAATGCAACCTGTGTCACTTGTAATGCAATTCCCCAACCTGGGTAGTAACCATCTATTTTCCCTCTGAGTCTATTCTCACTTTCTTGACAGCACTCTTAGAAACTCCCTCCAGAGTGCAGTCGACCAAAGGTCAAAGCATACTCTCTCTCTCTCTCAACATCATGTTTATATTCTTAGAAGAAACCATTTCTTACTTCCCCCCAGAGAGTGGGAATAATGGAACAACCACTGCAGTGTCATCCAAAGGTCTGCCAAATATTATTCTAAACCTTGAACAGTGTGGCATCAAACGTGATCTGAAAGAACAAGGGATTATTAGATATTATTATATGTGTATAGCCTTAACATAAGAATACTCTCTTTATGGCGATAAAGGAGTTTGTCGTGTCACTCTTCATACTTTGATGATGAAAGCTGTCAGGAGACTTCAAAGAGTCCTTGTCTTTAAGGGGGCAGGGAAAGGGGGCTACCGGGAATAAGAGTATATTTTCATGCTGATTTAGGAGCTCTGTTGCATTTTCTGTTGTGCTGATCAAATAAAGCCACGACAAGGAGGATGTGGGTAAATTTGCACCTTGATCACCAGCAGTTTACCATGTGGTATTGAGACGGAGCTTTGATTAACATCAAAGGCCTTTTCATTTGGCTTGGGAAAGCGAACCTGGCACAATGAAACGCACCTCAGTGGAAACTACTTCTAATCACCAGCAGGAGCTACATGACGGTCACAGTGACTAGAATCTGAAACAGCTTTAGATCTGCACAGTTAGGAGCCACAAACAATTTAGGATTAGTCACCTCACATGCTTTGACAATCTTTAGGCAATCACCTCTAACTGACCACTTGATGGAAACAAAGTAAATGGACAGCTAAATGACCAGCCACAAGATCTTAAGGATAATAGTTGTGTTCTGTTTATGTGACACACTGTGACATCCCCAGGTTTGAAATAAGGCCAGTGATGCTCATGTGAGTTCCCTATGACTTTTCAGCAGCCAAGAAATAAAGACTAATGAGTCTGAAACCACAATGTATTGCTGGTACTGGTAACTGCTGTGCATTCTCTTTCGTCATGGCGCAAAAATAGTCCAGAAAAAGGTCGCACTTTTTAACAAATGACAGATCATTACACAAAGGTTAAGGGAATATGGCAGCACTAAGTACAGTCTCATATCCACACTGAGTCAGGTGGCTCTACAGTGTCACATGTACTCAGTAATACACAGCAGAGCCTTATTCATAAACATGCCTTGAAGAAATTTAAACAGAATCTTATTTCACTGAGATCTGACAACTAACAGGCATTTTACTGAGAATTTAATGTACGTGAATGTTCTCAAGGCTAACCAACATCCTCTGACCTTCATCTCAGACAGGAAGAAACAACCACAAATTACTCAGAAATATTAGGTGTTCGACAATATGACCTCATTGTATAAACTCTGATCACCTTAGCTGGGGAATATCATCCCTAGGAAAAGTGAACTCATTACAGGCGGTAGTACTTGCTAATTCACCAGTTTAATTAAGCAAAAGCCTTATTTGTGACACTAAAGCCACTTTCCCACTGTCGGTATCTGCTCGATTCAGAGGGTAATGCACTTCCATGATGTAAGAACAATGACCACCAGATAATATCATACTATTTCTAGTATCACCACTGCTGAGAGTCTACTACTACATGTGAAAAACATCACGGCATCATCACTCTAACATGTATGTGTCATCACGTCATGATGCTGAATAGCGGAGGAAATGTTCAGTCAAGTAGGCTGTATCTGGATAAAGTTTAAAGGTCGACTCACTTCATTATCATCCCCATAGGGTTATTCGGTATCTGCATTTTACCCATTCTAATACATACACTCTGTACCTAGTATTAGCAACAGCATACAGACACATGAGGAGCAGTGAGCTGCCATTGAAGGTATTTGGACACTAACTCCAGATCTTCATCAGTACCGAGGTCAGGGGCATCAACAGGAGAATTTACCATTACAGTTTGTTTTTTTTAATAGTTTATAATTTGTAAAATCTATAATTTGTAGTCTATAAAACTATATTCTCACCTGAAAAAAACAAAACAAATTTAAACAAGTACTTGCAGCTTCAAGTTTCCTCCTCCACCATTTTTGCCTCACTCGTAGCTCCAAACACACAAAACATGAGGTCACAATATTTATGTTATACTGCTATGACAACAAGCCATGCCATGGGAGTAGTATACCTACAGGGGAAATAAAACCAAGAAAGCCAACCTGAGTAAAGTCAAGGTGGGCTGAGCTGATACCGTTAGTGGAAAGGCAACATAATGGAAGTGAGGAGAGAAACTGACCTGATGCTCTAAAAGACTCAGAATACAAGCTACATTCTTCTTAAGACTTACTCTATGTGGCACCAAATATAAAGGGGCTTCATGACTTAAATGGAGGGTTAAATAAAACACAGTCTGACGCACAGGTCACCTACGCATACAGCTCTATCTGTTGCGTAATTTAAAGAGATGACATTTTCCGAACTCATGCCCTTATATATACTTACCATGTGAACCACCTCTGGGTAGATGGGTTCAGTAATGACGTTTCTGTTGTGGGTGATGTACTCCACCATCTCGCTCAGCGCCGCCCTCTTCACCTCCTTCCATTTTAAGTCACTCAGAGGGTCCGAGACGAAATCGAAGAGGACGCAGCACTGCCGCAGCTTCTGAATGAACAACTTCTCCTGTTCTGCAGGGGGTACATCTGTAAGACAGAAAACAGACAAGAATGTCAAAAAAGACAAAAATACTAGTGCTATTTAATGTCAGAGGTGTAAATACAAATTCATGATAGCGCTGTCTGAAGCAGCAACAGAGATATATGTCATGATCATACTAACCCATAAAGATCCAGTGCTACATTTGTGGCAGTTCCCATATTAAATTTCTCTCTATCCCTTAATGGATTTATCATTTGTTATAATATTACCCTCTGGATTTTGCATTTTCCATTGTAAATCACATATTTCCTTATATTTAATTTCCAATGCTTAATTTAGATATTCACGAAAACTAAAATTCAAAGGCTATTACATCAAAACATAGATAACTGAAGAAAAGGTGACTTTTCCAGAAAATATCTCAATAAATGAATGAAAAAACAAGCGTTTTCAACCACTGCCATGGATCAAACTCAAAGGATTTTACTGACAGTGTTTCCATGTTCACTCTGGAGCCTCTGTATGTCCAAATGGGTCATACCTGATGACAAATTGCCTTTTACACCAATTATTTACATGTATTGATAGAATTAGTGGCTAAACAGGTATTAAACAGTTTACATCAGAAGATCCTTTGATCACCAGTGGATAATTGGGTCGTTATGGGTTAAATGAACATGTATTAAAACATGAATTACAAGAAGTTTAATGTACAGATAAATACACAATCTACATTAGTCTCCATCACACCTGCAGGAGGGAAGTCATGCTTTGTACAAGTGGAAGTTACTGCAATATACTGCCCTACTAAAATATTTCTTTATTGCCCCTTCTTTTTAACAGTTACTAATTATTATCATTGAGTAATAGATATTCTGACATTTTCAGATACTTTGCTACTGTGGAACTCAGTTGACAACATGTGCAGACTTCATTTACAGGCTTCATAAATCAATAACCTATCTTTACAAAACGGCGTCAACACTAGAATGAATGAATGATGTGAAAGCTCGCAGTCTGGCGCCAGGATTATGTAGGCACACCTGTCTGTGTATATTCATTACCTTGCTAGTTAAAAATCATTATACATTTTTGTAGCTACTGCACGCCCACCATAAATGAGCAAACATCCTTTCTGTTCCAGCGTGCATGCATTATCAACACAAAACAGCTGTCTCACATAAATCAGCTACAGCAGACGATATCCAAAACATGTCAAGAAAACAGTGTACACCACACATTAATTGAAATGTGTTTACTGCTGTTAGTTACTATTAAATCAACTTACTAATAAAACATAACACGAATAGTGAAATGTTGGGTTTGCTTTAACTGAAAACGCTCATTCATTCTGCCACATGAAATTTAATACCTCCCTCACACAATTCCTGAATATTTAAGAACATTTCAGACCATGAATGACATATTCTAAGATTTTTAAAGGAACCTAAGTAATCCTGTTGACAAACAAATGGAAGCATCCCTCATTGGAATTTCAAGATAACAATTTGTACTATCTTTCTGGTTCATATAGAGTTTGGCTAACATTAAGCCTTTTTTATTCTCCCCCTCAACTTTGGAAAAGAAAGACTATCATCTTGACCAGTATTATATACTGCACATAGTGGTGATGATACCAACTCTGCTGCCAAGTGTGTACTACAAATAACCACAAGTACAAATCATCATAAAAAGTAAGATATTTTGAAGCCGGAGAAACCTGTTAGTTGATTAGTGACTCAATAAATGCCCCTTCTTTCTCCTTCCTGAAAAATAAATACATCAAAGTAAACATGCATTTCCAGTATACTAGCTATACCAACCAGCTTTGCCTTTACTAGAAACTGAATAGCTACATTTCTATTTGACTTCATACTCAGTAATTCTGATCGAGTAGCCCCAAATTAGGAATCAGCTGCTAACAGATCCAAGTTCTGTTGATACCAAAAGCTTGTGAAACATACAACCACTGCCTATTAAGTGGTGTTTTTTGAACATATCCTAAGCTGCAACTGTTAAGTTTAAAAAAAAAAAAAAGATTTTTCCACTTCTTTTACAGCAGACCTTTGCATGTGTGAAGTGAAGAGCTACATGGTGACTATAAACCACAAAAGTTTCATGTCTACCTTCACTCGAAAACAACTGATAACAAGGCTCTAAACCTGCAAATTAATTTACCTCCACCCGTCTGAAAACCAAAGCTGTCCATCTATTCATACTAAACCCAGATACAGGATAGTGATATTAAACAAACTTTCACCTCACAACGGAGCATTTATTTGTTCGTCACAGTCTATGATTTAAAAGACCGTGCCATCTCCTCGTTAAACTGAATGTTTAAGTCACCATGGCGACCACAGGGCTGAGAAAGGACTTTGGACTAAGGGGTGACCACTGCAAATCACAGATGCATGCATGCTGCTGCCACTGCTAACACAAATCAGATGCTATTGGGTCTGATCCATCAGCTACAATCAACAGATGTATCAGCCAGAAACACCTTGTAAAACATGTTACAACTTGTACTATCGACTGGACAACTCCCATAACACCAAGTCACACCTTTTTTTTTAAAACAACTTTAATCAAACCATAAACATAAAGTGATTCTTGAGAAGTCTTGCTAAAATTAAGCAAGAAAATAATTAAGACATAAGAATTTAGAGAAAAGGGTGTACAGAAAATATAGTAAATTTAAAAAAGCATTTTTTTAAAAGACATTACAATGACTAGATATCAAATTTAACAATACGATGAAACTCATCTGCTTATGAATGCCACACAGAAAACTACAACTACTAGGCCTACTACTACGGTGATACAGAATTTCAGGGAAGCACATACTGTCAATAGAAAATAAAAAAAGAAACTGAGTAAAAATGACTAAAAATGTCCTTCACTTTAGGCCCATTGAAACAAAAAAGCACACATTCACAGACAAAAAAACCCCAACAAAAATACTATGTACTAACTCTCGGGATCTACAACCTGCTTGACAATCTACTATCAGCACTCTGACACAACAGGAAACAGCAATGTAAACATACAGTATCAATCTCTACATCAAACACTGAACCAAGCAGAGCTCGCACACATGGATTTTGCACTAAACAGAAGTTAGTTTACACACATGTAGTTTTAGAATATGCCATGTATCATCCATTATAATCTACCTTTTAGCCAGCAGAGCCCATCAGACAACCAAGTACAAGTGACATGCAAATGCAGCTACTGGAAGTGCAATGAAAGAACAAACACTGTGAGTTGCAATCATTAATTTGCAGCATTTTTATTGTTCTGAATATAGCATATCAACTAGTGCTGCAACTACTCATCGATTAAATCAATCCAGATCAATTCTTAAAAGAGTTGGCAACAAATTCATCAGTCGATTCCTTTGGTCTTGAGCATGTTGAGGCGTGCCCACACCCAGTCCGGTGTAACAGAGGAAAGCACAGAGCACTATGTTTCGGACAAACAGGGCTGTCATGGCCATCGGAAACATAAACCTAGCTTAAGATAGCCGTGTCATGATTACTTTAGCCCGCTAGGTAGTTAGACACTATCCTCATAATTTTCATCCATCTCCATTTATCAGGCCACCAGACTAACATTACCTGCTGGGGTTGGTTAAAGACTATAGCTTGCTAGTCTCTAGCCATAACAAGTCTAGGTAGTGGGCTAGCGCTCATTAAGTATACCCGAAGCCATTGCGGGGATGTAATCATTACTGACTTGTCTGCAGCCTATATTGCTTTGGGTTAAAAACTGATATTTGAGAATTGAGTCTTTTATGTTTATCCAATGAATTGATTAGTTATTGAAATAATCTACAGATCAATTGATGATTAAAAAAGTATCATCATTGGCAGCCCTAATATCAACCATGCAAGTATCAACAATTTCTTGTCACAACCTATGTCAAGAACTTTAGCTCGGAAGATCGTACGTACTTCCACAAAAGGACTGCGGCTGAACAGCACTATCAGATAGACTGGCTCCACAAATCCACCACATTAGGAGTCAGAGGCAAAGCTGATATTTAACACACACCAGGAAAGGCTGCCTCTAAAACTGAGGTGGTGGACGAGGCATCGAATGACATGTTCCTGAAAGCATATGTGCCTTTAGGTGTTTCCTTGTGTGTACTACAGCTGAATCATATGTTGCAATAAAAATCATATTGTGCTTAATTTATCACCAATTGTGATATGAATCACACTTTCAGAAATGTGAAAACAACAGCGAGTTCAGACACAAAGAAGACAAGTAATTTAAAAGTATTAAACACTGCTGTATGCACCATTACAATGTTGCATTCATAGAATGCAGTCAGACAACCTCTTTAGACACTGTCATTTTACTGTCAAAATGTCAACACTATCCAGAATATGTAAATCAACCATACAAGCAAAACAACTGAATCAAACAACAGTTTTCAATCATGACTTGGTAGAGAAATGTGTTCAGAGTCTGCAGGTATAAATAAAACAGAGGTCACCTGTGTGTAAACTAGATGTCAGTGAATTTACTTTTAACGTGCCTGGAAGGGCTGTGGCTGATCCCAACAAGCCAAAACACAGGTCCACCACTGAGCACTTCATCTCATCAGCCCCAAAGTGCCAAGAGGTCCACCAGCTCCTGTTACACAACAGCACTAGGGTTTCTGAACAAGCCTAAAATATTAAGCGGCATGCTGTGCAACTGCAGACTTCACACACAGGCCTCGCTGCATGGATGGGCAAATAACCTTTACTCATCTAAAGCCTCCAGCTTGCACACAGGAAACTATTATGTACACAAATTCCTCCCAAGTACAAATCTCAAAAACAACAGTGTGCCTACTGGTAAATATTTAATAAACCAGTTATTAAACTGGCATTTAATGTCAAATACTTTGCACATACTCTAACCTGACTAAGGGCAGAAACAGGCAAGCTAATGTAGAATTGAATCATCAGACTTTAGTTATCCACATCGCTTTAATTAAAAGTCTATACAAGGCCATTTGAACACATATATATGTTACAAATGACTGTGTTAAATATAAACTCGCATATCTACATATGGTGAAGACATGATGGTAAAGAAAATGGTTTTCACATTCATCCAGTGTCAGGTTCTGCTGGTGTCATGAGTATCATCTTTAAGCTTGCAATTCTGCAGCCTACTAAACATTCATCTACAACTAGGATTCCCACATACACCTGTGACAAATGACACCAGGTGCCTTAATACAGAACAAATGCACACAAAAAACAAGATTTGACCTCACTTCCTATGACATCAGCAGTCTTGATGGGGGGATGGGAGACTCAAAACTAGCTCTCCTCACTCTCTTCCCCTCCCTTCCTAAATAAAGCTAAGCTGTGCAGTACCTTGGCAAAACCCTTCCTCGTTGACATACAAACACAATCACACACTTCCTCTTCCAAAAATAGTGATGCCACCAACACTAAGAGGATACAAGCTCAGTGTCTTGCAGAAACTTTTAGACAGAGTAGACTGACAACAACACTGTGTTGTACAGAATCCAAAGAAGCAGCAGCAGTTGCTAAATTGCAAAAACATTCTTGCCCATCTCCCCCTGAAACACACACACAGAGCAGCAGAAGAGGTAAATTTCCTATTCTCACCTCTAAAATGCATAAGGGCCACTGGCTGAAAAGGCCCATTGGAGCTTGGAGCATCCAGAACCATCCCACTGGTAGCTCTAGTACATGCCAACATCAGTGAGCTGAAGCAGGAGACAGGGGAGAAGAGGGCAACCCAGGCTAAGGCGAGGAGCCAGCCTCCATTTTAGCACGAACACTCGGAGCAGAAAATGAAGCTCCCCTGCTGCTGGAGGGAACAAGCTAGTTAGTGATGTCATCCCCCACTGCAGCCACCCGGTTGGCTGGCTGCAATCACATGGGCTGGCTGTCAGAATAAATAAACATGAGGAAAGGGATTGGCTGGTGGGCTGAAGGGAAAGAGGTGGGGCCATTTCGGTGATTGGAGTAAGAGCCGCTACATCTGTTCAGAGTTTTAAAGCACAAACTAGACCCTTAACATCAGTCAAACACCCACAAATATAAGAAGGAAACTAACAGATACACATATTGTTTCCTACATGCAGACCACTAGTAAGAATCAGTGAGAGGTAAAGTCTCTCACTCTCTCACTCATACAACAACCCACAAAACCTCAACTGAATGAACAAGTTACAAATTGCAGTTAAACAGAAACAAATACTATATATATATATATATATATATATGAATATAAAAAACCACAAGCATACATGCCAAAAGACATGTTTTTTTGTTTCAACAGATACATTTTGTCATTAAAGCCCCAGTTGTAGGGTGACGTTTTGCGGAAGACAGTTAAACACTATTTTTCTCGTAAGAGGATCTTCTACTTCTGTAACTGCCTGTGCGCATCCGCTGTATATGTCATTGTGTATGCGTGTATGTGTGTGTTTACGTGACAGATGGCTCTCCAGGACCACAGCCTGAGCCCAGGTGTGTGTGGCAGAGAAACAGGAAGGCAGGAAGTCTCAATGTGAGCAACACAGGATGTGAATGTGCAGTAAGCAGCACTCTTTCTGTCTTAGCAACACTGGAGACAAAACCCTGAACTGTGAAGTTGTGCAGGAAAAGGTCAAATGTACAGTGAAGTAGACAGTAAAATCCCTGGTTAAGACAAAGCGTTTGATAAAGTAGTTTTATTTACAGCAACGTAAAATACCAAAAAAAAAAGTTCATATTTTACTAATTACATTTAACAAAGTTATTTGACAGTAATATTGATAGCAAGTAGACATATATAGATGATAGTGTATCATCTAAATTACCATGACAAACTAGGACTAGCCCCAAAGTTTACTACAGTTCAATAATGCAATTAAAGAATATGTTTTAATAAAATTCTAAGCTAAAATTTGCAGCTTATTTGTTCTGTACTACCACACTTTGAGAAGACTCCATGAAAATCAGTAAGTCACGAAAAAATGTCAACAAAGCATTCATTTCCTGTTCAAATTGATTTTTCTGACCCTGGGAGGATTCACACTTAATAACCAGACCTGCAGCAATGAAGCCAATCCAAACAGTCTTTTCTATGTAAAGAGAGAGCTGGTATTCAAAGCATACAAAGCTGTGTAGGTGTATGGTCCAGTTTAGTGAGAAACACAGGTCTGTATACAAAAGTTACACAGAACCCTTTTACACTAATTACATATTTTTCCTGAAGTATTAAATTATTGATAATCAGAAACAGTAGAACTTTTGATGGCAGATAGAGCTGTACACAGAGTGGATCTTTGATTTAACAAAGTCTGGCACATTTTTAGCTTTTCATAGACCAACTGTGTTGAAGCTTTGTTTAACTTTAATAAAATAATTGTACTTGGTGCAAAACTGTTCTACATTACAAATATAGGTCTTAGGCGTTTCTTTTGGGTTTCTACCTCTGCTTTGGAAATGCTGTGCGTGGCAGTTGAAGTAAAGATTATCACTATCATATTTGGCTGTAGCTCCTGATTTCTATAATCTGATAGTGTGCATTTAATATGCTTACCTCTATCCAAGACAGTGGAGCCAATGACCTTAGTGTTAATAACAGCAGTGTATGGATATTATCATGTAGTCTAGTCTGTGTGTATACATGGTCCTTTTTTTTTTTTTTTTTTTTTTTTTTTTTTAAATCATTCTGTTTACCCAGTCATGGGTCAACCTACCATCTGAAGGTCTGTTGTTGTGACTAAGAAGACAACACTAAACACACCCACTTGTTACAAAAACTCTCCAAATGTTCTATTGGCACATGCATCGATCAGGCTTTTTGCAGTATCTGTCTATTTCTGGCAGTGGAAAGCGAGTGGAAGTCTGAGTCTGCCCTGGATGGGATGGAGGGCTTGCTTATGTTAAACCACAGCTTTCTACTGCTGTAGCCCAGCAGGAACAGACACAGCTGAACAAGTCATTTACAGGTCTGCTGATTTTCCCATTACAATGTCATGGTCCTTGGTAATAACCGCTTATGGTTCAAATCTATTCAGAGGAAAAGGCCTATGGATACAGCAGACAAACCCTCGTAACAGTAGCTCAACTTAGTCCTCCTTCCGCCTTAAGCAGCGTCCAGTCATAGAGACACAGTTCTTACTATGTCCTCAAGCCATCCTCTTTTATGTGCTGCACAAAATGGCTATTCTGTATTACTTTCATAAGAACAAATTTTTTTTTACAAAATTTGTACAAAACATGTAAGATTCTCAGCTGCAATTATCACAGCACGGTTAATGTTGCACAAAGCAGAAAAATTTAGTGTATTTATACATTTTTGTGACCGGCTTTCATTAATTCAGCCTGTTCCTTAAAATAACTTGAGCTGTGGCTGAGAGTAAAGTCAAACCAAACATCCCTTTGCTGCCCTTAAACAACTTCAGCCCGCCAGTTTTTATTGCAAGATTACTGCTAGTGGTTTTCCTTTTGTTTTTATTTGCAATTTTATATGACATGTTTGACTTGGGAAGTAATTTTTATGAGATGCGGAAGACTTTACTACAGTATTAATAGAGGAAATCCTTCCCTGAAACATGCCTTGCCCTTTCACATCCTGATTTAAATTACCAAGCAGACACATTAAGTATATCTGCAGGAATTTCATTGTCACTATTTTTAACTCTTACTGCCAAATGAAACAATGCTATACAAAACCATTCAGATCAGATACGGGCAAATCAAATTCCTCAATCTTCTTCTTTCCCTCTGTTTTGTTATCTGATAGTTACAGATTTAACATTAAATGATGGACAGACTGCGCTGTCTGTTCAGCTCATATGTGTGTTCTGTAGTTTCTCTTCGGAACATTTTCTGATCCCTGTTTCATTTCCTATTACTGACTTCAACATCTCAAGTTGCATTCTATTACCGTCTTGACAACAATGTTGATTCACTCTAGCCTCTGACAAACTAACCAGCAGATGGCGACAAAGCCTGTGGGACAAATGTTTCACGCCGGATAGCCCTCCCGCTTTGAAAGATATCACACACAGTGGCAGCAACTGTTGTTTCTGTTGTTTTTGGCACGCACATGTAGATTCAAAGCAAATTCACAATGAAATAACCAGGCAGCTGTTGAGCATTTTTCTCCTGTTAACTTGCTGCCACCTTCTGTAATAAATGTATTTAAGACACAGGCATCTTTTTTTGTGTGTGTGTGTGTCACTAGAATCTTAAAAACCAAACACAGAAGCAACTAACCATATAAATGCTAATGCAGTCTATGCTAATAAATTGCTCAAATGTGTGGGTTAAAATGTATTATGTAGTCATAAGAAACGTGATTTTGGGATAAGACCCTGGGAAAAGCCTGCTGGTAAGGGTTTTCGGTCTTGCCTCAGCCTTATGGCTCAGCGGGAACAGGCTCCCGGACATGTGTTTCCATCAGGAGGTGGTGAACATGCTTGGAATGAAAACAGGCCAAGCAAGGAGCCTGTTTGGACAGGACTAAGCGATAACATCTACTGGGCCACTGTGGGATAATGTTTTGCAAAATGTTATCTAAGGTCTCATTTGAGTGTGAGAAGCGAGCGGCCTTTATCAGAAATTACATTATTCTTACTGGCTTCTTGACACAGTACAAGGGTAATGGCTAACCAGTGTTCCAATACAGTGCATTATAGCCAAGTCAGCTCCTTTGTATGTCCACTCAAAGTAACCATACAACTAAAGCAATCCAATAATGAACAAATGGATTAGGATTTCACAACAGCCACTTTCACGTTGCGTTGCAGTTATGAGCCAAGTTGTCAAAAGCAAAAAATTATATTCAGAAATTCTCCCGTAACAGGAATGTTTCCTTTGCTTGAATGCTTTGCAGCAACGTGTTCATTACAGCAGGTATTCAAACTTGAAAAGCTATTGAGAAAAACAAAACTAAAGTACACGTTAGATGAGAAAGTATTATATGTAAAAATTTGTGTTAAATAATGCAGCCTAGAACTCTAATGCCCCCAAGTGAATAAGAGAATGGTGGTTGAGCTATCAAGTGAGTGACTGTGAGTGTAAGCAGTGATTGTGTGCATGCGTGTGTGTGTGTGTGT
>JAPTYQ010000017.1:11838412-11862811 GCA_029814465.1 Ostorhinchus cyanosoma | reverse complement strand
TGTGTGTGTGTGTGTGTGTGTGTGTGTGTGTGTGTGTGTGTGTGTGTGTGTGTGTGTGTGTGTGTGTGTGTATCAGAGGTGGGCAACTAACATATGCCTCAGAGCAACTCTGCCAAACCTTGTTCATTTTCTGACACATCTTATTGAAGCTATTGTATTATTCTATTCAGAACTCCAAAGGGGCAGCAATTTTGGCTTGTAAAGCCACTGTGTCACTGTCAGTTTGAATATGAAACATGTATCAAAACGCCCATTCATGCATCAATACTGCTGCACAATGTGTTGAGGAACTATGGCAGGTTTGAAGAACATATCAGGGCGTCAGTTACCCATTATAAAGGAGTGAAAATGTTCTAAATATAGTGCAGCATTAAACTGGCACATGATCGTAAAGCACTCCAAAAAAAAAAAACCCTCTTAGATCCTCATATCATTCTGCATAGGTGTCTTGTGAAGTCATATCCCACACTTCACCCCACTGCCTCTCATTGCCCCATTCTCAGCCTTTTGCTGACTTTTTAGCACTTGTCAGGCTCATATAGTAGGTGGAGTTTGGTTTCGAGTGGGGTGAGGTAACATTTCAAATAAAAAAACCACAACGTACAGCATTGGAAGACCTAAAATGAACCTAGTAGCATGGATTTAGCATGTAAAATCTACGAGGCTGGAGTTTCACTGAAGGATCTACAGAATAAGATTAGTTTGTGACATCTAGTCCTACCTGCCTGCTAGGATACGTTCATAAACACACACCTGATAGCACATTACTGTTTTCTTCCAGACACAAGTGTGTAGTTGTGTCAGGCTGAGTCACAGGGGATTTATCAAATTAATTTAAGGCCCAGCTGAATTTGGCTACACAGTCTGACTCTAAAACACAGGAGCTTAGAACAGGGGAATCTCAGCAAGCTGTCTAGTAATGTCTGAATGTCTGAAAGCTGGGCAACATTATGAACTTGATAACATTTCATTTAATACAAGTTTTGAAAAAAATGGATCCTTGTCAATTAATAAAGCCAAAGTTAAAGAGTAAAGCATCTATGATTTTATAATCTAAGTTTTATAATACACTGCTCATAGATAAAGCCGTCCTGGAGATAACATATGGAGTCTTCTTATATAAGCCACAAGCTGTTGTTATAACCACCCACCCATCCTTTTGTCTCATACAGCCCCAGTGTATGAGACAATCTCATATACTCGAGACAAAGCCAGCTTGTAGCAGAGCACTTTCAATATGTCACAATGTTGGTGCATTAGCAGATGTGCTGTGTGACCGCTGAATATTACATTCTGTTTGTGTACAACATAGAATAATAAATGGAGTGCTGTGTACAGAGAGGCCCACCTATAAAACATGGGCCTATACCTGCCAATGTACAGTATAAATACCACAACCTCTAAAAAAAAAAAAAAAAAAAAGAAATTCATAACTAATTTGCCATTTTTTTCCCCTATGATTCAAACCTTGATTAAAAACAGTGCAAACAGTCATGCATAAAATTTGATGTACCTATCTGCACAAGATGCACATCATTATTACCAGTCAATATGGGTTTAAGGTGTCCTTTCTTTTAACTTTCCCAAATGTATCCCACTCCAAACTAAATCAAAGTCCGAGGTAAGACTGACTGTTATTTCAGTATTCTGGGTTACATATATTTGCGTGCTGATTTTTACATGATTAAGATAAAACATGCCATAAACAAATACTAGATACCATATAAATCAAAATGGGAGCAATATTAGAAAAAAGCTGGTAAAAAGCCTGCTAGAAGTGCTGTGTTTTTGGATGAAACCCATGCTTTTGCACAATCCAAATAAGTATAACCTTGGTAAACTCAACCCACTGAATGGTAGTGATTGAGCGGTTGTCATCTTCAAGTAATTTTAGCACCAAGTTATCAACAAACAACATGAGTCAGGAGAGGGCAACCGCAATCCTGCTCCAAACCAGGTCTGTCAATACACTATTTTCCCACAGATGCCAGTTATTCAACCAGTTAAAAAGGCCTTGATGGCACTGAGCCGGTATGAAATTTGGATTCAGAGGTATAGTCACAATTCCACCTATCATAGCTTTAAATCATCACTTTACTTACACAAGCAAGTTCATGACATCCCTTATCCTGCAGTTAACACCAAGTTTCCTCACGGTATGAGAGGTTCAAACAACCAAAATCATGCAATGAACAGCTTATACTCCACCCTACACTCAATCACTTCACATGATATGAGCAGGTCAAACATGGAAGGGCTTCTGACAAAACAATAAGGGTCCACTCTTGGCTAAGGTAAGTGGAAAAGCAACAACCAGGGATTGGACACGCAGGGGTCTGAAACAGTTCCAGAGTTGAACAAACACCTCATTACTTGCCATCAGAATATCTACACAACATAGATTTTCTTTTAACAAGGTGTGATCTATTGTAGTGGATTATTTTACATGTATTAGCTACTGTTTTACTGAGGCCAAACCCATATTCATTATGTTGATGAATTTAAACATTATCTTTATGAAAAATCTACTGTGTCATGACATATTATAGAATTAAGAAGTCATTACTAATATTATTAATCAAATTACACTGATTTTTTGTTCGACTCCATCAGTTGATTTCATGTTCACAAGGACATGACATTATGCACATCTGAGCTTCAAGCTTAGGCCTTAATATAAAAAAACCTTCAAAATATGCACAACAATGCAAATCTTTATCAAACATAGACAGTGTAATATCAGTTGCATTTGAACTTGTGGAAAATTGGCCCAGTCTTCCAGCCAGTGTCATAGAAGATGTCCTGAGTTAGCCTACCTCATGCTCTAAATTCTCCTGTCCTCCACTCTTGCCCGCTTTACCAGACTTGGGCGACTCCTGAAACGAAAAGTTTAAGCACTTGAGTGAACGTGACATTAGTGGATAAGTAGGTTTACCACAACAGTAAGCGGTCACTAGTTGCCAAATATAGCCAGCCTGTGAACCCTACCTCATATTCCACACTGGCAAGTCTGCAGCTAGCTACCAGTTAGCTAGGTTACTTCACAAACAGCAGCAATCTCACGAGCCCGGATTTTTTTTTTTTTTTTTTTTAGCTCAACTTAAAATGCAAAAGTTCTTAAGTGAATTGCTACTACCACTCTCATAATGTACCACAAACTACATACAAGCAAATATTGTAACCTCACTTCTGAATAACGGTTTTCTTTTAATTAATGGAAAGCAAATCGGACCAAGGACTGGCAGGACAGAGGCTAGCTGGTGATGATTGCTGGTTGGCTAACGTTAATGTGATGCATGGGACACTGCGCTAGTAGCTAAATGTCTAGTTGTGGGGCCGGTTTATCATTAAATACACTGCAATGCATACTGCGCGAACTTTACCTCTCTCCATCTTATCTTACGGCAAATCTTAGACTCACCTTATCTTTTTTCGTTTTATTCGGCATTGTACAAGCGTAGCCGCCCTTGCTCCCCTCTTGAATACTCCACAACCAAAACCTTGACAACTCTCGGAGACCACACTGCTAGGCGGTTCAGCCTGTCCTCGGCGTGTGATTGGCTGCCGTGTGTCAGCTGACTCCGGTGTCTCACACTGAAACCCTGAGCATTGATGAGGATGGGGAGCTCCCTGCTGGTCACAACCATTTTAACACATGATGAGACAGCACTGACAACTGTAGGTAGACTATATTTTCAGCTATTTAAAATATATCATTTATGTAGTAAAAAAAAAATAAAATAAAAATGGAGGAATACAAAATATAGAACTTTTTAAAATATATTTTCTACCTCAGTGTTGCATTAAACTACAGTTTGTACAACTACACAGACTGCTTCTCCCCATCTCATAAAGATGATTTATTTAGAGCCATCAGTTTGCATTTTGTCAATGGTGTGTTTAATTAACCGTCTTTATAAGAAGTCTTTACTTTAAGTGGTAGTTCAACTCAAAATCTGAATAAATAGGACTGCTAGGTCTAAGTGAAGCATGACTGCCACCTACTGTAAAATGCTTGTCTAGGTTTTATGTGCATGTATTCAGCTTTTTTAAAATTTAAATCAATATGAAATCTTTCAGCCATAGGTTGTTAAGCCCTTACAAATTCAGTGCCAACATTTGTGATCCATTTATTTGATACTTATTAGGACCGCTTAGATGAAGTACAAGGAAGGATACAGTAAATGCTTAAATATAAAACAATTTCTCCCATATTCAACTTTTCCAAGGTGTTCCAAGATTACCACCTATTAACACATATACAATATGCATGTCATTGAGGCTAAAATCACAGACATGATTCAATATGGCTAAGTTAGTCTTAGATAAAACATTCATATGATCTAGTTACATGTTTACATTTTGTAAAATTTACATTTGCTGCGTAAAGAACCTGAATCTAAAGTAGAATACAAACACAAGGCAGTTAACGTGGTAAACTTTTTATTTATGGGACTCACCGTTTCAAATAACAGTTCTGATATATTTACAGTTAAAATAAGAACACAAACATTGGAATGTCAATAAATATAAAAACAAAATGCATTGATACAACTCAAAATACAAAAAGTGACAAACAAAAATACTAAAGGAATGACTGAACGGTATATGGTCAATTCAAGGGGAAATAAATTGAACTTGACGGAGGGACATTCCAGGCTCATTCACAACATTAAACTTGAGACTTTATTTAGTGCTACTTCCCAAAGCTATCAGAAAATTAAGACCCTAATCCACCTCCTCCATCCTGGATGTGTCGTCGTCATCACCCTCAAGAGGGGGCATGTCCTCAGTGGGAGCAGATGGGGTATCGTCTGAAGTCAGATCATCTTCATCAATGCCTAGAAGAGAGACAAACAGATGCTGAGTCACAGCAACAACTGCTATCTAATAATATTAAACATAACTTGTTTTATCAATTTTCTGAAGTTGAAATAAACACAACTACTCACCAAGACCCAGCTTGATCATTCTGTAGATGCGATTGGAGTGGGTCTGGGGGTCATCCAGGGTGAATCCTGAGGAGAGCAGAGCAGTCTCAAACAGGAGGATGACCAAATCCTTCACAGATTTGTCGTTCTTGTCAGCCTCTGCCTTCTGCCTCAGTGTCTCCACAATTGGGTGATCAGGATTAATCTCAAGGTGCTTTTTAGCAGCCATATAGCCCATGGTGGAGTTATCCCTGAGGGCCTGGGCCTTCATGATCCTCTCCATGTTGGCCGTCCAGCCATAGGTGCTAGTGACAATGCAGCATGGGGATGAGACAAGACGGTTGGACACAGTGACCTGTGGAGATAAAGAGTTAATGCCACCTTCTGCTTCAATTTTCCTCTCAGTGAATTACACACACAACAGCAAACAATTCATGCTCAGCAACAAATCCTGTCAATTCTCCTCACCTTCTCCACCTTCTTCTCCAAGATGTCCTTCATGATCTTGCAAAGGTTCTCAAACTGACTTTTCTTTTCCTCCTGCTTCTTCTTCTCATCCTCATCTTCAGGCAACTCCAGGCCTTCCTTGGTCACTGACACCAGGTTCTTGCCCTCAAACTCCTTCAGCTGCTGTACACAGTACTCATCAATGGGCTCTATCATGTAAATAACCTCCAGACCCGCTTTGCGAAGGCGCTCCACAAAGGCAGAGTTGGCCACCTGATCTTTGGTCTCACCTGAAATATCACAGTAAATTTGTCATTCATATAAAGTTCTATAGCACAGAAAATATTAAGATTGGAAATTAGAGAAAAGCATCTTCACCAGTGATGTAGTAGATGTGTTTCTGGTTGTCCTTCATGCGTGTGACATAATCTTTCAGGGAAACCATCTCATCTCCAGAGGCTGAGGTGTAGTATCGCAGCAGTTCAGACAACTTCTTCCTGTTCTGAGAATCTTCATGGATGCCAAGCTAAAAAAAAAAGAAAAAAAAGAAAAAAAAAAGATATAATAGTCATTAACAAACTGCACCTGATAGACATGGTGTAGGTTGCCATTATATATTATATTTACATTTTAACACAGTCAACATTTACAACATCTCTCTACACAACTGTGCAAAATAAGATAAAACACATTTGATACTATCAGTGGTATTAAGCTGGTAATAAGCTGCAGTCACTGATAAGTAGAGAATTCCATTCAGACAACAGAAGATGGCAGTAAGGAGCCCCTAATGAGCCTCAAAGCAGCTTTTCATTGGGACAATATGGCCAAAGGATCAGACAGATGGCCACTGCTAGAAGAGGTCACAGGAACACGTGGTAATCATTAACTGCATTTCCAAAGGTTCTTGTAAAGCATTGCACCTTAGTGATATGCAAGCTTCATACTGCTGGAAGTGAGTTCATATTTGGCCTGATTTGTCAAAACATTTAACATCAAACTGAGGTAACTGCAGAACATTTATGTGAAACAAGGTAAGGAAAGCTGGTCGCACACTAACCTTGATGTTCTTTGAGAACTGCTCATAGTATTTCTTGTAGTTGTCTTTGTCCTCGGCTAGCTCAGTGAAGAGTTCCAAGCACTTCTTGACCAGGTTCTTGCGGATGACCTTCAAAATCTTGCTCTGCTGCAGCATCTCTCTGGAGATGTTCAGGGGCAGATCCTCAGAGTCCACCACACCCTTGATGAAATCTAGTGGGAGAAATGAAACCAACTGATCAAAACTAAATCCCTGTAAAGTTTTATTGTTCCTCAGATTCTATATACACATAGCAAGTGGTTATCTATTTTAATTTACTTCATGAACCTGGAGAACTTCATGAAGCTCTATCTCGCATCTTTAATTGGCAATTTCACAGTTCAGTTAATACTCACTGAGGTACTCAGGAATGAGCTCGTCGCAGTTGTCCATGATGAACACCCTGCGCACATACAGTTTAATATTGTTCTTCTTCTTCTTGTTCTCAAAAAGGTCAAAGGGAGCACGCCGAGGCACAAAGAGCAGGGCACGGAATTCAAGCTGGCCCTCTACTGAAAAGTGCTGTGGGAAAAGTAGTCAGTCAGTGTACCGTTTTACATTCAAAATCCAAATGGAGATAATATAAACAAAGTTTAACAGAAGAGCTCTTAAGATTTGAACCTTAACAGCCAGGTGGTCCTCCCAGTCATTGGTGAGACTCTTGTAAAATTCTCCATATTCCTCATTTGTGATGTCGTCAGGGTTACGGGTCCACAAAGGTTTGGTCTTGTTGAGCTCTTCCTGATCAATGTACTTTTCCTTGATCTTCTTCTTCTTCTTCTTTTTGTCTGAACACTTGTCATGGTCATGGTCATGGTCGTGCTCGTCATCTGAACCGACATCCTCAATTTCAGGCTTGTCCTCATCCTTTTCCTCTTCTTCATCCTTCTCTTTTTCCTTCTCTTCCTCCTCTGCCTCATCATCACTCACTTCCTTGTCACGCTCTTTCTCCACCTAAACAGTAGCCAATCAGTTAATGGCTATCAATGAAAAACCAGCACAAACCCTAAACTATTCCCAATTCAAGAGCATTACACTTACTGAACCAAAAAATGCAAATGAACCATGCAAGGTGAAGCTTTACTTATACATTTGTGCCATTTGAAATCTTCTAAAATGTAAAGAAATCCCACAAAACAATAAAAGTAGAATATCAACTTAGTCCATTACTTACAAATAGTGTGATTGGGTAGCCAATAAACTGTGAGTGTTTCTTCACAATTTCTTTGACTCTTCGCTCTTCAAGGTATTCTGTCTGATCTTCTTTTAGGTGCAAAATCACCTTGGTGCCACGACCCATGGGCTCAGCTATATATGACAAAGATTAATTAAATTAATATTAACGCTTTCTAAAATTAAAAAAGAAAATAACCTATATCTGTTATATCATACTAAACGTGGTAAGTCCTTACATAACAATACTTACAGTTGTCAACTTTGACTGTGAATGAGCCTCCAGCAGACGATTCCCAGGCATACTGCTCATCATCATTGTGCTTGGTAACAACTGTCACCTTCTCAGCCACCAGGTAGGCAGAGTAGAAACCCACACCAAACTGACCAATCATGGAGATATCAGCTCCAGCCTGCAGAGCCTCCATGAAAGCCTTGGTACCAGACTTGGCGATTGTACCCAGATTGTTAATCAGGTCGGCCTTGGTCATGCCAATACCTGTGTCAATCAAGGTGAGGGTACGCTCCTCTTTGTTGGGAATGATTTCAATTTTAAGATCCTTGCCACTGTCTAGCTTAGTGGGATCAGTGAGACTCTCATAGCGGATTTTGTCCAGCGCCTAGGAGGAAAAATAAATATTAACTCCTAGACTCTTACATTTGATGTCATATCATCATTTTTTATTATTTCATGCATCACTTATTTTTTAAGTTATAACATAATAAACTTACATCTGAAGAGTTGGAGATGATCTCCCTAAGGAAGATCTCTTTGTTGGAATAAAAAGTGTTGATGATCAGAGACATCAGCTGAGCAATCTCAGCTTGGAATGCGAAAGTCTCAGCCTCCTCCTCCATTGGTTGGTCGTGTAACTCAGGCATCTACACAAAGGAAAGCACTTCTTATGAAAATCACATTTAAAAAGTGAGATTGTGAGAGTGAATAAATAGTGGATCAATAATGTAAAGCGCTTTGGGTGCCTTGAAAAGCACTACAGAAGTCCAATCTGTTATTATTATTAAAAAAATATATATACATTTTTATAGTATATTTTGTTCTATTAGTGGCACATAACTTTATATTGTTTCCGTGTACACAGGCCTTGGCAGGTCCTTGAATTATACTGAAACAAATAGTACAAAATAAATGACATAGCAGACTTAAATTTGATTCATTATCTTTGTATCACATGTGTGAGGACTGCCTCCATGTTGTTCTGCACCTTAATACACCTACAAGAACCACTAACCTCTAGGTAATTTATAAGGAAAATACCCTTATGTTCAATAAATATTCAATGACATATTGCCAATGTCAACAATTTCTTTATAAGAACAACAATGCTGTTGACACAAATGTAACAATCATAACACATTGTAGTGATGTGTTTGTATTTTCATGCCTTGTCTGTATTGCATCTGACTGCCATTATTCCATCAAAATGTGATTTTTGTAGACGTTTCATACAGACAAGAAGGTAAAATGCTTATGCTGTGCTCACATTAGTATTCACCTATGGGCCTGGCCGGGCAAGCAACGAAGTGAGAAAGTGCTGTGCAGCAATACTAATCATTCCATATCTGTTTTTAAAAATTTATTTAGCAGCCACCACAAATGCTCAAATTGTCGGTCTAAGCAAGTACTTCCACATGCCATCTAGGAATAATCACCGAATATTTAATAAAAACATGAATTCATCATCATTGACAAACTAATGGAGGTAGAAAAAATATACAGCAGTTATTCAAGGTTTGGGAAAAATGCCAAAAAGTGCTGTTCCTCAAGGAAAGTGCAAATATTTTGCATACCACAGTTTTCTTAATATATGAGAGTACATTATAACCAAAAATGAAACCGATTTCATTTATGTTAGTTTTAAAATGCATTAAATCATGGTAACGGAGTGAGAATCCAAAAAAGTAACAGAGTGAGGGGTTTATTCAGTGTGATGCACCATAATAATAATAAAAGATTTCATAAGATACTGATCAAATTATCAGTTTTTGGCGACACATGCTTCATTACTATATTTTTAATAGTCTACACATCTTTCCACTGTTTTTTATGATAAATAACATTCAAAATCATTATAGTATTTGATTATTATGAAATATATGATTAGACACAGGCATGCATTTTGAACATTTATTTACACATTGCTATTTACATTCTGAATTTATGCTGTACAGATTAATTTACACCCTTTACTGTTCTTAATTTATACTGTAATCTCATACATTTTCTTATACATTCAGTTGTAATCCAGGTAAAAATTAAACAGTTTTAGAAACTACAGATATGTCTTTAATGCTGAGTATTTTTTTGGTCTGGCCAGACCCTCCTAGGAAACCAAACTCAATACCATTTCATTCCATCACTAAAAATAGCATGATACATATAAAAGTAACTGTTTCGAGACCTGAAAAGGTACCAAGACACAGAGAATCCAACTGTATGAAGGTCAACTGAAAACCTAGAGGCTAAGTAATAAAGGACATCATGTGGCCACACTTGAATACATGAGACAAGAACTGAGACGTGAATAAATGGCCTTATTAACACTAGTGTTTAATCAAAGATGAGCACGTGGCTGGAATTGTACATCAGCAAAAATGACACCACCTGCCGGTTTCCCTGATGAAATGCAAGTTTCTAGAAGGTACCAGGAGGCGAGGAGAACTCTAGCAGTTTCCATAGGAATGAAAAGCTCCTCCTCTTACAGTTTGAGATTCTGTGAATGACCGTCTGTACTAACCTCATATCATCTCTAGTCACTCAGCTCTATTCTCTTAATAGTGGGGGTTCAAATCGAAGCAAATCTCTGGGCTTCGCAAATCTGATTACGGTTCATTTAGTAACACGCCTGCTTAACATAATTCCTGCTTGACAAGTGCACCAGGAATGCACCATGTGGTCCATGGTCCTGCTGTCTTCAAGTGTCTGATAAATGCACTGGAAATATGGATAGGAGGAATGGCAACATGAGACAAAGTTTACAATGGAAATAACTCCAACTTGGCAATCAACTTTGCAACAGTCAAAGCCCCATTATAAAGGAATGACCTATCACATAGTTATTATCTCTTAATAATAATTTAAAAATTATACTAGAGTCCATCTTACATTAACTACATTAACTGCTAAGCACGTTTGAATACTTTGTCATCGGTGTCACTTTATACAATGAGATTAGTTAAATAATAAATATCCTGCTAAAAGCTTTGGGAGAGTTAAGCTAACATTAGATGACAAATACCATGAATGTCAAGCTTAGTGATCCTGTATACTAACGGTTAGCATCCCCATTCAGCTGATCTGCCATTCACTTACCTTGGTCCTCAGTTTGTCGAAAACTCTAATGAGAAATGTGTAGTGACCGTCTCCGAAGCGAAGACAAGTGGACGACTACAGAAGAGGGACGTCGGGCTGTTCCGTTTATGAACTCGTTCCGAGCGTTCGAGAAATCCTGAGCTTCCAGAACCATCTGGAATCATCCTCGCTACAGCTTGGTGGAGGTCGCTGACAGGCCCTTCAAGCTGTCAATCCCACTATCTGCGGCCGCCTCTTTTACCAAATGAGGTTAGGGAGGCGGGGTTAAAGGCGGGCAGGAGGTGCCTGCTAAGGAAGTCGTGCGGCAGCAGAAACTATGAGTGAACCATGATGAGTTCAGTGAAAATTCCAGAATATTCAAACGGAGAAAAAACAATCACACATTCTTCATGTTTTGACAAATTTGTGACAAACTGATAAAATAAATGAAGACAGCATTGATCTTATTTCTGAAGACATTTTATTAAAAATGTTAATGTGTATCATAAAAAAAAGTTAAAGTTACAAAAAGAGACATAAGTCATATTCCAAATGACTTTATATTACTCTTACTGGTTGTAAGTATGTTTAAGCTGCTGATAAAATGTACTGCTATGCCACACTGTGGTCTATAGCCTAAAACATTTTAAATGTAATTTATTCAACAGTTACTGATACTGTTACAGAAAACAGAAGTGTGTACAATTGAAATGTCTATTTGCAATAGCAAAAAATAAATAAAAACAAAGCATCTACTAAGTATTTTTAGTCAACTTCCTCCATTCTTGATGTATCATCATCTCCTTCCAGAACAGGCATATCTTCATCAGCAGGCTGAATAAGATCCTCCACTGCAGAGTCATCATCATCAATACCTGTGATTGAAAATTACATTGATTAGAAACAAAAAACTCTCAACTTTACTACACAATAAACACATGTAATGAGCATTCTTGTATAATCTTTGACATCATCAACTCACCAAGACCCAGCTTGATCATTCTGTAGATACGGTTGGCATGAGTCTGGGGGTCTTCCAGTGTGAAACCTGAAGACAGCAGTGCGGTCTCAAACAGGAGGATGACCAGGTCCTTCACAGCCTTATCATTCTTGTCAGCTTCTGCCTTCTCCCTCAAGGTTTCAACGATTGGATGCGCAGGGTTGATTTCAAGATGCTTCTTAGCTGTCATGTAGCCCATGGTGGAGTTATCTCTCAAGGCCTGAGATTTCATGATCCTCTCCATATTGGCCGTCCAGCCATAGGTGCTGGTAACAATACAGCAGGGGGAGGAAACCAAGCGGTTGGAGACTGTAACCTGTCAATGAAATGAAAAGTTTTAGGGTTTTTTTTAATCAGCTGCAGCAAATTCTAATAATTTTATCATCATATGTATACATCACACTGATACCAATGTAGGTTATTTTAACTAAAGATTCTGCTGTTTCCATGATGAGAAATGTTACCTTTTCAATCTTCTTATCGAGGATGTCCTTCATGATCTTGCAAAGGTTCTCAAATTTAGCTTGGAGTTCCTCCTGCTTCTTCTTCTCATCCTCATCCTCAGGCAGTTCCAGGCCTTCCTTGGTCACAGAAACCAGGTTCTTTCCATCATACTCCTTCAGCTGCTGTACACAGTACTCATCAATGGGCTCGATCATGTAAATAACCTCGAGGCCAGCTTTGCGAAGGCGTTCCACAAAGGCAGAGTTGGCCACCTGGTCTTTGGTTTCACCTGTGAGAGTTGTTAAAAAGCTGTTATTGATATGTTCTGATGATAGGTATTCTATTTACCACATTTAAAATAAACTTTATAGGGCAGTAATATTTTGTATTGAAAGTTAAATATAGCGAACCAGTGATATAGTAGATGTGTTTCTGGTTGTCCTTCATGCGTGAAACATAGTCTTTCAGGGAAACCATCTCATCTCCAGAGACTGAGGTGTAGTATCGCAGAAGGTCAGACAGCTTCTTTCTGTTCTGAGAATCTTCATGGATGCCAAGCTGCAACAGGGAATGACAGTTAACATGCATATTGGTCTCTAAAGTGAAATTGGAATCCTCCATGTAAGAGGATTATGGTTGAACACCATATCCAGATGGATCTACCTACCTTGATGTTCTTTGAGAACTGCTCATAGTATTTCTTGTAGTTGTCCTTGTCCTCGGCTAGCTCAGTGAAGAGTTCCAAGCATTTCTTGACCAGGTTCTTGCGGATGACCTTCAAAATCTTGCTCTGCTGCAGCATCTCTCTGGAGATATTCAGGGGCAGATCCTCAGAGTCCACCACACCCTTGATGAAATCTGAAGATAATAAAGTAAGAATATCAGCTATACAGCTAAAGCTCAATGAGGAGGTATTTCATATCTTAGACATCGAAATTAAACTGCGCAAATGTCTTTTAATGCATGTTTTCATACTTACTGAGGTACTCTGGAATCAGCTCCTCACAATTATCCATAATGAAAACCCTGCGCACATACAGCTTGATGTTGTTTCTCTTTTTCTTGTTTTCAAACAGGTCAAAAGCAGCTCTTCTCGGCACAAACAGCAAAGCACGGAACTCAAGCTGACCCTCCACGGAGAAATGCTGCAAAAACAAGAAAAAATTGCATTAGAGGAGATAAAAATTGCAAACAAACAAAAAAAAAAAGCACAGATTCTTTTTGTGTTTATCCTGGGTTACTTTAACCAACCTTGACAGCCAGGTGGTCCTCCCAGTCATTGGTAAGACTCTTGTAAAACTCTCCATACTCCTCATTGGTGATGTCGTCAGGGTTACGGGTCCAGATAGGCTTAGTCTTGTTCAGCTCCTGAGCATCGATGTACTTTTCCTTGACCTTCTTCTTGCGCTTATTCTTGCCATCCTTAGAGTCCTCATCCTCATCAGAGCCCACATCTTCAATCTTCGGCTTGTCTTTGTTCTCAGCAGCCTCTTTCTCAACTTCCTCCTCCTTCTCTCCTTCATCATAGTCCACCTCCTTCTCCCTTGTCTTCTCCACCTTGAATATAAAGATGTTTTAAGTCAAAGTTTGTAATTACCTTTTTAAATTGATTACAGGGAGACTTTAAGTAGGTTTTTATTGCTAATTGTCTGTCTGGGAACTTACATAAAGTGTAATAGGGTAGCCGATGAACTGCGAGTGCTTCTTCACAACTTCCTTGACACGTTTCTCCTCGCAGTACTCTGTCTGATCTTCTTTCAGGTGAAGAATGACTTTAGTACCTCTGCCAATAGACTCCCCTACAAGCAGAAATAAAACCAACAAATCAGAATATTGCTGCATAATGGGAAGAACTATATTGAAATGAAATTATGAAAAGAGTCAAAGTTACCTGTGTCGGGTTTGACTGTGAATGAGCCTCCAGCTGCAGACTCCCACATGTACTGCTCATCATCATTATGCTTGGTAATGACTGTCACCTTCTCAGCCACCAGGTAGGCAGAGTAGAAACCCACACCAAACTGACCAATCATGGAAATATCAGCTCCAGCCTGCAGAGCCTCCATGAAAGCCTTGGTGCCAGACTTGGCGATTGTACCCAGGTTGTTGATCAGATCGGCCTTGGTCATGCCGATACCTGTGTCAATTAGGGTGAGAGTGCGAGCATGCAGGTCAGGCTTGATTTCAATCTTTAGGTCCTTGCATGACTCAAGTCTGCTGGGGTCTGTCAAGCTTTCATATCTGATTTTGTCCAAGGCCTGTGAACAAAAAGGATATCCGTATTATTAAGCAGCACTATTTGGAATATGTACTACAGTGTAAACGTGGCTGATTTCTTTAAAAAACTTACATCAGAGGAGTTGGAGATGAGCTCTCTAAGGAAGATCTCTTTGTTTGAGTAGAAAGTGTTGATAATAAGGGACATCAGCTGAGCAATCTCAGCCTGGAAGGCAAAGGTCTCCACCTCCTCCTCCATAACGTGTCCTGCGCTCTCAGGCATCTATGGAAAAGTGGTTCATGCTGTTACAATTGCATTAAATAGTAATTAGCACTTTTTAATCACGTAGCTGTGGCTTTTTCATAATTTAATTTGGCTCAAAAAATATCATAGGAATTAATGTTTTGCATATATTTCTTTCATATTTATCTGAAAGGCTCTTTGGCCACCATGTCACGGCCATATGGCATAAGGGAGCAATGGCTGCTGGTACATCAGCACATGTCCCGTCTGTCAATCAGAGGCAGACCATTTGGTCAATGGGTGGAGTTTAGACAATTTTCCCAACCCCCACAGCTTCAACATGTGTCATATATAGCACGTTTTTTTAAAGACATACTTTTAAAGATATGAAATAAATAAATTGTAAATAGTTAGTGTTTTACTTTAGCATACTTTTGATCTCCTTTTTATGAGTCACAGTATTTGCAAGAAAAAATGTGCCAAAAATAAAGGCCTCTGTAAAACTGAAATTTCACCAATAGTTTAATATCAGTTCCCCATCTATAATAAGATTTTTGCATCAATATGTAATTGAGCTCTTCTTTCATCTAACTTCATTTCTTTTCTACTCATCAGCCATTACTCCCATTCATTTAGAGTCAGGGTGACCCTCCATGCCGTGTGCTTCTTGTATGGTACAGTCACAGAAATAAAGAAGCTATTGTGCCACACTACTACTACTTATGACAAATATTTGAATTACATGTACTTAAATGTAAGCTTGCTTTACTTTTTTTTAATTAAATCACTTTTGTGTAACCTATTTATTGCCACATTAGCATGATTTTAGGCTTTTTACTGTTACTGTAACTACTGCAGTTGAAATGTTTTTAATCAAACTGAAATGCAGAGTCGTTTTTTGATTTTTAGTGATCCATTCTTACCTTAGAAATACTTTGTCTTCTGTCCCCTCTCTACGATAGCTGTCGAAAGAATCACTGTGGTCGTCTTCTCTTCTTGAAGAGGTCCAAGTGTGTGCTGCTCCTGTGGGCAGTAAGTCACTCTTGATGTGTTCAAGTCAGTGTCCTTCGACTCTATGCAGACCGTGTGACATAACAGGGTCTTTTTATACTTAAGGGGTGGTTTCTCGAAGCTCCCATTCAGAAGCTTCCAGAAGATATGTTCACTACAGTAAGGGGGGGTGTTAAGAAAAGCCTGGAAGGGGGGTTGTGAGGGAGACACCAGAGCCCTAAACTTTATTGCCCTTATAGGGCTGCGGAGTCACAAGAAGTGCCTGTCACTCAGGATGAGAGCTTTCCTGATAGCTGGTCTGGATATTAGGCCCCACACCCGCCCTTGTCGTCACAGCTGTGCATTGCCTTCGCTATCAGCTGCTGTCATGGTGCCCCACTGGACACACACCATGGCCTTCCTATGGATGCCAGAATAACATCTTTTTTTGGCCTTCAAGACTTGGGTGACTCTCACAAGTTTCAGTCGAACAAATCACTGCAACAACAACTTTCAGTGGGACATTGAAACAGACCTGTTAACACTAATATCATTAGTATTACACATTAAAACTATACTCCTTGACATTTTTATGTGTATCGGAGTTAATTTCACAACTTCTGACACAAACTTTACAACATATACTCTGCCACTTACTAATCAATTTTCTGGGACTTGCTTCATCTAAAAAAATGTAACCATCAGGAGGGGTGTGCAGCTGTCTTAAGATTTATGACCCACAACTGCAAGGGTTTACTTTTTTAGAAAGCTATAGTCCAGTAACCACAGACAAGTGATGAAAGTAAGGATTTGGTGTGGGTCCTACACTGAGCCTTTGTCTTATAGTGCACTGAAATTTAACAAATACAGATTTTTAATTCAGCACAGTATTCAGAATTTAAACTTTAATGCAGTGATATTGATGCATGTTTGATACAGAAAAGGCACACAGTGATAATTTTATGTCCCTGGGAAAATAAATGTCATAAATTATACTGTTAGGAAATGCTCAATGATCATTTATTCCAATAAAAACATGATTAGACCTGTTCATGCGTGTCATCAACTATTACAAGCTGAAACAGAAACCCAGTGTTTTGCATTGCACATATGTCACTTTGCTTGGGAGAGAATGTTACATAATACATAGCCAAATGAAAAGTTCATTTACAAAACATAGGCTATGATTTGTTGAGATAAGCCATTAGTGAGAGGACAGAAAATGTTTAGGCTCACTTGGGCCAATTTACACAGGAATGACATATTAATGGAAAAATGAATGGTGTCTTCTAGGATGATAATGCCCCTGTGTGAACCATATGGTGAGGCCTAATCTCAGCATCTATGGGGGATCTTGATCTGATGTGATAAGCAGTAGTCTTCATCAGCACCACCAAAAAGAAGAATGGTGTCTATGGTTGCAATAGGTTTCACAGATTTGTAGAATCAATGCAAAGAAATACTGAAAATACTCACCTTATTTTGGTTTGTGCTTGAGTTTGTATATACAACTTCACATTTCACGTCACATTTAGAATTCTGAAAGCTACATGCAATGAATGAATGTATGAATGAATTAGGCTCTTCTCATATAATAGAATCAGTAGTATGATCAGATAAAAGACTAATCCTAGTCTGGTGTATGTGGTCGAGGCTGACCAGATGATGGCAGTGTACTACACTTTGCCACATCTATTACGCAATCCTGATGTTTCCAGTAGATAGTAGACACTGCTAGAAGCTGAGTGTCCATGTCGGTGTGGAGAACTGTCGCAATCACTGTAAGATGATATTTTTCCGGAGTTAGATTCCATCTAGTTGAAATAGTTTGCAGAAATAAGATGGTGCTTGTGTAAAGTGAGAAGTCAAAGACATGAGATTTGCTGACATTTGAGCGGAATGGGGCAGGTTTATAAACTGGGGGTACTTGCTACTTCCATAATTAAATCAGTTTATATTAAAGCTATTATACATTTTCTGTCACGAGAATACTGAGGAATTTATTCAGACAACCAGCATTTTTTAAAATTATATTTACTGCACACTCCAAACGATCTTTTCTCTGTAAAAGTTGGCGTCTTATAATTATTCATTGTTTATTTTGTCGTCTGGCCTCACATGACTTTATTTTATTCTGCACGCATGCTTGTTGGGCTTCAACTGGCTAACGCATGCGCTGTCGGTACATCCGGGGCTCTGACAAGGATGAACGCCAATTTCCAAGATGGCGGCGGAGGGAGGAGGGAAGGAGATGAACGAAATTAAAACTCAATTCACCACACGAGAAGGCGTCTACAAACTCCTCACTCACTCCGAATACAGCCGCCCGAACAGGGTGCCTTTCAACTCACAGGGCTCCAACCCTGTCAAGGTCTCCTTCGTTAATGTAAACGACCAGTCCGGCAACGGCGACAGGATCTGTTTCAATGTGGGCCGGGAACTATACTTTTATATCTACAAAGGCGTGAGAAAGGTAAACAATACTGACTGTGGCTTCGAAGCCCGCTCTGTCCGGTAGAAGTCCATTGATTTGCCACCTTCATACATGTTGTGCCTTGGCTGTCAACTCTCTTAGCCTCTGTCATTGAAGTGCGCAGGTTGTCAAGCCAAGGCCATGTAGCAAACCAGGCTAAGTTATGAGCTAATTAGCATTCTTTGCTAACATCGCCACAGTTGTTTTGGCTCTGTGAGTTGTGCACACTTCCAAGTCCGTCAGTTTCTACATTGTTGAAGTTGTCGGGCACTGGCAAGTAGCGATGCAATGTAGAAAACGTGAATATGACTACTCACTTCCTAAGATGCTTTTGTTTATCTCTTCTGTTAATGGAACTGGCATTAGTGTCAAATCAACAGCAGTGACTTCCTCTTTGTGCCTAATCATACACATAGGCGTTATTCTTATTAGCTATTAGTTGTTAAATTGAAAGTGATGTAAGGATGTGTGCACTGTATTGCCAGGCAGTGGATGTGATGCAACGTGATGCCACTCTTTGCTTGCACACAGAGATGATGTCAGTGCAGTTTGATCTTGTTTGGAAGAGGCAGCTGTGACAGTGATGATCATGCTGATGATGTGGCTACAGAAAATAAAATCTAACAAAGCAACCATGCTTCTGAAACAGTCTACGAGTGTACTCAACTCTGGCAACTTCACAGAATAGTACAAATCTTACAGGAAAGAACAGTTAAGCTCATGTTTTTCTTTTTGTAGACTTGAATAAAACACCGTCCGAAAATAGGATGAAGCCATTGTGCCGCATAGGTTCAGCTGACTACATGTTAGAGCTTTTTAGGAAGGATTATTGTGTTAACTAACCTATAGTACAGTACGACTGAACTCAGAGGTTATTGGTATGTCATAAAACAATCCCATTCCTAGCAGTAATATCTGCTGGACTAAATATGGAGATATGAATGATCTGCATGTTATGTGTTGGTCTAAGAACAGATTTTCATTCAGTTAACTGTTGACTGAATGACTAATCATGTGATTTCTTTCAAGTTGAGAAGCTGTAAGTAGAAGCTGATGTATGGGCTTGATTGAAGGGGAAATAAACCAGACTTTCATTTCTAGGCTTTAAACTATTCTTTATGGTCAGAACATGATAAACACATTCACAACGCTAGAGGTTGAATATTCATAACAATGAATCCAAATGTGCATGAAGAAAATTGACTTAAAAACACAACTATGAAACATTTTTGCAAGGACTTTAGCCTACAGTATCAACAAAATGCACACAATAATTGTCATCACCCAATTTTTTATTTATTGTAATTAACTTAAATAAATGTATCCATAGTCACCCTATTGTTCCCAAGGAAAATTGACTTGACCTCCCATAATCACAAATGGACACCCTGTGGCAGCAAGCAGAGGACAGTCTTAGACTACAGATAACTGCAGACAATTGAAAAATAAATAAAGGCTCAAGCTCATGCCTCCGTCAATTTGTGGTGTACTGTCCAGCAGCACAGCCAGTGTGACCTTAGATTTTCCACGCTACTGTTTAAAACACGGGCAAAAATGAGTCCTTAAACTGATTCATGCTTGTTCTCACGGATACATGCTTGTTCTCACGGATACGTATGTCATTTGATATCGTCTACTGCTAATGATATTCAACAGTAGACTACTGACAAAAGGGGAAGACATGCCCACATCTTGAAGTGACTTGAAGTCACCTAATGAGGAACATCTGAGACTTCACTGCAGGTCAAATACTGAGGCACATGACAACAACTAAGAAAACACTGTCAGTTACCGTTTTAGATGAAAGTAAGAATAGGACTAGATGGATAGAGAAGGCCCTGCTCCCTCATGTGGATTAGAAGGGACATTGAAAAATCTGTGGGGAAACTCTCTAATGATCTAATCTGTTCTATAGATTTAGTGTGTCGTGCCTCTAAATCTACTGGTAGATGGACACTTCCCTTAGCAAACTGACCTTCAAAATCTAACTGTACAGTACACAGCCAGAAGTCCAGACTAAGTCTGTGTTTGAGGTAATTACTGTCGTGTGGATTTTCAGTGGGTAGCTGAACTTGGCAGGCAGTAAGCCATCTATCCTAAACTGAACCTGCAAGAGAAATGTACTATTCAGACTGAGTGGTTTGGGAACTATTATATGATGATTGAATCTGTAGGGAATTGATTGTGGGGAAATGCATTATATTGGTTTGCAAAGCAGCAAACTTAGCAATATTTTGACAGTTTTAAGTACCTCAGCCTGCCAGAAATCTTAAAATTATTTAGCGCTTCATAACTCAAAAGACATTAGACAGCTTTATAGTTATATCTTATACACTTAATTAATAGTGTAGTTTCCCTTCCTTTCTTGGTAATTACCTCCCAGGGGTAAAAATTAATTGCCATCTTTCTTTTAACAACAAACAGCAGATTCAGTATATCATCCAGTTCTGTGTCTCATATTTGGCCCAGCAAATGGCATCAAGAGGATTTATTTGAAGGGCATTTTTTCTTTAAACTGAATTAGCTGTATAATTCCTTGGTTGTGGCTGACAGATAAATTGTCAGTTTTCTTAGTTTAAGAAAAGTCAAATTTAGCTTTGAGATTTGAGATAAATGGTGCCATGGAAACCTACAGGTCACTTTACAGGTAACATTTACTTTAACAATGTAAATAGGAGCTGCATAAATCTCCATCATAATCATAATACTTGCATTTTTCTTCATCTAAATGCATATCATTGCAGGCTGCTGATCTGAGTAAGCCCATAGACAAGAGGATATACAAAGGAACGCAGCCCACATGTCATGACTTCAACCCTCTCACAGCCACAGCAGAGAGTGTGTCTCTGCTCGTGGGCTTCTCCGCCGGCCAGGTGCAGCTCATAGACCCGATAAAGAAGGAGACAAGCAAACTCTTCAATGAAGAGGTGGGTTCTACACTGACATGTTCTGTCACTTCAGGGATTAAAGTTATGTCCACTCTTACAATATTTTTATCTACAACTGTTACATAGTATACAGACATGTTGGTTAAACATAGACATGTATGTGTGACCTAGTGTGTGCATGGATGGGTGAATGTGAGGCTTTGTAAAGCGCTTTGGGCACCATAAAAGTGTGGAAAAGTGCTACTTAAGTAGTGACCATTTACCATAGACCTGAACAGATCCGCCTGTGGATTGGAGACATGTCACAATGACCATTCAAACTGCTTGGATCAATATCCAATACCAATATTAGACCAGTGCATTTCTAGCTAAAGCAGAGACTTTTGTAAAGTGCCGTTGACTCTGTTTTAATTTGGCTACTTGGATTGTGTTGATGGATATGGGTGCAAAGTATTAGAATCAATCATATACATCCAGATTTGCTGCCTGATTGGATCTTATCAGCCACTACTTCTGTGCCTTTTTGCACCCTTGCTGCATGCCCTGTTCCAAAAGACAGTTGGACATCAGCCTGACAACCACCTGTTAATTCAGTATTGTCAAGTATTTGTGATTTCAATTCCCATGCTTTATGGCATTTTCCCTCATCTGGTAACATGAAAGTTATTTTTTGTATGTTGGTCATTTTCATTTTAAAAAGCTTTTGGAAAGCATATTTGGGTGGACATGACCAAGTTGAATGCTGAAGAAGACCTAATGAGTTACAGGTTTAGGCATGCAACAGTGTTGTTTTAGCTAATGAACCTAATGAAATGAAGAGCTGACCAGTTTCTTTTTCTTTGTTTCACCTTCTCTCCCCAGAGACTTATAGACAAGTCACGAGTAACATGTGTACGATGGGTTCCTGGTTCAGAGAGCCTGTTTTTGGTGGCTCACTCCAGTGGCAGCATGTACTTGTACAACGTAGAAAACACCTGTGGCACTACGGCACCTCACTACCAGCTCCTTAAGCAGGGTGAAAACTATGCTGTCCATACCTGCAAGAGCAAGTCCGCTCGCAACCCATTACTGCGCTGGACAGTGGGAGAGGGGGCGCTAAATGAGTTTGCCTTCTCGCCTGATGGAAAGTTTCTAGCTTGTGCGAGCCAGGATGGCTTCCTGCGGGTATTTGGTTTTGATGCTGCAGAGCTCCATGGGACAATGAAGAGCTATTTCGGTGGTTTACTGTGTGTGTGCTGGAGCCCGGATGGCCGGTACATTGTGGCAGGAGGAGAAGATGACCTGGTGACAGTGTGGTCATTTTCTGACTGTCGAGTGATTGCACGGGGGCACGGTCACAAGTCATGGGTGAGTGTGGTGGCATTTGACCACTGTACCACCAGTGTGGAAGACGGTGACCCTCCTGCTGAGTTCAGCGGCAGTGATGAGGACTTCCATGAGCAGATTCACTTTGGTGTAGGTAGAGACCGGGCAAACAGCTCACATTCTCGGCTTTCAAAGAGGAACTCTACGGACAGTAGACCTGTAAGTGTGACATACAGGTTTGGCTCAGTGGGTCAGGATACGCAGCTCTGTCTGTGGGACCTTACAGAGGATATTTTATTTCCTCACCTCCCTTTGTCCCGCACAAGGACTCACACTAATGTAATGAGTGCCACAAGTCCTCCAGCCACTGGACAAACTACGCTGACTACTGTATCCTCCTCCACCACTAATCCCAGTGGCACCAATGGTAAGGACAGCGTAAGCACCAGTAGCTCGAGTGGCAACCCGGCTAACTCCCTCCCCAGCACTCTGCCTCGGTCCAACAGCTTGCCGCACTCCTCCAATCCAGCAGGGGGCAGCACCCCTAACAGTCACACAGGCAGCAGCAGTAGCAATAGCAGCACTACTACCACCACCACCTCCACCACCACCACCACCACCACCAAGGGAAACAGTATCATTGACAGTGCTTTTATTGCTACAGGTGTCAGCAAGTTCGCAACACTGTCGTTACACGACTCACGCAAGGAGCGGCACGAGAAGGACCACAAGCGAAACCACAGCATGGGTCACATTAACAGTAAGAGCAGCGACAAGCTCAATCAGCTTAGCTCATCACGGACGGCAAAAGCAGAAGCAGCTAAGACTCTGGGCACTACATTGTGCCCACGTATGGAGGAGGTGCCCCTCCTAGAGCCGTTGGTGTGCAAAAAAATCGCTCATGAGAGACTCACTGTGTTAATCTTCCTTGAGGACTGTCTGGTAACAGCCTGTCAGGAGGGTTTCGTTTGCACGTGGGCTAGGCCTGGGAAAGTGGTGAGTGACAGGCCTGTGGAGGATACTCTGATGTAACCCCCCCACCCCCCACCCCCCTTAATATCACACGGTTTGGGTTACAGGCGTTTTCTGGCTGCATTCAGATGCTGTTTGTGCCACTATGTGCAGTCACAGGTTTTGGTTATTTCTTGAAATATTTACGCAAAACCCTCAGCATTTTGATGGTTGATAGCACTTCTCCAACCTCATGGCCTTACTATTCTGCCCCCTTTATTGTAGTCCTGTTACTCCGTTGTTTGTTATCAATGTGTGTTATCTGTCTCTCCACAGGGACTGCTATCATCTCAAAACAACCCAGCCAACTCTCCCAGTGGAACAGTAGTATAGCCCCAGTGCTGGTGCTGCTAATGACAGCTCCATGCAACAGAGACGGGGATGACCAAGGCCAAGGCCCTGCAGCGCTTCTTCATACACACTCACAAACCACATGACCTACCGTGTCACCTACATTCTCATCACTACAACCACCCACATCCTCCGTTTGTGCCGCTGCTCATATTTAGACAACTAATTGGCTGAAACAGGACTAGAAACTAGACCCCTTTGTTCCATTTCTGGTGATATCATGTTGTGTCTAGACTGAAAATGAGAAACTCTAGTACCCAATCCTTTGTGCCTGTAGATCTTTGAAGACTAGACACATATAAACATTGTGGTGATTCCTCTTACCTTTTATGTGGGAGATTTTCCCCCATCTTGTCTTTTTTTTTTCCTCAAATGCATAAAGGGAGTGAGATGAGGGATTCTGGAGCAGCTGTGTTTTTAATTTTTCACCATCTGGGTGATCCCTTTGTGCAGCTGAAGTCTGCAGCACTTCACAAAAAATATTGTGACTTTTTTTTTTTTTTTTTTTTTAATACCTTTACAAAGATTTTAATAATA
>JAPTYQ010000017.1:11825537-11838312 GCA_029814465.1 Ostorhinchus cyanosoma | reverse complement strand
ACCTGAGGCCTGTTTGAGTCCAGTCTGAATGTAGACAGCACCCTCTGTTGGAATCCAGTTCAACTCCAGCACACACTAACTGTATTTGCACAAATGTGTTATTTTTTTCCATTCTCTCTTGTTTGTCCCGTTTTGAATTCATGACAGTGAACACGAGTGAAATATTATAAAGACAGCTTTTGAAGCACTTGGGAAGCGGCTCTTTATTGCCCTCTGTCTCAATGCTGGATGCTGCAATCATAGTTTTTTTTATATATATATAAATATATGGATAAAAATTGTTTGCACTTGATAGTTTGTTAGAGGAGAATGGCTTTACAATTTTGCAGTGTGTAAGGACTCCTTGACAAGGTTGAAATATAAATAGAATTAAAAATTTGTATCTATTGAACATTTATTTTAATATTGTTTCAGTTTAAATGGGCTCTGTATTATATGTAAATATTGTACTTCTATGATTTATGGGTGAAATGATCATTATTACATTAGCTGAAAGATCATCATTTCAGAATATAGTGATATTTCTAATACAGAAAATCTATACCTAATATTAAAATGAATCTTGAATATGCAGGTGAAAATGTTTCTTTGCTGTTGTACATAAAGAGAATTCAGGTGTATTTTTATTAATAAAAAGTTTGGTATAGGAGATGTCTATGAATCCTCTTATATAACAGGAATAGCTGAATGCGAGCTAGCCTGTCGCTGCAGATAGGCGCAGATGCAGCAGTTTAAGTCAGCCATCACTCCGAGCTCAGGTAAACCACAGGAAGACTAACGCTGGCATTGTTCCCTCATTATTAGCACTAGTCCCATCCATCTATGTGTGTGTGTGTGTGTGTGTGTGAGAATTCACTAACAAACAAAACTGACCATTACCTGCAGACAGGGCTGAAATCTGTGACTCCTGTTATTGTGAGTAATAATTACTGAACTGGTGAACAAACTTTTGACACTGTGTTGATGATTACGATCTGATGTCATCATCACTTGGTGATGGTGCAAGTGCTTGAGGTGAGGGTGTGTTGTTTTTTTTATTATTTTTTTTAATCACCCACATAGGAAGACTGAGGATTTTAGCAGTGGGAGCCTTTTTTCCTCCATGTGACGCCTATTAAAACAGCTTTGACAGACTGTTTGTTCACTTGTGTTGATTTGTGTGGATATTCTGTGAACTTCCACAGAACATATAATGGGTCTCGAAAAACACTGCAGCATGAGCCTCAAACACCAACACATCCATTAACGCTCACTTTAATGCACTCCTGTAGTAAAAAAAAAAAAACGCAATGAAGATCAAGAGATGGAAAGACACTCAAATATGCTGACTTTTTAAACACAGGGCTTGACTAAATAAATCAGTGACAGGTCATGTTCTGACATGATCATTAGCTTTAGGAATTATGGGAGTGGAAGGTATTGACCTGTCATTGATCTGATCAACTGTAGAGAGCTTCCCAGCACAGTGCATTAAGTGCATTACACAATAACTACCCTCCATTTAATCAGTAATTGTGAGTGTATTCCACAGGAATGTCTTAGAAGTGGTTTTATCAGTAGTGGGAGTGAGAGTCTGTACATTTACATCCTTGCTTAAGAGGTATTTAGTATTATCAGCAAAGAAAAACAACAGTAGCAAAATGCTCCGTTTTCTATATGATGTATTTGTGCATGTGTTATTTTACTTCACAGCTTTACATACAGTCACAGTTGAATCCGTGACAATGCATCATATTCTGTAAAATCACTGTTTTTAAAGTTACAGTCCAGTGAGAACCACTTATCTCGCAGGTTGACTTTTCTTGTGCTCAGAAAAATTGCCCTTTTTTCAACTTTGTGATGTGAATTGAAGCAGCAGAATTGAAGTAGATTTTTCCAAATTTAATCCTTGAAATTGTCATGTTCAAAGTCAACACCTGTGGAGATTCAATTTTTTTTTTCACCACACAGGAAGGGAATGAAAACACTCATTTGAAATGGAACTCAAGCTGTCAGACCTGTGTAATGGAGGGAAAAAGTACTGTTTGCCTCTGATATGTAGTGTAGTAGAAGTAATTACTGATTTGACTTGTACGCCGCCTCCTACACTGGAAACAGACACTTGAACGTATCACTGCAGGAGAAGCCTCTCATAGTTGTAACCATAGTTTTAAGGGTTTTAACGGTTGAATTACATGTTTTCTTTCCATTTATCCATGGTACTACAGACTTGTGTCAAATGAAGTGCAACACTGGAATCGAGTGCTTCTGTCACATGAGTGTTTTCACCTTTTTTCCCAGACGATTTCACTATAACTTTTTTAATCTTAATATTTTAGACAGAATGTGCATCTGTGTGATGTGAAAAGGCCTGAGAAAATAGAAAAATAGACATGACTGATGTGTAGAGTTCTTATGACTACTACCATGTTCCAGAGTAGTCTGCTCAGACTGTGATTATATCCTGTTAGAATGAAAGAAAGTGAATTATACTAAGGCATCTAAGGTTCAAAATAATCATTTATTCACATGCGTTTCAACTCATGGGTGTATATATTGTTTGAACTTTGGGGTAGACACATTCACTGAGGAGAATTGTGTCTGTGTGTGTTCAATGCTCATTTCCCTGCATTTTAATTCATTTTCATCCATAATTTTGTCTGTGGGGAAACATTTTCTTTATGTAAAGCAGTGGTTCCCAAACTTTTAGGACCCAAACTTACAAAACTACATCATACATACTGTAAATAAACTAAATGACTGGTACAAAACATTAACGTTCAGTAAGAAATGTTTTAGGTTTCTCATCATCTCATGAATGAAAAATAAGGAGGTGTCTGAAATAAAGCAATTGAGCATGTTTTTTCTATTCTAAAAAAAAAAAATTGGATGTAACTTCATAATATTTATTGTTTTTCTTGTTTGCTGGGCAGTAGTTCAGACTGTCAAAAACATTTTAAGCCTGAAACCCAAAAGAGAAATTCTCCAGCTCTCCTCAGCTCTCCTAAACTTATAAAACTGTCATGATGAACAGTCCTTCTGATGTCATTTTGTTGTACATCTTATGGAATCTTGTCACTTCCACTTTGTTGCATCATTTACATCAGTTTTGTCTCATTATACTCTTTTTTCTTGGTGTGTTTTTACATCATTTTTATCTTGTTGCATCTTTGATGTTATTTTAATCTTGTTTGCTTTTTGTTCTGCTCCTGTTGCATTTTCGTTACGTCTTTTATGTCACGTCAATCTTGTTTAGTCATTTTCATTGTTTTTGTGTGTTTTCCACCATTTTCATCTATTATTGTCTTGACCTCATTAACATATATATTTCACATGGGACTTTGCCTCTTTTTCAATAAGGAAAATAAATGTACATATCATATTATTGTTATCTACTTTCCTCTGCCAGATGACATCAAAACAAAAGGATGTCTGTGATCCATTGCGGGTCCTGAGCCTAAGTTTGGGAAACACACTCTTAAGTGATTGACAGCAGCCTTTGAACATGGATACTGACACTGACAGTAACGCACAGTGAGGTTCATGCAGGTAAGGCACTGACTTTCAGAGTCAGATCTACCAATATATGAAACCAAAACAGTATTGTTACAGCTGGCTCATGAGCTGAACATAATGATGGACACAGGACCACAATTAACTAACAAACTAAAGATTATTGAAATGATAGAAAACTGAATTAAACCAAAATTAAGACCAAACGTCTCAATACAAGCACCTAAGTGTGCTGCTGAAGCTGGGGGCCTGAAAAACTGGAGCAGAGACTGAGTGAAACAAAGGGCTTGGTTATATTGGCCCTGCATCAAGCTGGCACAGGTGGACTGGCAGGAAGCCAACAGGAAACTTTCAAAATAAAGCAGGATGTAGCAGTATCTTATTCACCATTTGGTAGTTAATAGGTTATGTTTCATATCTCATATCAGTATTATTTACACATACATACATGAAGCATGTTTCATTTAAGGTCAAATTGAATATTGAAATTATGTTGGATATGTAATCTTCCATTTTGAGATTAAGGCCAGAAGGAAAAATCAACAAATTGCTGCAATTGACTTGTTGCCCCTGCAAGTAGCAAGAACCTGTTTCCACAGGAGGGCCCTCTGCCATGAGGCAGCAGTACTGCCTGACTCACTGAGTAACTATTTTATGAGGTTTTAGGATTAATCTGCTAAACAGAACACATTACACACATACATTTTATATATTATCCAAACTATGGAGAGTCAGGGCATATAATCAAAGTGTTTGAGACCCTTTTATTGGTGATATACAGAGACAGAAACACACTAATTGTATGGGATCAAGCTCAGTTTGTGAAGGATTACACATCCAAGGTGAGGCTCAGTTCTCTGCTGCACAGCACATCTCTTCTCTGTATTTGAACAGGAAATTCCATGACTTTGAATTGAAAAATAATCCAAATTATTGGAATCACACGGAAAAAAAACGTTATAGTACACATCAGCGGACAAATATCAACATTTATTTTATTTTACTATTGTTTATTGGGGTGGTAGGCTCCTCCTCCTCCTCCTCTGCATGAAGACTGTTTTTTACAGACAGACCTGATAAACAAAGCCATCATCATCACAAAAAACTCCCCAAAAAACTCAGACTTTGGCAGCTTGTGCCTGGACCACTTCCTTCCCTCTTGGTTACAGCGTGTTTTGCCCTTTTCCACTGAGCAGACCTCCATGCATGGGTGTCCAGCTTATCCAACCACCTTACCTCATGTGAACTGGTTTTGGAGTCCGGACTCATTGCAGTTCCAGAGATGAGATGGAATGCCCTCAAGGCCAAGCATGCAGAGCAAGTCCTCCTAATCCTGGAACCACAGCATGAGCATTAGTTTGTGGAGTCCTGCAGCCTTTGCAGCTGACAGGACTTCTGGGTTCTGCGTTGCATACCCATACTAAGCTGTCACTGCTAAAACATTTTATTTATATGTAATTTTGTGCCTGCATTCTATCATTCTATCTGAGAACATGTAGTGTTCACTCAGATACCAGTGAGAATTCTATTGTCTTGTTAACGCACAATAATGTTAATCAGCATCTGAAAGAGTCTTATTAGTGATTAACGAATGTTTATTAACAAGCAGTGTTAGCATGTTTTCTAACCTGTTGTGTCAAATTAACTTCAGTGTGTGCTTAAAATGGTCATGACATGTTTGTTTTTGGGTGAGTATATATCAAGCATCTTCCACACCCAATGTTCTGAAATAAACCCGGACCAGGGCTCAGACCAGGACTGGATCCAAGACCAGAACTGAATCTCCATCCTTCCTTATTTTTTAGCATGTCCATTCTGACCCCAAGGTTAAAAAACACTGAACTACACTATCTCTCCTGTAGTTTATTTGCAGTGTGTATTTTGTGTGTGTGTGTGTTTGAGTTACAGTTGGTCAATAGGGGGCAGCATTGGTCAGAAGAATTATCTCCTAAGTTCTAACCATTAAGTGCTTGCATTTGATAACAGCTACTACACTTGGTCAAATGGGATAATCATCGTCTATGTATATCCCATCTCTCAGTGCATCTCTCTCTCTTTCTCTCTCCCTCTCTCTCTCTCTCTCTCTCTCTCTCTCTACAAATGTGTTTCTACAACCTCATCTTGCAGCTTTATATATATTTTATCATCCAAGTGGGGAATAAAACTGCTCCTCTATAATTTATGAGTCACTTTTAAAAGAAACGTGAGCACTCGCAGCCATTACAGCAGCGGCCTGCAGCATCAGTGTGAAGGAAAGGGGGTGGGTGGGAAATGTGGTCAGCAGACTGATCATCCAGTCAGGGTGTCACTCACAGCCACAGCATGACAGCTCTGACTGACTGTCTGATCTCCGCTGAGCTCCACACATGCAGTAATGCTGAGCAAGCCATCAGTCAGGATGAGTCCTTCAGGGATGTCGTACATAAAAGCATCAGACTGAATATAGTGATATGTACTCTAATGATGCATTCTGTCTCTTCTTTATGACCATTTACTTGAATAAGAGGAATCAAAACACTGCAGCGTGCGGTATGTGGCTTGGAAAAACAGCTACATTCATCTTGCACCCACAGGGAAATAGTAGCAGCTTGATAGGAATTCAATAAATTGAGAGAGAATCCCATTGCTTTTGTAAGGTCCTGCTTTAATCATCTTCTCAGAGTGATGCAATTCCCCCGTCTCCATGCCTCCATATATTGACCCAGAGTTTTGTTTACCTAGCAATGTGTGCAACGGCTATGAATGATTAATATGGTCTTTATAGCCATGGGCCTAAAAAATGAGCAAGCAGCCTTCGATGTGTTGCAACAACTTGTCAGCTTGAGGTATTGGACAGAAAGAGGAAAGCATAGGATTAAGATTGCAAAAATGACGCATGGACTTTGCAGTGATGGATTTCCTCTGAACAGGCAGGTTCAGAGGGATTATAGAAATGATCACATTTACTTCATTTGTAATTTAGTGTAATGACTTATGTTTGTTTCAGATGTGTGTGCTATTCTGTTTCTCCGAGAATTCAAGAAGCCTGAGGGCGTGTATGAAATGACATTCATTAGCCTCGTAGCATAATTGTCCAAGTCATATGTTTTGCCCAAATTGTGATATCTGCATAAAAGGAAGCAGCAGTGTTGGGACAGTAAAGTTATGTAGATATCACAATTTGGCCAAAAACATAATTGAGGCAATTACACTATGAGGCTAACAGGTTATTAGTAAATAAAGGAGCTGCTAGAAGATTATCCTTAACAAATAATTCTCAATCATTCTTAATTCACGCACACTGCGAGGTCAAAGTTCACCTTCCAGACATAAATGTGTTTTTGCTGCATTCTCCCATAACACACATTAACATATGATTAAAAGAGAAAGAAAAATCATCACTCTCTGCATCAGCTATGATTTATTCAGAGGAATGATTAGGCCCGTGGCCACCTCAAGGCACTTTGCTTTCCACGCAGCTCCTTATTATGTTTGACATTTCTCTTTTCACCTTTCCGTTATTCCGTTTTGATTAAAGTTTTATTCTATTTCTTAGTGACTTATTTAAGCTGCAGTGTATGGCGGTAGATTTAATGATGGGTAAATAGTATAATTAATAACTACTTGTCTAAATATTAAATGTGCAGTTTCATTTTCATTCTGGTGCTGATGTATAAAAAGTCAGGCGCTGTCTGAAGCAGCTTCGGTAAACTTAGTCACTGAGAATAAGGAGCAGGGTGCCACCTCCTTCTGTTCTCACTTCTATTCTAAGCTGTCTTTCCCTTGAGGTCCAGCTCCAATTATTGGGTCTGCACCATGGGAGCAGCTGCACAATTTGCCAGTCACATGACCAGAGCACAGCATCCAGGAGTCACATGTCTTCGCACTGCATTAAGAAATAAAGTTCTCGCATTGAAAACAGAATGAGTTTCCTTTAGCCTGCAGAGGTTGATTTCCAAAGCTGTGACTGTTCATCACCCAAAGCACTTATGTGGCCTCATTAGTGTAACTGAATCCCATTGAACAAATGTATGTCTACTGTTGAGGATGTCATGTTCCCTTCATGCACCATTATGGATTTTTCTGTTAAAAGCAGGGTTTTGCAGAACCTGGAGGATGCCTTCGTTATATGAGCTGTAAGAAGAGGCCAGTCAGCATTAACTTTGTAGTTATTCCAAATTTTGAACAGTGTGCAGAACTGATTGTTAAACACTGCCAGAGGGGGAGGGAGGATCAATGCAGCCTCAGAGAAGCCACCAAGCTTGGGCCTCAGCGGAAACCATCGATCCTGAGCTGTGGTGTAAGCACTTAAAATGTAAATGCATCTTCAATAGCAACAACAAGAGCGACAAAGTTGTATTGGTGTCTTAGGAGCTCTCCAGGTGCAGCGTGTGCATTTATCTGTGAAATCAAAATCACTGCGCACGGATACTGTAGCCCGAATTGATGTATTCTAGCTAAAGTGTTAAGCTACATAGTGAGCCACTTCAGCTCAATGAAATGAATACACTGCACTGACAGCACATTGGCTTTTGTCAAACAAAGCTTGACAGAGAAAAAGAGCAAAATTTTCCACTTTTTTGCCCTCATGTAACTAAGCCTTACATGTTTATTAATGTCGCATATCTTAAGGGACTTCCTTTCTGCAGTTAAAGGAGTAATGAGACCGTAGGTGTGCTCCAAAAACCTGTTGAAGATGAGGCTAAGTGGGAGATTATTTAAATGGAACAAGGTGTCTCAAAGGATGTCTTTTGATCTCAGCAAATTTATGCGATATAAATATCTTCAAACTAATTATGCATACACTGAGGGATTGCCAAGTCCACAGATTCACCAAATTTATCACTGCCCCCATGAGCACTTCCCTGCTCTTCCCGATGTTAACACTTTTGTCTATTCTACATTTTTGGGATGAAGGTAACCAGATGTTTTAGTACTTGTAAGAGAAAACACAACAATATATTGTTTAGTATATTATTGTTAATTACAACTTACAAAACAAAGCTGACTTGCCAGGAATCACTTCAGTCATTCAATGTAAAGACATATTTGTGTTAAAGAAGCCAAAAATTCAACATTCGTTTTTATTTGGAACAGTCCAATAAAACAGGCAATATGAAGAGTAGTCCATAAAGATTTACTTTTAAAAGGCTTTTTTCTTTATAGAGGATGCAAAAGAGACAATAATATATAATAGTAGCAATTAAGGTCACTGTAATCGAACATAACTCTTACAAAGTTCATGGTCCCTGATATCTCCCCAGCCTCCATTTTTCACATGTGGGGCCACCCCTCCGGCCCCGTTAGCTGGAAGTCTCTTTGTTATCAGGAGGTTCTTCGGGAACAGCTGGTTCCCGCTGCTCTGGAGGATGTTCTCTATCTTGGTTTTCTGGCTGACGGGCATGCAGGCAGCCTTCTTGTGGTGCATGCCACAATCCCCGGCGTGAAAAATCCGAGGCGCTTCGCTCACCATGACCTTCCAGTAGGAGGGGAGGCAGGAAACGGTCAGGTGTTGTAAAGACCAGTCCCAGTTGTAGTCATCGTATGTGCAGAACGTATCAGTGCACTGGATGAGCTTCTGGTACGTCTCCCTGCTCAGAGCCATCCCCATGTTGTGCTCAGTGGACTTCCACGCCTTCACCTCCACTTTGTTTGCTTTGCTGGAGTAGCCGATGTGGCTGTAGCTCCCCAGGGAGAGGATATCGCAGTCAGTGCACTGCTCCCGTTTGAGAGCTGTCATCAGCTTTAAGAGGTGGATAAAGTCTGGAGACATGAAGTGGTCCTCCTCAATCAGCAGAACCAGACCCTTATGGTCCTTCAGAACCCTGACTCTGTCCCATACAAAGTGCAGTTTCCACCACCAGTGGTGCTTGGTCTGGGAGAACTTTGCTTCACGGTAGTGGCCAAAGGAGTCAGGGTACTCTGCATTAATGCATCCCATTTTTAAGGCGTCTTTTTTGGGAATGTCTCTGGGGCAGTCCCTGGGATCATGTCCAGGGAATTCCTGGGGGTACAGCTGGATGCTGAAGGGAAAGAAGATCTGAAGAACCTGACAATAATCTACAGAGGCCACCACTTTATTAATCTCAGGGGACCAGAAGTCATGGCTGAATATCAGCAGTATGCTCTCAACACCTCTGGCCTTCCGTAAACTGTCCACTAATAGCTTAAGGTAGTCCGGTCGATTATGGACCTGAACCACCACAACCAGATCATCCTTTTGTCGTGCATTCTTAAACTTGTCCTCATTTCTAATTGTCTGATCAAAGTTGAGCTGGAAAACGATACCACGGTAAACTAAAGTGGTATTGTCTGTCTCTGGCTTGGGTACTTTTTCTTTCTCCTTAGGCTTTTCTACATGTGACTCATTGACTTGAACAATAGGTGGTGGAACAGGTGCCCTGCTAACAGCAGGTGTGGCTTGCACCTGGATATGATTGTTGATGCTACTACTGCTGCTGCTAATGCCACTGCTTCTCCTCACTGTCTCCACTTCCTTAGGGAACGATCCAGTTTCGTTCTTCTTCTGCCTTCCGCTGCTCCAGAAAGCTAGGCCACAGATGATAACCACCAACGTCAGTATCACCACCTTCCTCTTGTAGATTCGGAATCTCATGATAGGTGGTCAGCCTCTTGCAGAGGTATGGAAACTGATAGCAGAGAAATGAAAAACCAGGTTTACGATTCTGTTGGTGTGCACTTGCACAGAGAGAAAGCCTGATTATAAAGAAGCCGTTATGAGGCTATTTTTTTTGGCAAAAATAAACTTGCTGATGTAAACATGGATCCTGTGGGAATGTCATTGGTGGTGGATGAATATTCCATAAGGCATGATGGGTGGTGAGAGGCAGCAGGGTAGTTGTGTGCATGAATCACCTATGTGAAATAAAAATCAATAAAGAGTTAGATTCATCATACCAGGGAACACGGGGCAATACTGTCTTAACCATTACAAAGAAGCATTTATTAAACAATGAATTTGTCAGACAATAATAATCCCATTTAACTGTTTGGTCAATAAAATACCAAAAATGCCCATTACAAGGTTTTTGAGTCCAGAGTGAGGTGTTTGACATGTTTTGCAGCTCAAATATCGAAGATCCAAATGTTTACAGTGAAGTCACAGAAGAGTTTTAATATATATGAATGAGAGACACTGAAAGAAAGAATTTTCCATCTGTACCTTACACAGTACTTAAATACTGATTGTTTTTTGACTTACTAATTTTAGGCTAAACTCAAGATTTGTTCACCATATTTCTTCCTTGTCCCTTGCAGAAATATGTTGCTACAACTTTAGTTATAACTTCCCTAGTGATCGAATCATTGAGTGTAAGTATCCCTAGACTGCTTTGACATGTACTGCTCATCCCTGTTGGTTTTCACACTGTTGAACCTTTACTTATATTGTCACTGTTGGTTACTACTCCAGGAGTCTTCATTCCCGTCTCTGCTCGAAGTGCATTATTATTGATTAGACTTTTTGGTTCAGATCTGCTATACAAGCCTCCATCTTTTATTTGTTATTAAATTAGTGGTCTCTTAGGCTTCCTCCCTGGCCCCTCCATCTGTCTTCTGGCTGCCTGGAGACTCCTCAGCTCAATGTGGCACTAACACACTCAGGGTTAGGATGAGAATTTGGGTATGTACTGATGAGCATAAATACACACAGGATGCAAGGAATCTTAATATTTGGTGTTATCAGTCTCTGGAGCTGTTTATATGGCGGAGCTGCAGTATCTAACCTGTTCATTTCCCCTACAGCTCTTTCCTATATAGAGTCATTTCCATATTGTTAAGTCAATTGTTTGCCCTGAAGCTGAAAGTCCTGCCGCGTTAAACCCCTGCATTTCTTTTCTCCGTAAACAGAAGCGTTTTCCTCTAAAGGTCTGTGCTCGAGTTAGTTTCCCTGCTCATTTAAATACAGTGTTTCATATGAAGCCCAACACCGCTAGTTTTTCCTCTCCTGATTTGGCTGCTGTCAGACACACCGACCACCGACAGCACTGGATGAATATGAGATTAGATGCGGTTTTATCCCCATTTGATGCCAGATTGTCTCCCGGCTGCTAAAAACAACAGTTTGTGTTTTTGTGTATGTTTTTAGTCAGCGCGAGCCATCCTAGTGATGCTAACAGTAAGTTAGCAACGCTCTGCTAGCAACTTACAGGCAGCCCGTTCGTCAACAACATGTCCACTGCTAAACCAAAGAAACAATCTCCACTTTAGTTACCTTAAAAAGGAGTAGTCCAGCTGTCCGTTCAGTAAGAAATATCAGTACGGTGGCGTCCCATTCTCCTCCGTATCTTCCATCTGGCTGCATGGAAACGCAACTACCAGCTAGCCGTAAAAATCCCAAATACGGAACCACTGCCTGCCGCTGTCCCACAATGCACTGGTCCAGCGGGGGGCGCACCAAAAGACCCTGTACATAAATATCATGTATCCCTCCTGCTGTCAGCCCTAATGTGGTCCAGCTCAGATAGGGTTACCGCACACAGCTGACTGTAAAACATCAGATATTCAGTTGGAAATCAAAGGGAAAGAGCACCATAGGCCATAAGGTGTTGTTTCAGTGATGATCAGTGGAATACATGAGTGTGGAAAAGTAGAAAACAGCCTCCAGCAAAAACTGGCTTTGGAGGATCTAGAGACCCAGCAGGTTTGAGCAAAGTAGGCTCCTGTGAAAGTTACAAAATAAAAACCAGCATGGCTACATAACAACTGCTTAGAGCTATGAAATATAACATGTAGGCTATATTGTTATGACTATATATACATTTTCATCTCATAATTTATTTGGAAGTGATTGTGTACATCACAGGTGTCAAACTCCTGGTCCTTGAGGGCTGGTATCCTACATGTTTTAGATATGGCCCTCTTTCATGACAGCAGGTTCAATTACTGATCTGCTCATCATCCAGCTCTGCAGAAGCCTGATAACAATGTAATAGTTTCCAGGTGTGATGGAAGGGGGGGGCATCTAAAACATGCAGGATACCGGCCCTCGAGGACCGGAGTTTGACACCCCTAGTGTACATGAACCAACATTTCAACAAGTATACATGTACCTAAGTTATCTGAGGGCTAATTCTGATCGGTAGTCCCTTTGCCTGTTGTTAAAAGGCATCCTAAAATAAATAGAATAATAAATACCACATGTAAATACAACATACAATTCTGTACAGCATCTTAGACATTCAAAGGTATTACATTATGTATAGTTAGTAGTTCTATCTATCTATCTATCTATCTATCTATCTATCTATCTATCTATCTATCTATCTATCTATCTATCTATCTA
>JAPTYQ010000017.1:11754182-11766739 GCA_029814465.1 Ostorhinchus cyanosoma | reverse complement strand
CTTTCTTTCTTTCTTTCTTTCTTTCTTTCTTTCTTTCTTTCTTTCTTTCTTTCTTTCTTTCTTTCTTTTTTTTTTTATTTTTTTTATGTGTTTACCAGTGCCAAAAAGCAGCTGGACTGATTTAGGAAAAGAGCAGCAAAACAAAAACTACTGGATCCAAATTCAAATCCTTGTTGCTGTTCAGTGTGTTCAAGTTCACCGTTCATGTTCAACATCCTGAATGTCCTATTGATGTACATTCTGAGTGGCTTATTTAGTCAAAACCTGTCAAACTTCAGTTCCTCTTTGTCTTTTTCTGTTATTACCCAGATGGAGAGGTGAGGGTATTGTTTTTGGTTTGTTTTTTTGTTTGTTCTTTTGTTTGTCAACAACTTTACGCAAAAACTACAGGACCAATTTCCATGAAATGTTCAGGAAAGATGCGAGGTGGTCTACAATAGATCCCATAAAATTTTGGTGAATGTAGGTGAAAGGTCAAGGTCAAGGTCACCCAAAATGTGTTTTTAGAATGATAAGAGATAGGGCAAATCAGGTTAAACGTTTGCGAGGGGCGGGGCTTATTGTGCCCGGCACCACTTGTTTTGACCCTGAAACACACAGTACCACAGCACAAACCACTGAAGAAAAGGAACACGAGCACATCCTCAGCAGCTGGAATGAATCTGAACACAGCTGCACCTTTACCTGGTATCAGGTCTAATGGGTTAAACGGTTGAAGTGAACAGAACCATCTCTGTCATTAATCAAACACTGGGATCACATCAGTACCACAGAAACAACATTCAACATGAACCGAATCAATAGAAACAGACATAAAACATCAAATGTGACATGAAATGAAAAACAAATATGATGCAGATATTTTATACCCGTTGGTTTTTTCATCTTGTGTCTTGACATGTGTTGTACTTCATGTTATAAAAGTTCATATTATTTTTTTCACAAGGTAAAACATCAAGGGTTGTTCATTTTTGCATGATTTTTAAAATTCTGGCCATCAACTAAAATTTGCACATTCCAACAGTAGCACTTGTCTTCTATAGTGAGCCAAAATGCACATATACACCCATCTATAGACCATTAGGGCATAAATCCTGCTTTTACTGATATCTGGGCTCCATTTGAGAGGTGTGGTTCTAAAAGGGAGAAATTATAATTTCCCCCACTAGATGGCAGTGTACTGTTCTGTGCTCCCCTCTTCACCAAGGCTCTGACAGGCTGTTTTATGTTGGAGTGTGTGTGTGAGTTCCTGTGTGTGTCTGTGAGTGTGCACATGTGTGTGTGTGTGAGTTCCTGTGTGTGTATGTGAGTGTGCACATGTGTGTGTGTGTGTGTACCTTATATGACCTGGTGACTTTATACATAAAAAGCACAAGTAGCCTTCAAGGTGCACTGTTGTTCAGTCACTCTGTTTCATGTGCAGATTCCTTACAAACATGTTGTACACACCTGCAAAGACCCCATACACACAAGTACTACACAACACTGAGGTACAAGAGCAGGGGTAGTTTACCGCCACCCGAAAGACAGATGAACAAATAAGTGTTAATGTGTTAAAGGTACAGTGTGCAGCTCCCATCACCTAAGTGGCAGTAAATACTCGAATCAATGCAAAGAGCGCCATTTCTCTGTTTCGGTGTTCTGTTTACCTAACGGCAGCACTTTGGGACAAAACATGTTGGCTGTGACTTTTATGATTTTCCACAACCTGCAACACCTCAACTCCTCTGTCATCACTTCCATCGAATGACGAGGTAAGTGTAGAAAAATAAAAACGTTCATGGATTGAACGTGACGAGAATTAGTGTATCATCTGTCAATCGAATGTTTTGGTTATGCACCGTTTTTGTGATTACATAATTCTGGTCATTTGTTTTGCTGTCATTAAACTGGTGTCACAGCTGAACACAGGAGGTAAGACCCAAAGGCAGAATTAAACAGTACAACTAAACATTTATTGTGCACACAGATGAAAACCTCAACAGCAGTCAGCAGGGAAACCCATGTCCATAATAGAAGGTCTTCGGCCACAGACGTAGTCCAAACATGAGACTGGGAACCAGATAGATGGGTCCAAACCAGTCTTAACTGTGAAGGCACCGACTGGGAGCAGGCAGAGGATAGTCCGGAAGGAGGCAAGGTCATACACGGAGGAGCATAGAAAGTTAGTGATGGGCTGCTGACACGTGAACCTCCAGTGCATGCGCCGTAGCTCCTGAAGCAGACGTATGGAAGCACAGTGCCCAGGGCCGAAGCGGGGTTTGGTCACGGAACTTGTGACGTTCGACACACTTGAGTGACGTTTGAAGCAGCTGAGCGCTTGGAATCACCTGGTTGATTTGGTTTGTCATGTGAGTCACTTGGCAGGATCGAATGTGCACTGGGGTTGGAGTCCCTGTTTAATGGGTTTCATTTTTGTGGACCCCAGCCTCATCTGTCAAATGTGAACGGATTTTTTTCCAAGGCTGGGGAAATACTGTACAAAACAGGAAACCGTTTAAATCCTCTAACTGTGAAGAAACTATTATTTTTAAATAAAAACTCATAAAAAGTTCCACAGTATTGTCACTGCTCTGCCTTTCAAACATGACCACTTTCCCCACACACCCATGAACCATTTACCAGTGAACCTGAAAACAGACTTTGCCCAAATCCATCATATAATCTGTGTTTGAAACCAACCCCATGTGAAATGACACCAGTCTGTATTTGTGGAGCACATGTCATGAATGAAGCAGCAACATTTAAATGTCCCATACCACAACAAGTGCAGATCTATTTAGGGTTACATACACATATTCCAAATTAGGATCATGGTTTTCAATAATTATTGCCATCATTATAAGTAATATTATTATTGTGTCCACTACAAACCTACAATCACCTCGTGCAGTCAAACAGGAATGTGCCTGGACCACCACTGGGATGTGTTGTGCATTCAATAAGTAGAATGGACAGAAGTTTGACTCAACACGTCTCAGTTGCTCTTCATTTTATTGACCACTAGATGTCCTGATCAAGCACTATGTCATTGGCGTCTCCAGCAATGAACCAGGTTTCGTAAAAAGTGTCGAAGCTTTAACAAAGCCTCGTTCGGCCATCGCTAGCGACAGCACATGACAGGAACAGGCAAAAATCAGAGTACCGTAACAGGCTGGGGTCAATGTCGTTGAGGCAGAGGAAAGGCAAGGCTCAGGAAAACAGACAAGCAAAGACAAACGCTGCTGCAGCAACATGTGAGGCGCCGATGCATCCACAGCCTTGACAAGCGCCGAGTCCAGGTACGCTCAAATGGAAAAGGAACTGTCCTGTACGGATACAGTACAAGCTAATTAGCCTGCAAAAATACAACACACACATGATATACTCCCAAGGAAAATACATGGACACCACCGACACCTTGTCTAGAGCAGTGGATAAGGAGGAACATGTGGACCGTGAGAAAAGCACAGAAATACGTAACGTAAATATGTAGACATGATTGGGATGTCTCTGCCAGTAACAGCTGATAGAACAGAACAAATATGGAGAGACACAAGTGCAGATGAAACAATGAAAGAACCAAAGTGCACAGTACAGAAGGGAGGGTCTGAAAACAAAAAGGACTGCCCACTAGACTACTGGAACTGCAGAACACAGCTCTGCATGGTGGACATAGAGCTGACAGGGAGAAAATGTGTTATTCAGTCCTCACTATGTAAAGAAATGCTCCAAAAGATACATGAAGGCCACCTTAGGGAAGTCAAGTGTAGAGACAGAGGTAAAGTACAGGCGAAAATCAATCAAGAAATCAGCAGCATGATGTGAACTTTGCCACACCCACAGGCCAAAACAACATGCCGAGCCTCTGACGACTCATCTGGTGTCCCACAGTCCTTCCTACAAGGTTGGCACTGACCTTTATGACTGCCATGGTAAGAGTTGCATGGTGGTCATGACTACTTTTCAAACTATCCAGAAGTTGGAGCGCGGCAGTCAACATTGAGCAAGGCAGTCATCAGCTATCTCAAGACTGTCTTTGTCAGACATGATGTATCATATGAACTGTTTTCAGATCAGGGGCCCCAGTTCTCTAGCTGTGAGTTTGCCCCCTTTGCCAATGAATAGGTGTTTCCACACTACATCAAGTCTGACTCATCCAAAGTCCAACGGCTTGGCAGAAAGCGCTGTGAAAACAGTGAAACATATGATGAAAAAAGCACAGGACAGTGATGACTTTCAGAAAAATTTACTGATCTAATGGAGTGGACCTCTACAGAACGGATTATCACCAGCCCAAAAGCTGATGGGTCACTCAAACCTACCAGTAAATGAGGACTTGCTGACTCCCAAAAGTGCACACAAAGTCAGAAAAGCAAACGAGAAACAAAAAGCGAAACAAAAACAGCTGTGTGATTGGACGGCAAAACACCTGCCGATGCTGAAGCCTGGAGATGTGGTACGTCTCAGGGACATCTCTACAGGTATGTGGAGACAAAAGGGACAGATGGAGGGGACGTTTCTCCACACTCCTACAGGATCCAGATGGAGAATGGATTTGCTCTGAGGAGGAACTGCACAGATCTTCAACTACAGCCGACTGAAAAGAACACTACAGTTCAGGAGATGCTTCAACAGAACACAGTGGAATCTACGGCGCTAACTACCAATGGGCCTGACCACACCACACACACACACACACACACACACACACACACACACACAGGGCACATTTGGGGATCATCTCACATTAGTTTAATAAAAGATTTTTTCTGTTTTGCTATTTTCAAACTTGCAGTGTCTGTTTTATTGCTAATGCTCTGTATATTCAAATTACACGTTCAGATTTTAAATGATTTTCTTCAGAAGCACTATTAGGTATTAGATAAGAAGGAGTGGAACTAAAATAAAAGGTATAACCATTAAAATACCCAAATGAAACACCCTACATAGATGAAAGTACAATATCTGTACATTCACTCCAAAACACAAAGTATTCAAGTAAAAGTTCTGTTTTTTTCTCCTGTGACTAATCTATTATTACATATGCTGTCAATAGATTATTAACAGTTAATTATCACGTTGTTGCCGTTTGTTACTGTTGGAGAAGCCGGGGGTGGAGATGTGTTTATATCTGGTTTCATATACGGGACACCAGATAAATCACATGATTAATGGGAGAGGAAGGAAAGAAAAGAACAAAGATCTGATACACAAATGTGTCTCAGTTTTTGGTCATTTTCTCTAATCTTTGATTTTGGGTGAGATATTGGATGATTAGAACATTAGTAAAATGAAAATGTGTGAGATGTTTTAAAAGAAGCTGTTGACAGCTCATAGACATGGACACACTGCTTTGGGTAAGACTTAGGAGACAACGGTTGAACCTTTGACAAAGCAATCAGACAAATGGAGGGAAGTAAAAAAATATATATATATAACATTTGCCTTTGAGATTTATGGATGTAGAGACGAACATTAACCCATAAAGACCCAGTGTTACTTTTGTGGCATTTACAAAATATTGTTTTCTCTGTATTTAACCTTTCATACGTGATTGATCACCTTTTATTATATTATTCTCTGCATTTTGCTGTTTTTCTGTGGAAATCAGGTGTTTTCCTATATTTAATTTACTGATCATGTAGATCACTGGCATATTTTACTGAAAAAGTCACTTTAACTTCAGTTTTCCCTTTTTTGATATAATAACCTTTGAGTTTAGTCTGAACATCTACGGTACATGCTCAGTAGATTAAAGTATATGAAAATATGCAACTTTCACTGAAAAAGTCAAATTACAAAGGATCATATCATAAAACATCATAATAAATCATTTGCGAAAGGTTAAATGTAGAGAAAAATGAACCTGTAAAGACCCAGTGCTATTTTTGTGGTAATTCCCAAATGAATTTTTATCCATATTTAACTTTTTTTTTTAATGATCTATCACCATTGATTATAATATTACCCTCCTCATTTTGTGTTTTTTCAGCAAAAATCTGGTATTTTCCTATATTTAATTCACCGATCATGTAGATGTTTATTAAAGCTCATATTAAAGTTGAGGGTTATTATTTCAGAAACAGAAAACTAAAGAAAAAGTGACTTTTTCAGGGAATATATCAATAACTGGACATAAAACAAGTGTCTCCATCCACTGTCATTGTTCCAACTCCATGTTTTTTTTTCTTTCTGGTTGATTCAATGTTGTAGAAAATGTCAGTGTTTCCACATTCACTACGGAGCCTCTGAACGTCCAAATGGGTCATATCTGATGACCATGAAAAGATCAAAAACTGTATTTTACCTAAATTGATTGAAGGTATTGATAGTTTTAGTGGTTCAGAAGTTGTTAAACATTTTAGTTCAGTAGATGCTTTTATTTGCCGGTAGCTGTTTGGGTCTTTTTTGGTTAAATGCAATTACTCTAGCATAGCACCTCAAATTTGGTTTTAAGTACAGTCCTTGTGTACATGTATTTATTTTCAGTACACTGCTGGTCAAAAAGTCACCTCACACCACAACTAGTGAGAATCTGTTTTTTGTTTTTTTTTCTCTGGATAAATCAAGTCTTGATGGTATGCTTAGCATCATGTTTTGTTTCCTCCATCCGCAGCTTTGACCTTTTCATGTTGTTGTTCTAGAGGAGAAACACCTACATTGCTTTAAGCTCCAGTTAAAGCCTGTCTGCACTTTTCCCTGGAGTCTTAAGCTAAATGTTTAATACAAGGTAAGTGTTCACATTATATGTGTAATGCAACAGAATATTTTTAAATAGCCCTATTAGTAAAGCATGAATAATTCAGCAGCGCCGGATCCGATGGTAGGTGTTATTTATAATCAAGAATATAAAGATGATGCAGAGTTTATGATTTATGAGGGCTGGGGTCAGGGGGACGCTGTCATCGCATCTCTCTTCACCTCAGATGTGACCATTTAACTACAGGCATGACACATAGTACATACGAAACAGGGCTGACTAGTTCCTCTCATCTTAGGGGAGGTCACAATTTCATTACACTGTCTGAGATCAGTGAGAGCCCGCTCAAACAAGCTAAGACCAATTATTTAGATTAATTCGATACACCCTTCCCAACCTCATTCTGCTCCGAGCATCTGCTTGGGCTCAAGGAAATGATGATGTACGAGGCGTAATTTAGCCTTGAGAGAGACAGAGAAAATCACCACGGCTGATCGTAGCCAAATGGAATTCAGATGAACTGAGCTTATTAAGAGGTAAAGGGGATGGGAATGTACAGGTAAGAGGTTTTTCAACGCTAATAAATGCTGCGACCATCTCTCCTGCAAGCCAAGGAGAGCCAGGGGGGCCTTCAATCGTCCAAATGGACTTCACGTCATCTGAGGCTGTGAATGATGGGAGATATTATATCTGCTCTTCCCCAGGAGTTAGTCCTGCTTTTACCACAGTGTTTCACAGCAGCTGATGAGCAACATGCTGCATCGGCGTCCTCTTACTGCGGTTTTATTATGCAGAATTAACAGTGACGCCTCCGAATGGGCTCCGGTGAAACATTCCCGTCGAGTTCACCCGGTGAAACGCCGTAGAAATTGGGAAGAGGCACAGAAACTGTAGCGACAGTGGTCCAAATGTCATTATTACTTACGAATTACACCAGAGCTCATTTTAGCAGCAATGAAATCTTAAATGGGGTTATGAGAGCATCATCACCACTGTGTATCACTGAGCTTTATGAAGTAATGGATTTAAATGGAAATTCACTGCAAGCCTTAATGAAGCATGAAAAGAATTCCCAGTTTACACAGAGAGGGAGAGAGAGAAAGGGGGAGGGGGGTGATGATAAAAGGGGAAGGAATGGCTGTTGTTATGTGAAATGAGGGGCTACTGCATCAAACGCCTGCTTTTCTCATTTGATCTAAATGAATATCATGTGGATGATGCAGGTCTGTCTCGGATACGTGTGAGAAGAGCTGAAAATGTACACGTTAGGGACATCCGGGAACTAAAACACCATATTTTTCTCTCTCTTTTTTTTTTTTTTATGAGTAGAATTCATCCCTCAAGTCTCTATTTCCTTGTAAAACCAACCCACGCTTGTTGATCATAAAGAAAGACCTTGTTATTGCTTTTCAGGCCTTTCATATACAGTGGTTCTGTCATCCCTGACATATTTGTCAGGAATCTGGAAATTCATGCATCATGCTGTCTACTGTATATGTAGTCTTAAGTTCTGCTTTGTATCACACCAGGCAATGCTGCAGGGTTCTTGTGTTGGCATCCACGTCGGCTTCACCGGGTGACAAGACAGCTCATGGCATTTTTCCTCCTGTGTAACATTCTTTGCTGTTAAAGATTGTTGAAGATTTTTGCACCACTTTAGATATAACTGAAACTAAAAAAAAAAAAATCCTAGATAACTCAATTCAAGTCAGTTTAGTATGGACACAAACTTCTATGTTCAGCTTAGCCGGCCAGTTTATTCCCACTGTTGGAAACCAAGTTGTAATATTTGAAAATATAGGGGCTCATATTTAGTTAAACCCACTTTTATTAGTCTCTGGTTCATTCATTTGTGTATTTAGATCCTAATAGTTCATAAAGTTTGAATTTGAACCCTCCAGGTGCTGCAAAGCTATCCTTATATTCATTCCAACAAAAATCGAGTGGCTTTCTACAACACGTTTTAATTCCTTCTTAATTTGTTACGTCTATAATGAGTTACGTTGCGACATTTGTACATATAAGGTCAAGGCTTCCAACGAACATTTCTCTGAGTACGAGATAACTGTTTGTCAGCAGCAGTGGTTGTAGTAAAAACTGAAAATATGTCCAAACTTTCAGCCAATTACCTAAAATATTCAGTTGTTGTTTATTTTATTTTATTTTATTTTATTTTATTTTATTTTATTTTATTTTATTTTATTTTATTTTATTTTATTTTATTATTTATTTATTCACAAAAAAATTAATAATAATTTTAAAAAAGAAGTTGTTGGTTGTATTAATGAACACAAATGGTTGAACGGGACAGAACAGCACAGTCAACAACCTGGAGGGGGCGGGGCCTGAAGTGGCTCATTTCCATTTAAAATGTAAACAGCCAGTGCTCAAAACACATTTACAGTTCATGTAGACCACAGGGAAATGTTTGAAAATTCATAGTTCCATTTAAAAAAGCAAAATATCACTCCTTTAAATCAGATTATCTTATATCTTTATCTATTTTTAATGTGGTTTTTTTTTAGCTGCTGTTTGTAAAATGTCTTTGAGTTCCATGAAAAGTGCTGTACAAATAAAATGTATTTTTATTATTATTATAATCCGATATGACCCATTTGGACATTCAGAGGCTCTGTAGTGAACATCTAAACACCTTCTACAACATTGATTCACCAGTAAAATTCATGGAGTTGGATCAATGACAATGGATGGAAACACTTTTATTGGAAAAGTCCCTTTTTCTTCAGTTTCCTCTGTTTGTGATATAATAACCTTTGAATTTACTCTGAGTTTTCATGAACATCTACACTCATTCCTCCTCACTAGGGCAGTGCTGGAGCCTATCCCTTCTTCCTATATGTGAAGGCGGGGTTCACCCTGGATGAGTCGTAAGTTCATCACAGGGCTGACATATAGAGACGAACAACCAATTACTCTCACATTCACACCTAGGGGCGGTTTTAAGTTGACCAATTAACCTATCAGTGCATGTACCCGGAGAGAACTCATGCAAACTCCTCACAGAAAGGTCCGTGTTTGGAATCAAACCCAGAACCCTCTTACTGTGATGGGAGATTGGAAAGAGATGCCCTGATTCCAAGACTAAAGTTCAGTTTTGTCTTTTAAATGCAATTTTTGGATTTTAATGTTAATTTTAATGTATGGTTTTAATATAGTTTATGTATTATCTCCCCTTGTTAAAGCATAAAAAAAACACATTTTATCTCTGATTATTCTTATGTCTTTTACCCCTTTTGTGGTTTTTAATATCTTTTCTTCCCTGATCTTTTTTCTGCCTTTGTAAAGCACTTTAAGTTACCCTGTGTATGAATAGTGCTATACAGATAAACTTGCATTGCCTTGCCTTACTGTGAGGCGACAGTACTATCCACTGCACCACCCTGAACATCTGCATAATCAGTGAATTTAATATGAAAAAATACATGATTTACACTGAAAAATGCAAAACACAGAGGATTATATTGTCATAAATGGGTTAAATCACTTAAAAATGGTTTCAATAAAGAAAATTTCATTTGGGAACTGCCACTAAAGTAACATTAGGTCTTTATGGGTTAATATAATGATTAATTTTGTGTTGATATTTGCCTGTTTCCTACTAAGAGACACATATTAGAAAGTCCTTTTCTGTTGTTTCCTATCTTTTAATTCATCTGAATTTTGAGATCAGCCCATGATTTTTCCACTCTGATATTTTTTTACCTTTAATTGTATCTCTGCGTTGACCTCACCTCAGGACTTCTTGTGTCGACTTCTGCTTTTTATCGCCGACCTCTTCTCATTTTAGTTTAGTGAGATATACTGTACGTACATTTTTAGAGTTAAGTTTGATTAAAGAATGGCGACATTGCCGCTGCTGCTGGCATGTTACTCAGCCTGTACTTCAGGTTGAAAGCTACTTTTAAAGCTGCTTTTTAAATAATCACTTGCGTCTTTGTTAGTATGTTTTTGTGGGTCTGTATCTGTGCATACCCCGGTCCACTTGCAGCTATAGATTCCTGTCTTTGTGGTTGCAGGATGCAGTCATGTGTTATGCTTGCTAATGAAGCCAAGGGATGAGAAGAAAGAAACCTTGTTTACTCAATGGAGATAACAACAGCTCAATCACCTACCTGACCTGAATTCCTAATTGGTATCATTATTAAACTTGCGACACCTAAAAGAAGATAAGTTTCCATTTGCATAGCAGACCGGAGATGATAACTGACGCCGCATGTCACCTGTAGACAAGGTACTTCAATCATATATAGACTAGATTTATAGTTGGCATATTTTGTTATAGTGAGGAAGAGGCATTCAATCAGACTTCAGCGAGAAGACAGTCTTACAGACGTTATAGAAGATCTACCATATGGTGCTTAGGTGGTTTTAGGAAGGAGCCAGTGCCCCCCTACATCTGAGTGTCAGATTACACTCGTCCACTGAAATCAAATCTATAACTGAAAATATCAGAGGACAGAAGTCATGCACAACAATCAAGGGAAAAGTGAAAACATTTCTGCATGTGTTTCTATCATGTGTGTATTTCTCCCCCAGCCCTGTAGGGGTGCTGTGTTTTCTTTTGTTTATTTATATTATTTATTTTTAACAGGAAGATGTTGATCGGTTGAACCAGATAGGCTTCCATTTAAAACCAGCCCTGGACCCAGAAGCACACTCTCTCTCTCTTCAGACAAAATCTTGTGTGTTTTTGATCGCCAGCTTTGTGTAATGTGTTTGTGTGTGTTAGTGGGACCAGTTGTATGTTGTAAATAGTTGTAAATAGTGTTATTGGTAAAACAGTCCTTAGTTTCTGGTAGGGGAGGGTGACTCGTTTTGTTTACACATTTTTGTCCTGTTTTTTCAAAGTTCATGTTAGTTATTGTATTTTATTTTCAGAAGTTAGTTTAGGAGATACGACTTTTGTTTGGAAGAAGACTTTTTGTTTGTTGTTTAAACTGAGCACTCCCCTTCCCTCTCGGAGTTATATACATACATAACAAGTGGTGCCAGGCACAACAAACCCCGCCCCCTCAAACCTTTTACCTATTTTGGTGAACTTGACCTTTGACCTACATTCACCAAAATTTAATGGGATCTCTTCTGGACCACCTTGCACCTTTCCTGAAAATTTCAGGGAAATTGGTCCAGTAGTTTTTACTTAAAATTGCTGACAAACATACAAACAAACAAATGGACCAAAAACAATACCCTTACCTCTCCCTTTAGGGGCGGGGTTAATATTTGTGGACTGTAAATATTTGACTGGATTTGTGATTGGGAGTTGGGAGAGGTCAGGAAGAGCCCATTTATGTACGTCCTGGTGAACCCTCGTGGCCGGGACGTAACAAAAAACAGAAATATCTACAGTCATTCAAGTGTTTCCCATACACTTTACTCACCAGGAAACTCAGGTTCATTAAAGTGACATTATATGCAATTGTGTTTATCTATAAATACTCACAAATATGTCCCTACAAGTCTGTCAGAAGCAGAGTCTTTCCTTTATTTTGAAGTGGAAAAAAAAAGGTATAGTCAAAGTCTTGTACTGAAACTAAATCGGATTCATCTGACACCAAAAATGTGTTTTCACAATGATAAAACGTTTGCAAGGGGCGGGGTTTGTTGTGCCTGGCACCACTTGTTGTAATTATTTTGTGTTCTTAAGTATGTTTCAGTGTTTTTTTTTTTCTTGTTATGACCCTGTAGTTCTATAACATTCTTTCTAATAAGTGCTATATAATAAACATTATTTTCATATAGTATATTACTCTTTAATGCGACACTGTCACTATGGCACTTGTCAGCACGTAATGTTTTGCTTCAGTTGTAAGTAATGACTCCAACATCAGTCAGTGTGAGCGCATTAAAAAGT
>JAPTYQ010000017.1:11741875-11753146 GCA_029814465.1 Ostorhinchus cyanosoma | reverse complement strand
ATCTATAAATACTCACAAATATGTCCCTACAAGTCTGTCAGAAGCAGAGTCTTTCCTTTATTTTGAAGTGGAAAAAAGAAGGTATAGTCAAAGTCTTGTACTGAAACTAAATCGGATTCATCTGACACCAAAAATGTGTTTTCACAATGATAAGCGATAGGGCAAATCAGGTAAAACGTTTGCGAGGGGCGGGGTTTGTTGTACCCGGCACCTCTTGTTGTAATTATTTTGTGTTCTTAAGTATGTTTCAGTGTTTTTTTTTTCTCGTTATGACCCTGTAGTTCTATAACATTCTTTCTAATAAGTGCTATATAATAAAAATTATTTTCATATAGTATATTACTCTTTAATGCGACACTGTCACTATGGAACTTGTCAGCACGTAATGTTTTGCTTCAGTTGTAAGTAATGACTCCAACATCAGTCAGTGTGAGCGCATTAAAAAGTCTGGCACTGACCCTGATGTTGAGACCCACAAGAAGAAGCTGAAGGTGAATTTAACATTCAGTGAGTCCAGTAGGAATGCACCGGCTCATATCAGTGTCAGCTCCTGAAAATGAAAGACCAGGACTGATTCAGAGAGGTCAAAGAGGAGCCGGAGAGGCAGCCAGTCAGCATCAGATAATGAGTTATTCTGAGGCTAAAGTTAACAGACTTAAGTTTAATGATCTAGTGATTAAATGGGAGATGGACGTAACGTGAAGACATGTCTATGTTTTTAATACTAGTTTACATTTTACAGCATCTTCAGAAAATAATGGCTTAACTGTCTGTTTCCTTTCTTAAATATCTCCCCCCCACCAAAAAAAAAAAAAAAAATCCAGACATACAGCACATGAAAGCTTTATGAGATTTTATGTCTGAGTATCAGCTGAAATTGGCGGCAGTAGTAGTGGTACCTCACCTGGAAATACTGACTTTGAGGAAAAACTATAACTCAAAAGATAAAAAAAAAATACAAATAAATCTCTCCCACCTAGATTTAGGTTGATTTATTTGGGTATTTATTATTTTGAAAAGTAATAAAAGTGCATTTACTCAACATTGTTTTGACAGTAAAAGGTTGAGATGTTTTGTCAGTTCATAACATATTATTAAGTTTGAGTCCCAGGGAGAAGCCAATTTATCTTCTGGGTTTCAAGCTCAAAAAGTTTTTTAGAACAATAGTATCTGGATTTCAATACATTTTATGGTTATTGTACTTTTATTTCCATGGGTTTCCTTTTTAATATCTGTCAGTACAAACTGCAGTCTTAAGAGGGGAAAAAATATTAGTGAAATAATTATAAAATTAACCTATAAAGCTGTCTGAGTACTCTTCTAGTTTTTTTTTTTGCTGTACCTGTGGTTTAGAATGGAAAGACAACATTTAATGTTATGGTCAATGCTGCAGGTGGAGCAGATTCAGCTGGTGGAGCTACAGCCGTCCAAAAGACATGTGATCTGGAGAACAGCATCCATCCGTACGTACGTACATACATACATACATACATACATCCTTTTCATCTGAAATATAACATATAACATAATATGATATAATATAAATTGTGGGAACATCTTCCTTGAAACTGGATCTGATATCCCATAAGTTCCGGCTGTAGCTGCTTCAAAGACAAAGGCATTTAATATAACAAGGGGTGCCAGATACAACAAACCCCGCCCCTCACACGTATTTCGCCCATTATAAGTAAATGGGAAGATAAAAAAAAATAGTACTAAAAATAAATGTAAACTTTGACCTACCTTTTCCAAATTGTAATAACATCTACTCTGGTTCACTGGCAATATACAAACTCAATTTGGTATGAATTCAACCAATAGTTTTGCTGCTAAATTGTTAAACAACAAACCGAACCAAAAACAATACCCCTCGCCTCCCCACTTGTGTCAGTGTTTTCTTCCTCTTAAACCTTCCCCTTTTCATAACACTGTTCAAATAGGATTACATGGCCAGCTCCACCACTTTATGGCAGCTGGGGGCACTAAAGTATGGCCTTCTGAGAATAATTTGAACACCCAGGCATTCTGTATTGAGGCGATGCTGCTCCATCTACACCTGTCCAGAGTACCTCACATCAGGTCTCCATATGAGACTTGATAAAAGGATTGTTTGTATATACTCTACTTGACAGAATTGCCTCCACCCTATTACATATTTTACAGCAGGACCTCTTTAAATAATATATTAAAGCTGTATTTGGGGCTGTTCAACTTCAACATTCAAAGATAATTTTCACTAGAGAATTTGTTTTGATTTTTGGATCACAGAGCTTCTCTCCTCTCATGTTTGATCTCTCTCTGAGGTTGCAACAGCAATGTTTCATACTTTCTTTTTTGTGCATAATACTCTCCTTCATCATATGATAAATACGATGCATGTGATCATTTTATCAAGGTTGAAAGTCAAATTTCAGTGTCTTAGTGATATTGTCATATTTGTATGGCCAGTGTACATCTATCTAACATATGAATTTTCTGTTCCTGTGTTTTTGGGATCAGTTTTTCCAACAATAAAATAATAATAATAGAGCAGTCAAATAATTTAAATTTTTAATCAGATTAATCACAGGGTTGCCGTGGATTCATTTTGATTAATCACGATCAAATATCATTCATGTTTAATCTATATTGTGTTTCATTTTGCAGTAACAGACTCCAGAAAGACGGGAATATAAAGGCCTCTGGTTGTACGAATTCCTCCTCCTTGGTGGATTATCCATCTATTGCATGTATCTAATTGTATACATCAGGTTTATCAAGAAAAAAAAAATCCCACTGATTATGTAGAGGGCTTCAAAACTCATGTATCAAATATGATACGTTTGGCGTTATAGGGTTATACTGGAAGTGCTTCAGAGAAAAGAAAACTGCTTCCTGCAGAGTTTGTATAATACTTTATGTGGGTCGACTGTTCCGTCTTGGTTTTTTCGTCCTCATATTTCCATCCAGAGGCTAACGTGCTGTTTAGCGTCTTCCATCTTTATGGGTTGGTTCTGCTGCCTGTCACCACCGGATCAACTGCCCATTTCTTCATGTGTGACCGTACTTTACCTGGACAAACTGTCCTAAGTGTGTTGGCGGACATATTCAGAGTCATTCTATGCTGCAGATGGATTAAAATTTTTTATCAGATTAATCATAACGATGAAACAATCCGCATTAATGTGTTCATTTTGACAGACCTAAATAATAATAATACAATATTTTTCCAAAGTATACATACTACCACATTTATGTAACTTATTTTGCTTACGTTGCTGCCATGTGTATGTGCACATGTACACTGGGTATTAATTATTCCTTATAAACATATGTAAATTTCTTTTTACAGGTACACCACTCATGCATGAAAAAGAAATTACCTGTCGCCCAATATATCACAGTTAATTCATTAAGAAATTAATGTTTCAATGAGGGTGAGTTTGATTTGTGAAAGCAGGAAACACATCTCTGCTACAAATCAACACTTTTACAGCTTATTTCTACAATCATCCATTCTTGAACAATTATCTCAGACAGTGGCGAGGGTGAAATACAACAGACAGAAGGGTTAGTTGTAATATCTGTTGGAATATAATTAATCCAATGAAATTATGTTTGTCATAAGTGGATTGTATTTGTGGATGCATCTATGGTAGAAAGATGTATTTGAACATTTACAAAAAAAACCAAAAAACGAATCGCATGTATTACGACAAAATATGATCCGTCCAAATCTGTTTAAGAGATAATGTGGAAGAAAGCTCAATCGGAGAAACTTCATAGAGGGTATCGGAGACGCCTTTCAGGAATGTGGAAATGTTAAATAAATTGCACTACACGCTAGGAGTCGAGTTAAAGATCTAAAATACATCTATGTCTTTCACATGCCTCATTTCCAGTAGAGTTAGTGCTTTTCTAAACCCCAATATAAAATAAAATGTGTGATTCGTTCTTTCTTTTGAACCTTAATTTAAATGACTAAAGACATTTTGATATTTTGATGCGCATAAAACTAAAAAAAATAGGAAAGTGTGTAGAATAGACGTATAATAGTGATCTATCAGACTTCACAATGAAAGTGAGTCATCAATCAGTAACATCACCCAAAGGCACAGTCTTTACAAGGATGACTCAAGCATTTGAAGGAAGAATTGGCAATCTGCTCCAAAGGAATATGTCTGAACACAAAATGAGAAATAATTTACATCTTTCATCATCTACAGAATATAATATGATATGGTAGATTTAGAGAATTCAGGGAAATCTGAATATATATAAAGGCCAAAGATGGAAACCACTCTTCAATGTATGACCCTGAGGCAACTTTAACAATACTGTGATTTAGAAATGACAGTCCACTACTGTTTCCGAAATACAAGCTGAATCTACTGTATTGTAAAAGGTAGAAGCTCTGTAGTCGTTCTTCAGTTTTCTGGACCCAAGCTGATCTGAAATGGACTGAAACACAGTGGAAATATGTGCCGTGGACAGATGAGTCATGTTTCAGCAGGTTTCTAGGAATAAAACAAATCTAAGCTTCTACTGTAAAAGATGATCCAGACTGGTATCATCAAAGTGTAAAAGGCCAGAATCTGTAATGGTCTGGGGCTACATCAGTGTCCACATGGCTGACCTGCATATATGAAAGCATAGATCTGAGTTTTGCAGAGACATACTGCATCAGGTTTACATATTCTCCTTGAAGTCTGTGGTTATTTCATCAGAACGATTGCTTCAGAGTCACAGAGTGCTGGTACTGGACGAACCGAGATGCAGTCCACATCTGTCTACCGCTGAAAATGTAGGAAAATCATGAAGAGGAGAAACAGGCAATGGCTTCCATGAACTGATGAACAGCTCACAGATTTGAGTTTTTTTGTCGTTTATAACATGTCCCGACTATTATGTAAATAAGATTTGTACTCATTATTGTGCAATTTTTATTTTTTTACATGTGATTCAAAAACAAACATATTCATTTTATTTTATTTAGTGATCCCTAGGACCTCAACACCTCAACCGTTTAAGTAGAAGTAGACTGATATATAGGCTGACTGATGTATTGGGCTGATACATGGATTTTTTTTTTTTTTTCAATATCGCCCATCATCCTGAAATTTTTTTTGAAAGCTGATATTTGATCAGTAGTAGAAATGTCATAAGATATTTGATCAGGCACCTGTGTGGGCAGCACTTCAAGTTCAATAAATGTGTGCATGTATTGATAATTTCATTTATAGAGCTGCATAAAAATAGTAATTATCTGAGTATTTCATTTGTATTTTATGGTCAATATGCTTTAAAAAAAATATCCAATAGATATTGGTCATTGGCTAACCAAATATTTACAAATTGGCGTTGGCTTTAGACAAACCCATATTAGTCGACCTTTACATGTAAGTACATATGATCAGTGCAGTCTTGGGATCACATGTGCAAAACACATTTGTTGAGTAAATCTATAACTACTGTTATATTACACAAACACACAAGCATTTGGAAATCTTTCCCTCCATCCGTAAACCTGGTCAATCCTCTGTGAATCTACTGAAGTGGACACCAGCTAATCTAAACTAATCTATTTACCAGAGCAGAGGTGAATCTGTGATATTGCTTCTTGTCGAATGCCGTGGCAGTCCCCATATGATGTGCATGCATGCATTAACTGGCTGCACGGCAGAGAGCTTAAGTGAAATGTCACTTTTTACAGTGTGCCTGATTGCATATGCTTCTATGAATGACACCGACCCAACCGCAACTCACTGGAGGCTTCTCTGGATAGATATTAATTTCACTCAGATGTGCCCACAGTGGACCTGAGTGCATGAGTGGATGAGTGCACACAGTCACAGCATACACATGTGCAGAACAGTTTCAGGCCTTGCTTGAAATTTCATTATCGCTATGACTGCCGTTACCGCTTCAGTGGCAGCCGATTCTGAAATAAAATGTCACTTTCCCTTGTTATTTGCATGGTGGTTACAATATATGAGTGTGATTCTCTGTCTGTACATTACATGCAAAGAGAACACGTGTACAAAGAAAAACCTGTTTCAACGCATTTGCCCTTTCCTGGGAAATTGGCAGGTAAAGGCAAGAGATGGTTATAAATGTGTGAAATGTGACAGGCAGCTAATTTTACACCCTGCTTTGTGATCAAACAAATCCATTTTATGGCCAGTGGGGATCCATATAGAAGTGACACCTCTCCGGCTATAACTATAAATGTGTTTCATGAGCTTAACTGTAACCTGAACAGAGTAGTGGCAAACAATACATCGTTAATGGAGAAACCTGGGGTAAGGGTCACTTGGAGAAGAAAAAAAACCCTAAACGTCTTGTATAAATCAGGAATATAAGTGGAAAGTGTTGAATGCACTGAATTATTACGTATATTTGCAAATTCAGGTCCACATCTAGACTTTCTCGCATGAATACAAATAATTTGGAGGCACAATAAAGTCATATTCTTGGATGTAAACAGCACTTAGCTTTTTCAATCTAGCTACATTTCTACAAACTACTGACACATATGAGCTTGTGTCACATCAAAATATATGTTACCATTTGTTGATGTATCAATCTCACCCGGTGTGTAATCATTTGAAAACAAGAAATCTTTTTGCTTTTGTTACTTTAGAAAGACCTGCTTAAATGGGAGTGTCTACCATGTTTTTACAGTCCGAACTTCTCATCTTATTTCCTTTTTATAGCGGGCGGCTTCCACTGTTAAGATGTGTTCATTTCCAGCTACGATTTTGAGTGTGCACCAGATTTATTGCCCCTTTTATTAAAAACCCAAAAATGGATGAAACAAAAACTGGTTTTATCGGGGGTATTTTGCATTTTTAGTGGCCACAATAGAGAAGGGGAAGGCAAAGAGTATTCAGTCAGCAGGCATATGAGTTTATTTCCAGCTGTACTGCACCACCTGGATCTAATAAACTTGGGTAAAACATGGATCCTGTCTATGATAACAACAACTACTGAATATCAGGCTAGGGTGTAAGATAAACTACATATCATCCATCATCTGTGTACAGCTACAGGAGAAAGTCGATTCAACAAGGTCAACTTGAAATTCGGAAGTCAAGTTTTATGTGAATGCAAACATATGTCACTGCATGGTAGAGGTGGTAAAGCGAAATCTCTGTTCGACACTTTCAGAAGTGCCAGGCTGTTTTCGGTCATAAAACATAAGACAATACACTTCGCTGTCTTTCACTGGGGGGAATACAAAATTGCACAGTGTACATCCAGTTTTACATAGTAAACCTTTGAATGACACCCTGGTGAACATCTATAACCCTAAAAAAACTACTGTCTGTAAAATCCAAAAAAACCCACATTCATTATCCTCATATGAACACCATCTCTTCCTATAGCTAATTTCACTACGAGATATTTGGATATAAAATTAATTTGTAGTTAATAAATATATAAATTATGTAGATCTGAGGTTTACAGAAACATATAATATTATATTGATGGCTGGGATTATATTTCTAGGCCTTCATTCATTCATTCATTCATTCATTCATTCATATGTAAGCATTCAAAGGCTCCACTCAGCAATATTGGCTGGAACCAAGGGAAACCATATTATCGCCATAAATTGGTCCAGATGCAATTGCCTTTGGAGCCTTGGATTCATCAGGAGTGTAGGACAGCAGGGCTGAGGGGGCAGATCTTAGGTTTCTTATTGATGTGCTCATTACTGTCACTTCTACCAAGCGTAGATGGTTCCAGCCCAACAAGCTCACTTCTGCAACTCCAAATAGGCATGTATGAAACTAGAAAATAGATTTTATCCATTACCAGGCCTCCGCAGTGTGCATTTTGCATGTCATTTACAAGCTCCAATGTATCTGGCATCAGAACCCATTAAAACAGTGAGTGGGAGGATAACTATACTCTCAAACTCTATCTTTTCTATAAAGTAATTTGTAGCAAAGGTGTTTCAGTCAGGTCTCTGACAGTGGTCTGGAATATTGAAGAGTCTGTGTCATTCTCAAGTGCCAAGTAAGTGCATGTGTTTGTGCGAGTGTGTGTGTCTGTGTGTATTTGAACAACCTGAATACAGATGGTCTATTATGGATATAGAGAGCGCTGAATGACAGCACTTGCTGTTCCTGCAGCTAAACAGCCAACAGAGCAACATTTAGTGCTACACCGACTGAACGGAGATGGTGGGATTTGAACAATAACAAAAAAGTCTTTTTCAAGCTATTTTTTTTCAGTATGTGCTTTTTTGGGGTGGGGATCGAAAACCAGTTCGGACCTAGAACTGGTTCCAGTTGATCAATTCCACCTCCATCATTATCACTTTTTCTTAACAATTTTCTCATTTCCCAGTATGATATTTTCTGGTTTTTCCTACATCGCCTCACGGTGCATTATGTAAGTACGTCACCTGCTGACCTGCTTTAATCAATAGGAATCATGATGAGCCACTTTTACAAAGCAATCCTTGAAAAAGGGTGAGATTCCGGAATCAAAGGTCAGTGACGCAGTGCAGCGTATAGTGTGATGTATAACTTGCGCATCGGAAATACCCCGAGCATAGCTTCTTGGCTAACCTGTCCAGAGTCTTTCACTGTTCCACAAATGTTCGCATGGATAGAGTCCTCCACCTGAAGTGACAGCAGCTTGTGGATCTCAGGCTCTCCCCAGTTCGTCATCATTCTGGTCATGTTGATATGTTTTTTCCTGTAGACGGCCCACGCAAATACCAACAACATGCTCAGGTGTTTGTCGACCCGGCATGGAATGAAATTCCAGGAATGTCATATGTTCAACCACCTGCATACAAGTGTTAATGTTGCTGGTCAAACAAGCTCTATTATAACCTGTCCAACTACTTTTTTTCCCATTAAAAAAAAACCCCACTCAGGAATCAATAGGAGAATTCATAAAGAATTGGATTGGAAAGCAGAATTGACAATGACATTGATATTGATAAAATCCTATCAATTCTCACCCCTAGTGCTCATACTGTTAGACTAGCAAGTTGCTCTCAGTATCTAGCAAGGTCAAGAATGCATTGATCATTTCACCAACTGCTCCTCTACTTTAAGTCTTTGAATAATGAGTAATTGGACAGCAAATGATGTGAAGCTAGTCGATCCTTTTGGGTCTGTTCACAGACATGGGCAATTATTCAAAGGCATTACCTTAAATACACTGCTGTTGTCTACTTTAAAAAGGGGAATGCTTCAATCATGCCATAAGTGCTCTTATTGGTCTTATTACTCTGATTTGTTGGTCATTTGTCGCAGTAAGGAAGTGTAGTTAGGGGGACAGTAAATGAACTTTACGGTATACTGAATTAAGCATGGCTCTGAGCCCATGTCTAGGTTTGAAGGTCGTTTGCCTGACAGAGGAAAATGCACTTAAAGGTGCAGTATCTCAGATTTAGATGCAACTACTTGAAGAAATAAAGAGAATTTGCAGTCATTTTTAGTGCATCCCTTAAAAATAAGACTGTGTATTCTTTTGTTAGTCCTGCTCATATCAGAAACAGAAGTTGCAGGATGTGGTTTGTTTTAACATGCCTGTGTGTTCAATAGGAAATTGGTTGTCTGGCAGTCAGAATATGTTGTTCAACATTACGTTACAACATTAATAGTGCGTGACAGAAAATGACCTTTACAAGGGTGCTGACACAACCTTAAACCATGCCCTGGACTTGCAGTCTGGATGGGGTTTTTGTCTTTTGTTTGGAGCAGACGGTGTCCATTGCTTTCCACTTAGTAATGATAGTGGTTTGTCTGAGAATAATCTACATTTCTACTGAGTGATCTGAGTGATGGTCCATCCCAGATGCCTTTGGGCTCAAAGAAGTCAACAATGCCTCTGAATGTTGTTTACATAAGGCTTCCTTTTGGCTCTGTGAAGTTTGAACCGACATTTGTGGCTGTAACACCATATTGTTGAGCTTGCCAGAGGTTTGCCACAATAATCCTGATCCCAGGTTGCTCTGTTAGCTAAAGATGAATGATGGTTCTTGATCTGGTGTCATCTGAGGGATTAGAGATCACAGCTGCTCAGCTTAGGCTTGCACCTTTGCCCTAAATTCTTTGAATCTTTTAATTCTGTTCTGCACCACAGAGACTTGAATATCCAAATCCATTATTAACCTTCTTTGAGGAGGATTGTTCTTGAACATTTCAATGACGTTCTCTTGGATTTGTTGACAAACTGGCAATCCCTTTACTCCTCCTTCTTCCTCCTCCTTTTTGACCATGCAAAATTCAGACTGGCACGTCCTTGAAGATAGATTCTGCTCTTTTAAATGTTATTTTGTTTTTGTCTTGTTCTGCTTTGTTTTGTTTTCTTTTGTTTCTATGCATGTTCGAAATATAAAAATAAAAATAAAATAAATAAAGGACAATATCTTTCTGTCGTATTGAATCATGAAGTTCAGGTCATTCATTTTAAATCATATTTTCTATAATTATTTTAATCACGACTAACCATAAATTACCTCTTTCCAATGTTTCTTTGTATGCATTGTTGCCTAAATGTGAGGAATGGATGGAAATTTACAAATGTTACTAAGCTGATCAGACAAAAACCTCTAATATGTGCAACTCAAACTATCTTTTACTATCACTGCTTTCTTTTTTCATTTGCATTTTCCATTCTGCTCCAACTTCTTTCCTCTTGGAGTTTGTATCTACAGAAATTCTCACTTTGTTTGCATTTTACTGTAGCTTCCCTTAACCACGTTAAAGAGGAGGGTGAGGTGAAGCATAATCATTTGGTTGCTTATCTGCAACCCCATCGCTACAGATCCCACTAAACACTGCACAACACACCTTTAACAGGTTCATAAAACGCCTCTAAAATGAATTCAACTGGCGAAAATCTGTCTTGTTGAATAGTTAAGTAACGTTAATGATTACAATAATATGAGTAAATATTATGAGATCATTAAAACATGAATGCACTAGAAAGCTTTCATTTCCCAGCAGCATCATATTCTTATGTTATTGCTGTATTTTATTGGTATATTATCATTTGGAAATTCAGAACACTACTATTATATTCAGGAACCTTAAAAGTCCCCACTCCTCTGTGTGGCAATTACTTTGGAGTAGTTTGAGTAATTGCATTGGCCACTTGTTTGTTTGTTAGTATGCATCATAGAAACACTTGTGTTATTTGTGCTACATTCTAACCCTTTGTGGCTGTGCACACACAGTCCACAAATAATAATAATAATAATAATAATAATAATAATAATAATAATAATAATAAGGCTTCGCTGACACGTCTTAATTTTAG
>JAPTYQ010000017.1:11678399-11693882 GCA_029814465.1 Ostorhinchus cyanosoma | reverse complement strand
ATAATAATAATAATAATGATAAACTCTTTGCTGCTGATCAGTCTGTTGGTAGAAACAGACTTTTGAGGTATGCGGTACACACCCTCACACAAACACACAGTTTCTCCTAAAATTAGATCAGATACACCCTTGTAACCCACATAGACACACAACCTGCCACTTGCTCAACATCAAGGTCAGTTGTGGTCTCTGTGTGACTGAGCCAGATCACACAGCTGGACCACTATGAACAGGATGACCTTGTGTGACTCTGTTAGTGCTACGACACCACACACAGGATTGTGAATGTTGTACTTTACTTTAACCTTAACCGATACAGCTGACTCCCTGACTCTAACCCCAAAGCCAGCATCAAATAGCCATTTAAAGGTGTCTCTGGAGGTGATTACTTGCTAAAATGTTATCACTTTGTTGGTCCCCAATATGAACACAGAATACAAAATGTTAAATAATCACTTATTGACCTGCAACATCTTTAGGGAAAAGTTGGAACTGGGGAAATTTAAAGCTAATAATAAGTTACTATATTAATTTGAAAACTATGATTTAAACAGTTGACTGTAATAACAATTTGGTTTAAGAAAAAGAAGAAAAAAAAGCAGCATTCAGGAAAGCTCTCGCCCTGACCAAGAAGTGAAGCAGAAAGAAAAGATTCAAGCTGGTTGAATGTATTTCACAGTGTAAAGGTCAAGTGTGCAAGCTTGAGCAGGGCATGCATGATCTACGATCCCTCTAATTTATGCAGAAGAAAAGTAAGGCCTGTTTCATGCTTACAATTTCTGTGATGTGGCTGTTTCTACGTCCTCTCACTGCAAGTATCATCCTCATGGAAGGCCTGAGAACTTTGAACCAGAAGATGTGTGTCTGTGGAGGAAGTTCTGCCATACTGAGTATCTGTCCTCCAGGTTTTCTCTGATGGCAGCCTTTACTTCTCTCACACTTGGATTGTTTTCTTTACTGGGCTTCATAGAGGTCAGCCTTGTTTTACTCAGGGGTAGGATCAGTGTTCGTGAAGAGGTGGCTTCAATGTTCATCACCGTTATGGTGGTTTTAGAGGTTTAACCTACAGCCATTTTCTGTTCCTGGTCAGACCTTATGGTTACGTCTTTATTTTTCTTCACGGTCTGTTTTCTTAGTGCTAAGCCATCTATTGCTGCATTTCATTCTACCTCTAAAGCATGTCAAAGCTGCAATTCGAGTGGGTGGAGACCTTCCGGATATAATGTATTGAAATATTTAACATCTGCATTTTTGTGTCAAACTTGGGTGCAGCTGTTGGGCTAGAGTAAAAAGCAAAAAAAAAAAAACCCCACACAACTTACCAGGCTCTAGTTGGCACTCTAGACAGCTGCTGGAATGCTACTGCTTTCTGTGATGCTAAATCTATTGGCACAGAACACCCACTGTCTGCGCTGACAGTATATCTACCATTGTCTGTTGTGACAGGAATTGTAGTTCTTGGCCTCTCCAACTTCCACTTGCCATGTCGTCCTCTGGGATTATGTGATGGCCAGTCCCTGTTCAGTAGCTGGTATTAGCTGTAGATGTCCAGCCATCAGTTGTGAGTGCTACAGCAGATGCCTTTGACAAGTTGTGGATAACAGCTTTTCCGTCTGTTCAAAAGCCTGCTATGATTCTGGCTGAAATGCAGACAAGAAGGAAGTTCATACTGGGACACATTCATCTTCAGCATGTGTTTAAGACCTATGTTCACACTGACTCAATGTAGTTGTAAGTCCTCTGGAATAAAAAACAAAAAAATAAATGACCCGGTCTGAACTCACAGGGGAAGGCTATTTACATAAATGGAAAAACTCAACCATATTTGTGCTTCTGTGTGTGTTTTTCTGCCTCATTGTTGATATTTACGTGTGTGTGATTCTGTTTCAAATGACTTTGAAGGAGTAGCCACAAACATTTCCAATCACCACTGAACAATGTTGGCCCGATGCCGCATTTCGTGTCATCCACTTGTCTTTCACAGGGAAACTGAAGAGTTCCCAAAAAGCAGGCCATAATGGAGGGTCGTCACGTTCTGGCCTCTCACTTGCATTAGTTATGACATATGTAGACCACAGGGTTAGCTAGGCTACGTGCTCTGCACATTGTGTTTGAACTCAGGCTTGTTCACTGTTGTTAAAGACCATGTTCCTGGTATACTCCTGTCCTGCATCAAAAGTTTAGTATTGAAGGGAAAGTTTGCACCTCTCCTCTACTGGCACAATTTTAATACAGCTCATACCAAAAAGAAATGAGCCTCTCAGTCTTGTGAGGCCAATGAGTGTCAGTTTCAGCGACAGCAAAACCGTCACTGGACTGTGCACTCATTGTGATGTTAGCTCTTCTCTAGCTGGTGACATCCACGGTTTCCCTCTGTCCAATCAGTGTTGCCTTATGTTTAGCTGTAATGTCCTAGTTTGCCTGTTAAACATGTCTTATGTTGACACTCTGTTATTTTCACATGGTCATTGTTTCTCTAAAAGGTACAATGTACTCTGCTGTTTCATTCTAGCTTTCTATTTTTGAGAGACTCTGGTAATAGCTGGTGTGCTCACTATATCCACATTTCCAAAAGTTATATTTGTCTGCCACCACTCTGTCCTGATTTCCTTGCAGTTTCATTGCATAGTTGCCAATAACCATGACAACAATGGCAATTTCCTGCCCTTCTTAGAGGATTCTGCCTCTCCCTCCTGTGGGATGCAACCTTCTGCAACTTCAAACAAAAAGCAAAACAATCAATATATTTTGAGATGTCAGTGCATGTAAACATGTAACCATACTGTATTACCTGAACCATGGGGATTATGTGATCACTTCTGTTTGCCCATCCTTCTGTTCATATTGCTCTATCATTGTTGCAACAGATTAGGGAAGTAAGATACTGGTCTGCTTTTCATGAAGCTTGGTGGAAAGGTACTGCAGGACAGACCCTTAAATTCTGGAGTACATATATTTTGAAGGGGCAGAGGCTAGACCTCTATTTAATTTTCTCTTTTACTGGACAGCCCCAGGCTAACATATAACAGAACAGTAACATAAAAACACAGGGACACAGTCAGGCTCATTTCTTAAGGAGGCTCAGGTCCCTGGACATCTGCAGTAAGATGCTGCATGTTTCACCAGTTTGTGTGCTCGTCTATGCTGCAGTTTGCTGGAGTGACAGCATGATGCCTGGATCACACTGCCTTCCTCTACTCTGTGTGTGGTGTCTTCCTCGCTGTGTTGTTGCATGTTGTTTGTGTGTGTGTATTCACACCAGCTGTGTTGTGCTGCTGCTGGCAGCCCTACCGTCTACAGTGAGTTTCCCATCGATATGCCATCAATGTGATTTCATTTCACTGTAAATTAAATTCCTAAGAAAGTAAAGAGTTCTAGTGGTCACATGATTTTCACTCATCCTCAAAGGAACACAAACGGAATATTTTTTACTATGTCTCTGCCACATTCTGACTTCGGTTTCAGAATTTTAGTAAAAGATGCAAGTTATGCAAAATATTACCTGGGACATGACAATTTGACTCTCAAAGCTGAGCTAAGAGCTTTTTTTAAATGCATTTTTGCTGCTTACCTCACAAGTGACACATAGACATCTGTTCTATTCTCTGAATGTTGCCCCACTCTATTTCACTTGACACACACCTCTCATGTACCTTGTGTGGTTGCTCCAATCTGTTAACATGGGTGCCAAAATGAAAATCAATACTTTGCTCACCAGAGAGTTAACCAACGTGTTTCAGGCCTGAAAGACAAGACTGCAAGGCAGCTGGACAAACTGCTGGGAAAAGCTGGTCCAGTCACTGGAGGGATCTAGACCCAGTGGGGGTTGTTGTGGAGACATGGGTGTTGAATAAGGTGTACATTGTGGATAATTAGATGATCATGTTCACCATATTCCAATTAACAAGAGCACTATCTGATGAATTGGGTGTAAGTGGCTGTCACCATGAGAGAAATTATTTTAGTTCTAATAACATCAGCTGACATTAAATCACACCCTCGACTCTGTCCTGAGTTTTAAATTGTTAGTATTCCAGTACAGTAGATGTATATTAATGCTCATACCATGACAAATTTAAATGAACTCTTCCTTTTCTGTGCACTTCTATGCCATGTGCCACTTTTATGGAGTACAGTTACACTTTAACTTTGTGTCCTCACTGTTGATGCACTTGTTGACATTCTGCAGCCTCGCTATGTACAATGTATAACATTGTTGGCAAAAAAAAAAAAAAAAAAAAAGCCAGTAACTCAGAGGACGCAAGCTCTGTCGTACATTTCCATTTGCACATCTTAAAGTAGGTATTGCCAAGGCTGGAAGGGAGATGCTGCTGCTGCTTCGAATTAGTAGAATCTCACCTAGCCCGGGAAGACAATTTCACAACGTATAAAAAAAAAAAAAAAAAAAGCCCTCCATTATACCAAAATCTCACACTATTCATTTTCAGTAGACGAAAACCAGAACAATCCCAGGTTTCTTTTCAGCACTGTTGCCAGACTAACAAAAATTCATAGATCTGTTGAACCCAGTCCTTTAACTCTTACCTTGAGTGACTTTATACACCTTTTCACAAATAGAATAAAAACTATTAGAGAGAAAAACACGATCACATCCTTCACCAGTAGACCAATTCTTTATACTCTATACATGCTGTCATCAGGCAATATTAAGGAAACACCTGCATCTGTGAGGAACTTTGGAGTCAATCAGGACTTACTGCATTTAATATATCTTTGTCACCTCTGTAATGCTGGCAAAAAAAGCAAACCAGTCCACAGTGACTGCATCTGTAAGCAATTATAAGAGTCTGTCTATTACCATAAGCCTCCAATTACTCCAAAATGCTACCATACAAGCACTAACACAAGTTGACAAATAGATGCTGTTTCTTCAATATAAGCTTAAAGTATAGAATTGAATTTACAAACCTTGTATCATACAACGCTCTGTAATAAACCTCCACCCAGTATCAAATTAAAGTAAAATCAATGTCATTGAAAAGTTCAGTATTTTCTTTCCCCACTTATAAAAACCTGGACTAGATTTAAAACTTCCCTTTTTGACAAAGCATACAGCGAATATCTCCCTTACCTTTTTTAAGTTGTTGCTCCTCTTTGCAGGATAAGTGCACTCCTTTTTGTTTTATATCCAAAGAGTCAACAAGAGCTTTAACCAGTTGTGAGCATGTAAGCACCTCAGTGGACTTTCAAATACTGCACTGGGAAGGAAAAGTGTGTAATATGTTTTGACAGCTCAAAGCCTCAGCTGAACTGGATGTGAACTGAGTAGCAAAAGTACAGTGTACAGTCGGTTTCATTGTTTTTTCTTTTAAAAAGGCTATTGGGTGAATATGCTGAAGAGCTTGTACAACACTGCAGAAATGTCCTGGTGTGTGCTGAGCTGGTAATGGCTACACGCTGCAGCAGAATATTTGTTTTCAGAGAATGACCAATGGAAGTGTCCATTGTTGTGGGATTTATATGCAGCCCAGAAAAGTTTCCACAGAGCGGACTAAGCAGTAGGATGTGCTCAAGGGACAAGCTGCTTCATCATTGTATTGATTTGTACCAGTGCTTAACTGACTGGATTGTAGCATGGAGTTTCATGATTGATTATTGATATCACAGAATGTCATCAACCCAAAGCATTATTGAATCCTCTTCTGGCAGTGACTTTCCACCCAATTTCCATTTGAATTGGAAACAAGGAGAAAGCAAGGGCTGTGTGCATGGAGAAGTTTGTGTGTACGTGCCTACATGTTTGTGCCAGGAGCAGAAAGAGAAGCACTTACAGTATATGCAGCCTGAATCCTAATTACATTTGTTCTGCACATGAATGCACAGTACTGATTTCATAGAATATTTGATTATAAAACAAAAGGATGTAATGAATAACTTCTGTCTAAGTTGCAAAAATAAGTTTGCAAAATGTTTTATCTCCTTGCCTCTATGATGTCAGCGTGAACAAACCTTCATCAGCCGACACGTAACAAATACCCCCCGAAGGGTAGGTAAGGGGTACTGTTTTTGGTTCCTTTTTTTTTTTTTTTTTTAACACTCTAGCAGCAAAACTATTGGTTGAATTCATACCAAATTGGGTTTACAGATTGCCAGTGACCCAGGATAGATCTAATTGCATTTTGGGAACAGTAGGTGAAACTTCAAATTTTTTATGAATTTTTAAAATCCTTTTTTTCTGCCATTTACCTATAATGGGCTAAATTTCAAATGTCTGCTAAAAACGTCGGTTTTTGTTTCCATTTGCCTCAAACTTGGCACATATATAGAGGCAATTGATATGCTGACATCCCCACACGCATAGACATGACATCAGCTGGATCGATGCCTAAATAAACTACAATATGTGCAAGGGGCGGGGTTTGTTGTGCCTGGAACCATTTGTTTCACATGAATCTGGCACCAAAGCTGAGGTTTATGTGATTAAACTCAGTGAATGTAGTTGTGCTGTGTTTGCACTGTGTGTAATGTGTGCAAGACACATCTGCAAAGAGATTAATTATTTCACACTCGTAATTTGTGTGATTATCAGTGAACACTCACCCTTGAATTCCAAAATGTTAATACCAGAGGGTAGTTCTGTTTTTCTTGGTATACAAAATAAAAACAGATAATGCGTCTCAAGGAACTAGACAAACATGAATAAAATAAATTCTTTTAAAACTGGTTCAGTAGTCATCCTCAAATTATAATAACCTCTTCATATGCTCTAACATTAACTAAATTTCAGGTATGTGACATTCCCAGTAGCTTTACAATCTGTCATGTAGCTGAAACAGATCAATCACACATGCTTTTTTTCTTTATATTGTCAAAAATGAAGATAAAACTCACTAAATATGTGACTAATCTCCCCGATCAGGGCTAACTCTGTTGAACACACTAACTGCTGTAAACACAAGGAGGCCATTGAGTGACGTCTGGGAACTAATATAATTTGCTCACAGTGATGCATGTGATGGAAGCTTCAGTGAATCTTTTCGTCTTCGGTCACAAGTATCTTTGCCCATGACCTGATTTTCAGAGGATGTCTGAAATGTACTTATTGTTGCTATGGTTACGGAAAAAAAAATCACTCCAACATTACTTCAGTATTCATTATTGGCTGCTGCAAGTTATAATTTGTGAAATAATGTTGTTGATGGTTCATAGAAAGTAGTTTTAGGATTCCTTCAGACAAGAATGTGGTTGTTCAAGCTTAAAATCTTTGGTCAATTCATCCAAATGAAACGTATTTGAAAATGTGCACCATTAATTTCAGCGATTTTTATAGCACCCTCCTCATTAACTATCAGCGCTCGAATACGCCACAGAAAACAGATACAGTCTCTTCATAGGATCAGAGTGACCCTTCAGTATTACATAATGAGTTTGTCTTCCATCACTGACAAGGTTGATATTATAAATTCCATTTTTCCGATTCTAATTCTTTGAGAAGTGGCAATGACGCTGTTCCAAAAGACAGACTTTTTTCTTTGGCATGAGTGCAGTGTTAAAAAAATACTGTGCAAAAAAGGTACTTTTGCTAAGGAGACAGTTACTGCTGGAAATACTGCATGGGTTTTTGTACAAAATAGACACTGCTAGCATAAAAACAATTGCCTGTGGACAAAAGCCCTAATGCAAAATAAAACTCCGGACATGGACACTTGTTATCACACAAGTGTTATCCTGGTGTGACTCCAAAAGGTAGCGCAGATATATGTAATTAAAAATGAGCAGTAAAGTAACAGCATCACAGAAGCATGTTGTTTACTTTCCATACTTATAATAGCCTAACGTCATCAAAACTATACATTTTCTACAGGTTACCAGGAAGAATGAATTAAGTATGCCCCAAAAACCGTGTCACTACTTAAATAAATTGCTTTAATGTTGTTACACCATCCAGTTATAGTCAGTTTCACCTTAGTGGATGCTAGAGTGATCAACTTAGTGCCCCCAAAAGCCTGCAAACCTAGAGTTCCTGCAGTGAGTAGTGCCCAGGGTATATGGTGTAGATGTATAATTCAGCCCTGAAAGAACATTTCTGCTCAAATTACAAAGAAAACATGAAAAAAATAATCACAAAAACCTCTCCGAATGTTTTCAGAAAACTAATTTAAAGCCAACCACCTAATGTGATAATGGATAAGTTAATCATTGTTCCCAGATAAAGTGCAAAAATCGCTAGAAGGTAGTAATCTCAAAGTTGAAGAAATTCACTTTTACATGCCAAAACAACATCCCTAGTTTTTCTTTGAACTTAATTCGGCATTGCAGAAATGAATTCATCACCAGGTTGTGGAAAGAAAATGATTTCTCTTTTTTTTTTTTTTTTTGTGTATTTGCAGGTCAACAAAGTCCAAATAATCTACAGTTCTCCTGAAAGCTTTTCTCTTATTCTTTCACAGCAACAGTCTGACTGCAAAGTCCACATGCAGACGGCCAACCAACACATCAGTTTACCTCTGGTTCTTGTGTGTGTGTCTGTGTCTAAATTTTTATTTTTTTTCCCCATTCAATGAACAACAAGAGTCTGTGTATCCTTGTTGCTACTCCTATGGGCCACTGAACACAGAAATACAGATTTATTTTTGTTTTGCAGGGTCAGATACGGTCTTTTTAGAGATGGTAAAGGGTTGTAATGAACTACAATTGCCTAAGAATGTACCAATTATCAGGGTTTCTAGGAAAAAAAAATGTGTCAAGTTTTAGGAGGATCATTTTATACTGTCTGACTCAAATCACTCCATTATCAGACACTGCGAACAATAAACAAAATGGATCAAATCTATCACTGTGACAGTGTTTCTATGTACAAAATATACAGTTTTTGCCCCTTTCACTGAAAAAGACAAAATTCCCAATAAGCTCTTCAAATGGTTAATGAAATTGAATATTCCTGCTTATACATATGCACTTAACATATTCAAACTATAGTGTTTATTCTGAGTTTTCCACTGGACTTCCTGCTGTGTGATCTCAGACCCCCTCTTTTGTTCCCTCAAACACCTTCTGGAAAAGGTCAGCTTCTTGATATTTGCTCATATCCATAAACCTGTTGATATTCTCATAACGGTGTGTTTCTCCTTCCAACCACATGTGGATTTTTCTTGGCTCATCCGTCTTCACCAGAGAGGACCTTTTGTTTTTATTAGAGGAGGTGTGGCTCACAACCTGCAATAAAAGGTGCAAATTAGATCAGTTTTCCAATGGCCTGTATATATTCACCCAAAGAATCCTCATAAAATTGGAATAATAGTGGTATATCAACCACATCCTAATCAGAAAATTTCAATTCCAGATAAGACCTTATTCTGAATATCCAAGCAGCATGTACTGTTTACATGTCACATATCAAATTCAGGATATTATCATATTCTGAATAATAGTGGAGTAACACCGTGCATGCAAACGTACTTCCCATTTATCCTTGCTGGGTTTGTTTTGGACGGTGGCAACTTCAGAATTATCAGTTTACTCAGGCAGACTTTTTGGATTTAAACTTGTGCAGTAATTTGGCTTTGATTTGCCATTTCTGTAATATCTGTAAACATTTGATTTGCCTTTGATTGTTGGATCAAAGCTTATATTAAACTGAATTATAATATGAGACTTTTTTTTTTTTCCCTGTGATTCCAACACCTGTAAGAAAATGAGATTTTAACTGAACATCTCATTCACAGGGAGCCTGGTTCTGTCTGTATTCATTACCTAATTAGTAAAGTCACAGCAATTTGTGGGAAAATATTAAGTAGCATTTTCATTCAGCAGAATATTGGTAAAGCTTATTATGGGGTATTTTATAAGCAAAACTTATATTACAAAATAGACTTTTATGCTGTCCTCAGGGGAATCAAGTAGTTTTATTATATTTTCAGCAGCTGTTCATGAATTCCGCACTATTATTGATATAAATTTGGAGTGAAATTTAGGTTTATTTTGTTGAGACAAGCATATGCCTTTAGCTGTTTTGCGATTTATGCTAAAGGAATATCAATGTCATGCAATCGATTCTCTCAAGGACAACACAGCCGCAGTGGAACTCCCAGGCTCAATATACACAGACCACAATGATAGCTTCTTTCACTCTGACATACATTAATACGCCCATGTCATAAAAATTAGATTATTTCGTCTTTTTTTTTTTCATTTGATACACAATCACCACAGTAATATAACGGTGATTAAATAAAGAATTCTGTATCCCTGTGCTGACAGTTTCCCTATTAATAAAATGTCAAAATCGGGTTATCTAATGCATATTAAAAGTCAGAAGGCTGCATCCTGGCACACCGGCTCAAAGCTCATCTCAGGTGGTAATTTGCGACCTATTTTCCGTATAAAAGAGACAGATTCCAGTTAATTCATCCAGCTGGAAAACCAGGAGTGTGTAGTTCTCTGATACCATGTCCTGTTCTACCAGTTTATAGTTTCTGCTTTGACTGGCCATATCTCCTCCCTACACTTAACCTCCTAGTGCATGCACATGCTCGTGCACACTCGCACTTATTCTCTACCAACGTCTCAAGGGGACAGAAGTGCTGCAAAAGCAACTGTTGTATGTTTATGTGTGCGTTTTCTGTTTGTGCAACTGTGCACGTAAGACTGCACTCTTTGCATCTCAAGGGATGACATCGGGCATCTTTCACGACACACAAAAACCTCTACCTGCCTGCTCTTTTTTTTTTTTCCCCACACACACACACGCACAAAGTTTGCTGCTTGTTTAAATGAAATAGACTGCAGAGTGAGTCTGATGGAGTTCGAGTCCGTGGGAATATAGACTCGTGGGTGTGCGCTTACTGGCTCAGAGGTGGTGGTGATGGGCAAAATTACAATACCAGAAAATTTTATAGGATTACAATATTAGATAGACGAAGCATTAAATTAATGTTAGTGGACTGAAATGTTGAAAGGAGGGAGCGAGTGAACAGAGGCTTTGGCTGTGTCATATTTCTGTTCAATCTCCATTACCAGACCACAAGAAATAATATGAATGTGGAATTATATTAATAGAAAAAGTTATTGCTATGGTAGCTTGCAGTTGTTTTTTATGCTAGACAGACTATCTTTTACTCTGTGGCTAAAACCAGGTTGGACTACTAATATAATCTAAGAGTTTACATGGAGTTTCTGCTGCTGTAAAAACAAACCACAGAACAAGAGGAAACATTAGTGTGACCTCTGTTTGTCACTAAATGTATAGCAGCCGTGGATAGGACTGTAGACTGTCCAGCTGCATTAGCAAGTTTAAGCCTCATCTGTTATTTCTGTAATTACCTCATGACCGTTGTGCATTTTATCTCATTTGTCTTTTTACAGCCTCTTGCTTTTTTACTGCATATAACTAAATTAGTGATGGGGAAAAAAAGCATAAAAAGGATGCATTGCCGCTTTTGCAGTGAGACTTCTTCCACGTGCATATGTGACAGGAGGCACCTGTGTGTCTGTGAAAAACTCCGAACTCTAGCTACTTCTTTTTTTTTTATAATTTAAAGCTGCTTATGGAGGGTGACAACAGAATCAATAAATACTAACATTATTGTGATTCTGTGCAACTTGCAGCATTATAAAGACTTTTATAATGCATGTGCTATTTCCAGTATCTCTCTGCAATGTTCCTAATTATAATGATCCATGAAGTTAAATCTGAATAATAAAATGAAACACACTGAACCGGGTTTCTCAATGCACTGGTTCAGCTTTGTCACCATTATATACATGTGTGCAACAGGAGCCACTTCAAAAGACATGACAAGCACTAATCGCAATCATGCTGGAACAGTTTATGTAAGAATGAATGCATTCAAGAAGAAAATTGTGAAAAAAAAGGATCATAATTTGGGTCCATGCTCAAACGTAGGTGACTTTAAAGGTGCCCTGCAACAAGAAACAGTTTTTAGTTTTTCTTTCTTTTTTTTTTTATTTGTTAGGTCCATAGGTGTTTATGTTATGTAATGAATTTGAAAGTGAACTGCTACCTCCTCTGTCTGCTATTGCCACTGAAAAGAAGTGGTCAAATCAGGTCAGTTAGAAAAGCTGGTCAGTGTTTGAGCTCATTACTATTCATGAGCTCACCCTGGTGAGACCACACCCACAGAATTCTTCTCTCTGTGACAGTTTTCATATACAATAAGCTAGAGTGCCTTAAAGGGCATAGGAGCCAGGAATCAGACACTCAAAACATGTTAAGTTTAATTTTTGGTTTATGCCAGTTCCTCTACTTGTTGTGGAGAGTAAAAGATAGCTTAGCTGTTAGCCAATCAGAGTCGAGCAGATTAGCATGTTGAATATTCATGAGAACTGGCACAAATTGAACTGAGTCTTCCAGCAGGCTTTCTATACTATATTAGACTAGCTTGAAACTGGGTAATCAAGGCATTGTTTCCACAAAAAATGCTAGTCCATATTAGAACTAATGGCTTTTATAATTCAAAATCTGATGAGAAAGATGTGATTCCATACTTCAGACATTAGCATGAAAGTAATGAAATGCTAGGGTGTGGCAGGGCACCTTTAATGCTGGATTCCACTCAGAGAAGAAGAATTCTGTCCTGTTTGACTGTAAAAACATGGCTGTGGAACTCTGAAGACTATATGGAGGCATCCAGTCCTGGTCCTTGAGCGCTGGTATCCTGCATGTTCTAGATGTTTCCCTCTTCCAGCATACCTGACGGTCATTATTAGGCTTCTGCAGGGCTTGATGATAGGCTTATCATGGGAATCATTTGTGCTGGAAGAGGGATAACGTCTGAAACATGTAGGATACCAGCCCCAGAGGACCAGGTTTGGACGTCCCTGCTCTAAATGGTAAAAAAAATAAATAAATTATTAACTATAATTATTTTATGTTCAGGTGATAATATGCTAATGAAAACAGAATTAAAACTTTTATATTTTCTGAATTTAAAATCCCCTACAACCCCCAAAAAATCTTTAAAATGTGATTATGCTGGATCTTTGCAGGGAATAGGACCATATTTTCTGAAACACTATGTGCAGACATACACGACTCTTCACTTCTGTGCGTGTGCGTTGTAGCAGCGTAACATGCTCCAGTGCACACTGTCATAAGGGGAGATGATGTATGAGGCATTACAAGGAGCTGCTACATTGTTTTCACATTTTTTACACAAGCATTGATACATAGTCACAGAACTGTCTGGGTTGGAAAACTTCATACCGGATCGATAACAGTAGTTGGAATCAGGCAATCTAGTTGAAGAATTGTGTAAAGAATACGTACTTATGACCTGTGGTGATTCTGAAGCCAGTTAGATTTAGATTTGTCTAAACTCTGAGTAGAGGGTTTGCATTCCTGCTGCTTCCCTTGTCCTCCACCTTAAGAGATTCTGGCCTGCAAGCCTGTAGTGGATAATGTGGTCTAAATGCATATCATGTAGTTACTCGAAGCTCTTGACTGTTGGATCACACTTTCCCCATATTTTACAAAATATTTTCTGTTGAAAACTGAAGACTAAATAGAACATTGTTGTGCAAATAAAACACACACTGGGAGGAATTGTACACAGATCAGTATCACACATCAGATCTGTGGTGTTTTGTCACTTTGTTATGTTGATATGACACGCTGCTCATGTAGAGGCAGCAGACCAGAGAAATCACACCAGACTGGGAGACTGTCTGGATATGCACTTCAGCATGTCTGTCAACTATCTGGATGTGAAGAACTGTAACAGCCTAATGCAACACAAATAAAAATGTGTCATTTTCATTATTTTTATTGGCAGTACCATTGTTTCTATTTATACTAAGAATGACGGTGAATAGTTTTCATTCGACATATGTAAGACTCTGTCCTGTTAATCAGCCAATAAATATTTTAATGAAAGCTACATCTTATGTGTAGGAAACGAGCACAAATACTTTTTTGAATACTGGCCTTTTTATAAATGTTAATCGAAAGAACATATGCAAGAAGCCTATAAATATGTCAAAAGTACAGAATGAACCTCATGAATATGGGATTAAACATTTAACAAAGTAAAGACAAAGACTTCAGCTAGCTCTCATTTTTTGTCTAATTGGAGTCTTTAATAGTTTTATTCTTTATTTTTCAAAGACAACAAAAAGAAACTGGAAACAACCAGCAACACAACTTAACATCAGAAATAACATCAAGGTTAGGAAATAAAATATATTTAAATTTGTCCTCGCAGTGATTTAGACTAACACAGAAAGAATTCATTAGTGCTTTGAATCTCTTTAGTTAACTTTAAAGGAAAGTTCAGCAGCATCATTCGTTTGGGAAAGGTACAGTGATATCAAGAGGTCGGGTTGCTGCTAAAAGTGTGTTGGTAATGTCATTTAACAATGGCTTTGCAAACTGTTCATAGCTACTCAATAATGTACATGTTACTAAATAAACCTTTTAAGCCAGGAGTGAAATTTAAATGTGTGGCTTGGCTAATGCTAACATATGCAAGCTATTGATATTCATCCAGGGTCCAGCTCACTAATGCCTCTCATTTGTACCTAAGGCACATCATAAGTGGCAGTCTTTACCCTGACGATCTGGCTCTTTGACTTCAAAGGGTTTTGTGAAGAAAGATCCTATTATTCTGCTGCAGCAGAAATCATTAGACTCCAAATCTCTGATGTGGCTGTTGAGGAAAGTAAGTGCCCAGGCACTGTTATTCTATGGTGATGTCTTGTGTCAAAGATGTACAGTATATCCTCCTTCAAAAACAGTATTTGTCCCCAGGTCAAGTGTTTTTCAAATGTCCAAAAATAGTCATTTAGTTTGTTTTTTTTGGCTTAAGCCAATAATTAGGAGATTCTGTCTGTAAAATATTATCAATATAAATTCCATAATGAAGAGACAAACCATATTTGTTTTGCTGTAACATTGTTTCCAGTGTTTGATCTCCATAGGCTGTATTTCAGGATTATCCTTCATTTAATAAAAGGATCTTAGATGATGTTTTCACATTATTATCAATTCTTAACAAATGAGAAGACACAGCATTGCTTGTAGGGTTTTTCCTTAATGTTAGTCTGAAAAACCCACATATTTCTCTCCACCTTTAGTTCTCTCATACAAATGTGTACTTCTTAAGTTTGAGGAGTCTGGATTTTGGGCTAAAACTAATTATGTTGATTAATTATTGTGAGCCAGCTAACCACTGATTAAAATATGTATTGGGAAACAAACTGGAATGCTCAGATGCTCTTCTTTTATCCACAAAACCTAGAAAATGGCACAAAAAAATTCATGTACTGCAGGTACAAAATACCGTAGACACTGGAGATCAACAGCATGGGAGTGAAGTGTGAATGCAAGTGATAGTTCATCCTTTGATTCATTCATTTTCTGAATCACTTAGTCATTAAGAGGGTTACAGGAATGCTGGCACCTATCCCAACTACCAATGGGTACACCCAGGAAGGGTTGCCAGTTCATTGCAGGGGTGACACATACAGCTGAACAACTATTTACTCTCACATTCACACCTATGA
>JAPTYQ010000017.1:11612760-11655523 GCA_029814465.1 Ostorhinchus cyanosoma | reverse complement strand
TGCATTGACGAAGCTGTAGCTGTTAATGCAACTCGCTGAAATGTCTGAAGTAGGAAGCCAAAATACACTAAAATTATGTGTCCTTTTTCTGATTAATATATGAATTATTTTTCTCAAATAACTTCCTATTTTTTGTCCTATTACAACCTGTTAATGTAAATATTTATTTAATATAATATTTGAATTTCTTATACTATGTTGTACTTATGGCATTGATGTCTTCTCTGATTTCACAACCAAATATTCCATCCCTAAGAGAATGCTTCTGTCTCTTTTCTCCCACATGCATGTACACAGGAATTAAGATCATTTGCCATCACTGAAAGCTGCCAACAGTTCAAAGACACATTGAGGTATATACAGTGTTAGTGCTTCACATCTGGTTTATTTGGTTAGAGTATGTTTAATTACCGTAATTGCTTTTTTGGATGAAAACTCCTGTTTGCTGTGCCCAGAACAAAGTTAATACAAGTGCTAAAATGATGCCTTGGCTGTGAAATGCTAGGTTTATGATAGTTAACACCCCTATGGATACTGTTGCACAATCACACTATTATAAATGGCTTTGATTCTGCTTTACCCGTTGTTTCTTTCATTATATTAATAGTTTTTTGAGATCACCATTTCTTTGAACCTTACCTAGGGACCTACAGTAGCTATTAAATACTTCATGTGTGGTTGACTGGCTCAGGTAATATTGTGACTGACAAGGGTGGGCCAGCAGGGGCCACAGGTCACCCTTACCAGTGAAGGGGGAGGGAGAGACGGGAATAACTGTGTGCTATGTTTACTGAGGGTAGGCTCTCAGGTTTGATGGTTTGGACGCACACAGAGCAGTGTTTGTCGAGCAGGGTTCTGAAGGTTCCGTGCAGGTCTGGCTTTCTGCACAGAAAGACTGGCAAAGAACGCATGCATGAATAATGTCTTCCAGCCGGGTGCGTCATAATGCGCAGCCAATGCCGTCAGGTGGTTTCTGGTTCCATGAGCCTTTTGACAGTAGCCTAAGGGTGCTTGCATTAAAAGATGATCAAAGCAGTGATTTAAGTAACTTCCTGGGTATTTATTTTAAACTGTATTCAGTGCACATGAATCATAAAAATACATCTTGATTATATTCCCTGTGACGTGATAAATCTCTATTAATATTTATCAGTCTGAAGGCAAGTTTACATATCTAGCACAAAAAGTCTCCAAAACATAGTGTACATGATTAAACTTACGGCCGCGTTTGTTGCTTTATTTCATTTTAGCATGTGTGAAATTCAAAGCAGACATTTGCTATTTCCTTAAAAATTATGCACAAATTAAATTGGGTCAAATTCGGGGGAAAAATACAAAGAAATGAGCTCATGCTGTGGTCAAAAGCAGTGGCTGGTGAAGTGATCCTGTGTAATGTAGAGAGAACTGAAGAAGGGGATAATTAAAGAGTACATTTGCCTGTCTAGTGTATCTACGCCTTTCTCATTAGCAGACACAAGTAGAGTTGAATATTGCTCAGAAAATATGATTTTGAAATATTAATTTTCTACTTGATTAGATTTGAAACTGATGAGAAACTTAAAGCGTAATTAGGCATTGATAATGTCAGCCTTTACAGTAGGACTGCAGTGAGAAGGAGACAGAGGTAGAGGAGCGTGGCTTTCCTCTGATCATTTTCATTTCGCCTGCAGTTTCAAAGCCAGTAATGATGTTAGCAAATCTCTAAATACAGCGAGACACTTGTTCGCATCCTTTTCTCATTTGCAGCGTCAAAGCTTTTTACAAAACATCTTCCCACTTAAAAAGGAAAAAAAAAAACCCTCATCTTCCTTGTTTCCTTCTTTACCATTCACATTTAGTGCTCAGGGGTATTACTCTGTAATCACATTAGTAGATCATTTGTGACAGCTCTTTCACAACGTGCCATGTATTAACTCCAAAAAGATCTTTTCTGTTTCATCGATGTGCCAGGAGGAGTCTTGAAGCAGACGTTTTTCCAAATGCAGACGCTGCAGATAGAATGCACTTCTGCAATTGTGAATGTAATCATCTGCACTATTCGTTTGCTTGAAGGTGAGTGTGTCTGCTCATGTAAGACTGAATAAAGGACATGTCATTATCACCAATCCACCCCCTTTTGTGTCAAATTCAACCTCAGTGCTGGGAGACAAATACTACGTTATAAATACATAAACCAGCGTTGGTGTAGCAGGCTGTTGAATAAAAACAGCTCGTTGTGTAGTGAGAACATGACCCAAACCTTTGCAAATGTCATTTTCCGTGTGACTAAGTATACTGCTGCTATTTATGTCACAACAAACAACCCATGGGTGTGGATGATTGACAAGTTCTGAGTGATAATTTGTCATATTCTGTCTTTATACCTTTATGATGAGTCACTGTTTATTCTGAAGCACGCTGCAACATTGTCAACAGAACCATGATGACACCTGACAGCAACACATGAGAGAAAACGGCATCCTTTTATACAAGTGAAAAGGTTAGAACTTTCAACTCAGTCTCATGCACTTTGGGGAAAAAAATACATGTTTGTTTATCCCCTTTGGGTCGTTGTGGCTTCGATTCATACTATCAACCTATTTTAGCATTTTTCCAATTCAGAGCTCTTCATTACCACCTTGGGGGATGTTGTTTTGAAAGGCTGCTGTCACATGTGCTTTTAGCCTAACAGCACACGTCAGCTAAAGATGATGCGCCGCTTGTGATGCAAGCATAAGCGCTTGAGTGCAAAAGCCCTTTGAAATGCATAAACAACAGGCCGCAAAAGTGCCTCGCATCGACCACAGACGCCATCTCGGCAGTCACCCCTGCACAGAGCTGTTTAGCAACTCACACCATTGATCGCTTAAAGTGAGTACCCGCCACAATCGGCATCCTATCACACAAGGGGGAAGCGGGGGAGTGCAAGAGGTGCAATTAGCTGCTCCCAAGAGCACAGAGGGAGTGACAGACAATCAACATGGAGAGAGGGAGAGAAAGGAGGGAGGAGGAGGAAGAAAGACAGAAATACAAAGGAGGGATGTAGAAAAAGAGAGAAGAGGTGAGAGAGGGAAAAGATGGTCATTACCCAAATGGGTAGTTATGCCCCATCTATCCATCCCATGCTGCCAGACCCCCTCGCCCACGCCACAGGAGTTTTAATTGGCCCAGTACACAGTGTTTGCTCAAGCACTCTGCAAGTTTGGAGAAGAGCTCTGTAGGGGAATGCGGTAAGCTCAGTCATGCTGGAAATATATAAGATGGAAAAGAGTGGGTAGAGGACCAGAGTGTATTTGCATGTGTGTGCGTGCTTGCATATGTATATTTGTGTGTATTTTAACACGGGTAAAACTCATATCATCGTTGAAAATTATATTTCCAGCTACGTGGATAATGAGCAGCTTGAGTTTTCATGATTTCCTGTGAGAGGTGCATAAAGAGGAATCTGCAATCTTCAGGACTCATTATATTGCTGCTGTCACTGCATTAAAAGTACCGGTCACTACACCTAAACTCCCCGCCAAGCCAAAGCCTCACGCATTGTTCAGCTCCATAAGACTAGAATTTTGACAGTGTTTCTAAGAGCTGAAGCCATTACAAAAAAAAGTTTTCACCCGGCTGAGTTTCTAGTAAACTGTTTGATATGAGGCTTTCTGTACTGATAACTTGTCTTCCCACTGCACGCTGTGCTCATCATAAATCCCTGCTCTGCTCTATATATCTTGTTCTTCACAAAGCAATGTTAATTTAGATCTCTTGCAAGAAGTACGTTAACTTGAAACTTGCCTGAAGCTCACAGTTAGAGACTCTGAAGGAAAGAGAATGAAGTCTAGTCTTTTAAATCTAATGAGTACCCTCCGTGGGATTATCTCACCTGGCAAAGATAGAGAGTCCTTGGCCATGGGATAAGTCTTTGCTTGTGGGCGTGACACTATTATAGCTCCAGTTGGTATTATACTAACTACAGCTGTAATTTCAATGTAAAGCTTTCCAACTTCTACAAGGTCACACTTTCTTTCAAAATGTCCACTGCCACTTCTAAAGCCTGACCATATCCTGCAGATTTTACTCTTACTGACTGTTAAATATTTCGATCGCAGGAAGGGAAAGACGTGCTCATTACATACACTACAGCTCTACTGTGGACTGAAGGTACAAGTCCGACTATAGTTTACTGATCCATACACACAAAGGCATATTCCCAATTTCTTGTCGATTACTTTGTTATTCCTGTACTAGTATGCAACCCATGGGGAACCACAGGTTGTAGATGTGGGGGGGGTAGCGGTCTGTGATTGTTGGAAGTTGGGGGTGGGGCATAGCGGTGTATGCTTGTCAGATTGAAGGCGCTTTACTACTCCTGTAACTCTCTGGGCCCACGCCGCTGCTGCTGCGTTCTCTGCATCTCGTTTCATCATTTCAGTGTCTTCTTCTTGTGCAATAAACGCAACCATATGTGCACAATTAACACATTGTGTGCACCTTCCATTGAGATGTGTTAAATATAGACGCAGTTTCTATCCACAAAATGGCTTTCGGGTTTGTGTGCACTAAATTAATATATTTATATTTTCTCCTCCCAGCACATGCACAATTGCGTTTAAATGCCCCATATTGCATATTCATTGTGGCAAATGTACTAACTGGATACAGACTCGCTATTTTGCACCTTTGAAAGATGCAACCCTTACTGCGAACTGTTAGTAAATCAGTTTGTACATTTTTTTGTGTGCAATGAGTTTGCACACATTTTAATACATGCAAACCTTTAGTACATCCAGCCCTTAGGGTGTAATATTTAGTTGTATCTAGTGGTGTTCAATAAGCAGTTCAATGCCCTTCCTCTTCACCCCCTCTTGTATTGGCTCAGAAAAAAATGTGAGTCAGTTGGTAGGTTTACATCCAAATGTATTGCACTTTTGCGAAAGAAAATGCAAATTTATGCAGTTTTCCATCCATTGCGATTCAAGTAAATGTTAAGAGCAGGCTTCCTATCAGCTAGTTAGATTCTACCTCACATGAGTAACACTACCTGAGCTGTTGATTTGAGGGGCTGATGAATCGAGTATTGTATAAAAACATGAAGCCGGTTGGAGCTTATGCCCCTGAACTGTCAAAGTTTTCCACAGTTTGCAATTGGAGCAACTTAAATCTTACACGCAGAACCTTTTGTTTGTGATGTCCAGGATTAATATTTCTGAGAGGGCAACAGTAAAAAGTCATCTTACACTTAACAAAATGACTTTCAGTACACTAAAAGCCTGCTGAGGTTTGATTATATGGAAAGTTTAATCGAACATGAGCTACTGTACAACAAAGTTTGTACTGAGTTTGAACTTTGCGCAACATTGATTTGATCTAGCAACAGCATTTGGTCTTTATAAGATAAAAAGTGGATAAAACAAGTACACATATGAAGTCGAGCCCTGCTGCTGGAGAAGTCTCAGCATCCTGATTTACTCGCAAATTAGCCTTTTGATTAACCTCGAGTGTAGTTGAGCTTTGCATGTTCAGTCTTTAAAGCGTTGTGAACGCTTTAAGCTGCTGCAAGACCAGCTCAGATATCTCATCAAAACAGAAGGTTTTGTGAAAAGCTCTAATAAAAAAAATAGAATGTATCCCAAAAAAAAGTTTCATTAATTCTTTGTCGAGGTCATTGTTAGAATCGAATCACTAATGTTGCAAAGCTCCAACAAAGTGTGAAAAACCTGAATACTTCAACAGACATGGGTGCATTAATGATTTTTCAACAGCAAACCTCACAAATCTGGCTCCATATAAAAATCCATCCTGTCTAGTTTTGCCTGATCCACAAATGTCTAACAAACATACACACTGATCCACAATCGCTGCGCTCAACTTGCTCAGATGAAGCGGAGGAATGGCTGTGTAAATTAATCATGGAGTGATGTCTGAGAACAGAGGGTGAGGGGGGGTAGAGAACACAGACCTGCAATGATGATGATGAAGAGTAGGACAGAGCAGACTGGAGCGACGAATGTGTAGAAAGGAAACTCCTATTAGTTATTCCCGCTGCTACAGCAGGAAACTCAGATTTAAGAGCAGCAGAAATTTATCCTCATGTGTTTACCTCTGTTTGTCATATGAAACACTGAAGACAACTTGCAATAAAAAAACAGTGATGCCTTATTTAGAATGACAGTTGACATTTAAGAGAAAATGTATAAAAAAAAAATATCAGTGTCTACAATGCATATATATTAGTTAAGTGTCAGTTCATGATTTATATTTATTTTTAAAAATCCATTTTTATATGTAGTTTTTGAAGTAATTTTCTTCATTTCCACATCTTTTTCACAGCTGAAAGAATTTGTCATTACTGGTTACAAGTATAAGAGGAAACCGACAAAGTGAAGTCATGAATCAACAGCCTTTGTGTGTTTGATAAGTCTTTAGAAAGTATCAGACACATCAAGGACATTCTGTTTGCTTCAAATTACATGTCACTGGTTTTTAAAGTATGCAATTTATCATGGAACACTTCATGAAATAATAAGTGTAGTAGAGAAATACCACACACATAATTTTTTCTTATCGGTAAAAGTCTTAATTTTAGGTAAAAATGCAAGACATTGATCTGCAGAGACTCTACTTTTGAGGCAAAACTCCAGAGTTAGCATAACTATTTTTAATTCATCCAGGTCTCTGATTATCATGCATGCTTTGTGAGGTGTACACAGTAAAAATAACTTGCAATCCTGCTTTGTAATCTTCAGTAACTAGCAAAATCCGACTGGATGAGGCAGAAATTTGAGAGAGAACAAACTAAAAAAACAAATTCACTGAATTATCATTTAAATAGGAGGCTATTCATTGTGTTTGAAGCCTGTATATGACAGCAAGCACCCAAGTCAGACATTTTGAATGTGGGAACTCATCCGTTTGCTGCTGTACAGTACATTGGCTTTAAACGTTATGAGACGTCTGCCTGTGCATATACATTTTCATTGTATGAATGCAACTTAAATGGTCTCTCCAGGTTTTTCAGTTGCAGGAAAAAATACACCATCAATTTCACTAATGTACCTTACAAGGGCAAAACGACATTGTACTAAGCACAACTATGAAGTTAAATTACGTGAGTAGAATATCATTTCCTGGACACTTTCAGCTTGAAGGTCTGATGTGAACCAGCATGATGGGATGACCCTGACTGGAATAAAGGAACCTTTAGATGTAGTCATGTTAGCAATAAGTAAATCAAAGCTCAACAGACATGACTACTACTAAGAGACTCTAATACCAACCAATAACTGGTTCAGATGTACTGCAGAGAAACTGTGCGCTGGGTCGAATCTTATGTTTCATGGTCCAACTATTTCTCCTCCCGGTCTCTCCTCTCCATCTGACTACACACCTTCTATCCCTCTCTTTCTCACTGTCTCTCCGTAAATCTGTTCCGCTTCAGCACACTCTCTTCTTTAATCCTATCTGATGAGGACCCCAGTTGTCCCCCCTACTAGCTTACGGTGAAATGTATGCTAATGTGGCCTGACTGCAAAAATGGAAATTAGACTCGCGCTCTTGCAACAGCCAGGAGACAATGCGGCCGTGAAAGATGCAGCATTGTTCCACAACAAGCAGCCCCAAAATGGAAGATAAGAACTTGTCAAATTTGATCAGCGATGAATTATGCATCAGTGGCTACTGAGTGTCTTCATCTGTTTTAGCAATCACACACTGCAGTCCGGGACACTGTCTTTATGTACTTTTATATATGCATGGGTTTATTTAAATGTGTGTAATGATGCTGATGTGTATGCCACGACAATTGTGTGTAGGTGTGTGCAGATAAGATATAGGCCTCAAAAGTGATAAAGACAGGAAGATGACAACTTATTTTTACCTTCTCGATCTTCAGAAAACAGCATATAGTAATTTCACATCTAGGAGGAACAAAAGTAGCTTGTAAACAGCTCTTTCAAGGAAACCTTAGATATAAGCCGATAGAATGCCTTATCATAGATACCCCTCCATCTGGGCGAGTGGTTTGGGAAAGAGCTGCTAACCGGATTATGTCTCGCATGTTTCACCTTTACCAAGCAGAGAGAGGGGTAAGATCGATATGTGACTAATGTGATCAGGGAGGCCTATTACCCGTCGTCGTCTTCTTTCAATGAAACCCCATTAACCATTTGACTGCTGAGTTCTAGCACAATACTGTAATTTTTTTCCGCCTCTCCAAGCTCTATAGTCGGCTAAATCTGAGAGCACAATGTGTTCCTGAAATGGGATATGTCTGATATGATCAGATGTCTCTCAATTTGAGAATTTGAATACATAGTAGGGCAGATAAGAGAATCAGCTGCATTGCTAACAGATCAAGGTTCTTGTCCGTAATAATTCATCGTGCCATCGTGGTGCATTTTCATTACCTACAACCCAGGAAAGCAGGTAGCATGAGCTGAGCATATCTCATTAAAATAGAAGAGAATAGCTCTGTCTCATCCATTGTGTTGTGTAATTCCTTGGTGATATATTCCTCCCCCATCTTTCCAATGTAACAGCGTTTCAGATCCTGAAACCCCCTTTGCTTCTCCATTTTCTCCATCTCTGGAAAAGAGAGTCTTGATTTCCCTGAAGTTAATGAAATTGTCACAGCACCTTATGAAATCGCCACCGTGTAAGCAATAACATCTGGCAAATAGATGGCGCATGTAATGTCCGCTGAGCCTCACTACACACAACCGTGTTAATGAGTGGAGAAGAAGACTGACACATAGACAGAGAGACAAAGAGGGGTGCACACCGCCAGACACTGATTGACAAACAAAATAAGTGACAGAGAGACTGTCCCAATAGGAGGATGTCTGTGTCAAAGATTGAACAAAGATGCATAAAACAGTGGAGGACGACGACAAAGATTAGCTAAAGTGCACATGATGCTGTGGTTGATTAGTTGACATTTGACAAATGAATTTGACAAGCTTGAATTGTGAACAAGATTCCAGCTCCAAATATACTTATTTTTTTGTTGCTTCCTCTCATCAAACCGAATGTGACAATGCCTTGCAATCAAAGAAATATAAAAATGGTGAGACTTCATCAACATTTAGAATAAGGAAGGCAGAGCAGCACACAGTCATTGTCATTGAAATGGTATCTGCACTGTGACAGCAGTGACAATATGTCTGTGTGTGCTTCGGTTGTTTTTGTGTAGCTACAAGAAAAGTCACTAAGGACACTTTCTACACTATGTATCTACATTTCCACTGTGTGTTTTCACGTTAAGTTAAGCCAGTGTTTTTCAACCTTGGGGTTGTCTGGAATTCAAATGGGGCCACCTGAACTTTCTAGTAATAGATAAAAATAAAAAAACTTGCTAATAAAAAATATATGGTGAGTTAGAGAGACAATTGTAATATATGAAAGACATGACAAACTGTAAAGCTGAAACTGAAGCACTGTGGTTCTGTTTATCTGTCAAATGCGCATTGTGGTCAGTTTCAGATGCTGCAGCTCTTTCATAATTCATAATTTGAGTTATTGTTTGTTCAGTATTGTCAGCTTTGTAAATACAAACTGGACTGACTGTACATATCCTGACCAAGGAAAATAAAACGCTCCCTTTGTGCAGTAATCTACACCTGGCTTTCCTGCCTCCGTCCATAATAATATACATTTTAGATGACATTTAGTCTATATAATCAACATTTATTTGTAACAAGGTATAGCAAACTATTACATGATAAAAAAAACAAATTAAAGTTAGCAACAAAAAAGGCTCCATTTTGAATGTCTGGGGTTGCCAGAAATTTGTGATGATAAAATGAGTCATGAGCCAAAAAAGGTTGGGAACCACTGAGCTAAGCAGACAGATAAGTTCAAGATTGAAACTATTATATGCACTGTTGACTTGTTGAAAAATGTTGTCAACATTTGACCATTGAAATCCAGGGGTTTCTGATGATCTCTGAAGTCTGGATCGAACAGCACTGCAGTAGGACAGGGTTAAGGTCAGATTGTGCAGGTTTTCTGCAAATTTCAACAAGTGAAATATAAACTTTAGGAATGCAGCATAAAATCAATTTCATTTCTGTACCTTGAGAGGAGTCTCATTATTACTTACAAATTAAACAAATATGTTCACATTTTAGCTTATGTACAGGATGTGGTGTTAGTTCAGAGGGAGATTTACAAGATTCCATCTTTATGCTGCTGTGAATGTGAAAATATAACAATACTCAAATGGACGGCTTTATATTTTCCTCTACAACTCTAATGCTGTTATACTCAAAGTTCCCAAGTTGAATGTTAAGTGTAGCAGTACCATTTCTTCCTAGGAACCATGTAAAACCTTGACTTTTATACAGTTCAGTTTTTAAAATATTCAAAGTTTAGACAGTTTCATTTTTTAAAAGACGTACCAATGCCAGCTGTCAGTTGAATAGTTTCATTTGAATAAGAATGGATATGAATTAGTGTCACTGAGGATGTGATGCTTATTTCATCCCAACTTTGAATCCACACACATCAGCAACGTTAAGAGGGTTAGTGTTTGATTTTTGGGTTAACAGTATGTAAATAGTTATATATTTCTCATTACTTTTAGTGACTCAGACATGGTGTATGTGTGTCCGTAGTCACATGTGCGCCCTGTTACTCCATCCTGCTGAGCAGAACTGAGAGTACCTGGCTCCTCTGCAGCCCTGGCAGGACTCTGACAGTTCATGCTGGCTGCCCTCCCAGCCGGTTCTTCCAACGGGACGCCAGCTGGCCCACTGCTGCCACAGCTCCACCACAGCCACCGTCATCACCAGGGAAGCTGGCTGAGTGAAGACGGGATGTAGTGGAGGAGAGGGAGAAGATGGGAGCTGCCAGCTTGCACCATCCTCACCCGCTCACTGAGATGTTAAATCTGTTGTCGGCCTCTCTGTCTCTCGTCGCGGGCTCACAGATTTGTATGCAGACAGTGAGTGTAATTCATTGCAGACGGCCTCGGTTACCCATCCTCTCATCCAGGGGTGCATTCACATCTTAGCAATTGCAGCACCAGACTGTTAATAAATAATTTATAACAACAAAAGAACAATTAGCGAAACCTTGTATGAGTAAAACACATTCAAGTGTCAATGCATGCGGTCAGCTTCCTATGGTGAGACTTTTGTTTCTTCTGGTCTATAATGAAGCCTAACCAGAGCCAGCTCTCATCAAGCCAGGAGCAAGGGGGGAAACTGATGTGATTATGTATTTATTAAGGAGCCCTCCTCACGTTTCCCCATGTTCTTTGGCACCTGCATGTCCCATTAGAAGTGTTCGGTCAGCAGTGCTGAGGGCAGCGCATTGAACCCACGTCACACCGTAATTAGGCCTCCTGCACATATCACAGTTCTGCTTGGCTGTGCTCTCCAGAGACATACTCATCATGTCGACATACATACACCCGATACCCAACCTCCGACCCCTCCGACACACACGTGCCGAGGAAATACACCCACAAGAGAGCTCTTGTACTGGCATGCTTATGCACACACATATGCACCGCTATTTTCATTAATTAAAGGCTACCGCTGAACTATTTCTGTCCTGCTTAGGTTGGATTGAACATGCATCAGTCTGGTGTTAAAAGTGATCAAAGAATCAAGGTAATCAGCTTCTGAGTAGTCACACTTGATTATAGTACAAGCTGTCAAAGTGCCAAATCATATACTGTAACAACTTTTGCATTTATACCCCCTTTTCCCAGACATAAATGTCTGTTCTCATTTTACATCTATTAGCAACATATAAGCCTATGGTGTTGGATGCCTGCCCAGCAATTAAATGACAGCTGGAAAATGTGATGAATGATGACAAGAAATAAGTACATACTTACGGAGATAAGACTGAGATGATGAGATCTCCCTGATCCGCCTACAATTTTGAGTTAATGCACTTACAACATCTATGTTGTGTGGTGTATTTGTATACATGCGAACAGCACACACCCAAATGAAGTAAGGTAAAAAAGTAATGCTTTATCATGGACGCAATTTACATTTGCATGTCAGAAAAAAGATCTAATCTAATTCAGTAATTAGCTCTGCAGGAAGATTTACGGTTCGAGTGCTTACAAAATCTACATTGAAGTGAGAATTCTTTCACTGCTCTCACAAATGTCTATAAACCTAGATTAACATAAAAATTACATCTCAGTTGCTTGGCCACAGTAATGGAGCCACAGTAGACACAGTATACAGGGAATACAAGCTGAATGAATGGAGTTTGTCACTAAATTAAATATGACTTCCTTTACCACCAACTGCACGCCACGAGTCCCACGTCTTCGTTTTGATGCAGGTTCAAGTTTTCACACTAGGTTGAAGAAAGGATGTTGTGTGATGCGGTTTCATAAACCTTGGCAAACTAGGTCTTTTACCGTGCAATGTCATGAATATTTGAAATGTTGAAAGTGTCAAAGTCTGCCCATATCACAGCCCCAAAAGTACACTTAAGTGAAGGCTGAGTAAAATGGATCTTAAGAGACCAACAAACACTTGCACAGTAGAAGAGGAAAACATTAGAGGAGCAATATCCATGTGTCTGCTTATATTGTTCATGGCAGGATACAACTATGAGCTGTTTTAAAACACATCTATGTTCCATGATAAGAGCTCTTGTTACCTGTTAAATATGTTTCCAAAAATGAGTTTGTTTTTTTTCACATCAAATATCTTTCTTTTCCTGTGAAATGGTAAAATATTTTGTAATATTTTGATTTGGTCCTGGACCCTAAATCATTTTTAGACCAATAATGAGCCCACATTCATGTTTTAAAACCCAAGATTGATTAAAAATAGGCCACTGACTTCTTTCACATTCCAGTAGCCAAGTGTTGTTTCTGATGTGTCAGGTTCAGTGTCAGATGCCCAGGAAAATGTAGAAAAAGAGAAATCATCAGGGAAGCCAGAGACAGTATTATGGTTTAGAATTTTATATCATCTGCCTCATTTATTTTTTTTCTAACCCAGTACAGACTGAACGCTTTTAATGCACGGCTTCAATGGAAGAGGACGGAATCTGTGACGCATTGAGGACAGCTGAATAAATGGGATATATGTGAACTCTGTAAGAGTAATTAGCAGTAGTATTAGTAGTAGAAGTTGGCTTTCAACTGTAATGTAACATGTCTAAAGAATGTGGAAAGTGGGGATTTCATTCAAACTTCTGTTTTAATTAAGCTCAGCTCACATTCTTTCACTGAGAATATGTCAAGTGACTGAAGATGAAAACTCTATAATCTCCCTTTATGTGTGACATTAAAGCATCATGCTGCTATATTATTAATACTCATTTATTGAAAGATCCTCAGATCAGTTTACCATGGCCTGGTGAGCACTGCAGTATTCATGATGACAGCGTGTGCAAAGGTGTTCTTCAATCACTCACTGTACAAACTCAAGCTTTAAATGGATCAAAAAAGAAAAAGTCCGCTCAGATGCATATCCATCACCTGTCATGAAGTACGCAATAGCTCACGTCTAAAATTTCCTGACATATTGCAAACAGATCATTGCCCCAGGCTCCATCCTCCAAGATATATTTTGGCTGCTGCTGTCACCCCAGACCTGGAGCAGTGTTGGACTGATGTGAAGTCCAGACAAGCGAAGTATGTTAGTGTATATCGCTTCCTATTGATTCCACAGTCCCTATAGTTCCATAGAGCAGCTGTGAAAAAGTGATACCCCTTCTATCGTTTGCTATTCCAATATTCCCAGCTATCTCTTAGAGCTGCAGATATACCTGAAACCTTTTAATTTCCCTTTTTTTGTAGCTTTTTGGTGACTCATTTTGTTTGCTTACGCTCAAATAGGCATTTTGCAATAGATTGGATAACCACTGGCTCTGGATTTGTACCTTTCCTGGCCAGCTGGAGTAATTCTGTGTGTAGTACACATGTTTTCCTTGTTTGTGTGTGTGTGTGTGTGTTCAGTTTGCCCCCCACTGTCCAGACACGTTCAGGTTAAGTGAACTGGAAACTCTAAATAGCCTGTAGGTGTGAATGGGGGTTGCCTGCCTTTGTGTGTTAGCCCCATGATAGACTGGTGACCTGTCGAGGCTGTATACCCCGCCTTTCCCACTTACCCCTAGTATTCCTGAAGAGGGGCACACAATAGGAGGATAAAGAGGACGAACCTTAGCACCGACTCGTCTATACTATGCAGCAAAATGTTCAGTAAAAAATGCATTTTTAATTTCATAAAGACAAATGTTTTAAGTCTGTAAAAGTGTTGCAGTGATCCAAAACAAAGTTAAATCAACCTCTAAAAACCAAAGCGCTTAACACTTTAAAAGGACTTGTTGATGGTGGTACCTTTAAATCCAAGTGGAACTCATGCCGAGAAATAAACGGCAGCGTGGCCTCGGAATGCATGTTTTTGTGTTAACCTAAAAGCAAAAGAAGACAATTTAAAGGACAACCAGGTGAGCAGATGGCAGAAGCATTATTACCCTACTGCATCTGAACCACAGTGCAAAATAGAAAAGCCAATGGTTACGCGGCGGCTGTTTCAAGCTTTGTTTGACCACTCGATTACTTTTTAAAGTGGGCACATCAGAAGGCAATGTTGGGTGAAAATAAGGAACACAACATGATGTGATGCCGGAGGAGACACATTGTTTATCAGCTACAGATGATGGAAACAAACATGCCTGGGCCAAGGTAAAACCCCCTTTTTTTTTTTTTTCAAGGTTTTTTCAATGGATCAACTATAAAGTGTTGCAAAAAAATTAAGTTGTTCTTATACTTGTTTTTGATCATTCTCAGTCACAAATTCCAGCTGGATGGCTTTTTTCCCCCCTCTGCTCTATGTGTCTATACAGACTAAAGTGATTAAAATTCTGCTTCCATGGATGTGAATATCCAGCCGTGTAAATCAAATCTGCTGGCTTATGAAGGAGAGGCAACAACAATTTTGAGAGCAATATGCAATATTCATTGTTCATAAATAATTAATTTGTTTGCTCGCAACTCAGCCTAAAGTGATTGTGGCCCTTTTTCATTTGGGTGTACTATATCTATGGCAAACTCTGTCCTACTGAATGGAGTGGCATTTGTATTTCATTCACACACACCACTTTACCCATACTTCATTGCTTTCTGCTATTGCCCCTGGCCTTACCATGGTCTCAGAAAGAGCTCAGATTCACAATGAGGCTTTCACGCAGAATCAGGCACAGGATCTGCTGCAGATAAAGAAAATAATTACACTGTAATGGTATCTTTCTTATGAAACACCCAATTATCTCCATCTGTTTGTACACTCACACAGGTACAAACAGTGATTACCAATGACTTTTAGAGTGGTGGAGCCCGGACTACTGTGTAATTTAGAGTTGTTCTGAGGCTGGGCGAGATACAAACCAATGCCTCAAGTTTACATTTGAATGCGGATTTCCACTCCGTCACTCTGTACCTGCAATTTTAAGAGAAGTTAGTAATGTAATTTACTGTCTGCCTGGTGCAATGTGTGTCGAGTAATGAATGTACTCACAATGAAATCTGTTCTGAAGATTTATTTTCCTGCCCCAGTGCAGCCAAGGACACGTAGGCTAACATGGGCTTCACTTTACCATCTTTACAGAGAGATAATTACACTCACGAACATTGAGCCAAGTAGCGGTGCATACTAAACCCTGAATCACATTTTCTATGCTGCTGAAGGAGCATAAATTGGGAACCTGATTGGATTTTCTCAGATCCTGGTATTTGTGATCAACACATCAGTATAAATACACAGTGCAGTAGTGTGTCACTGCCATTATGGGATAATAATTTGCCCAGTTTCTCTGTGATAAATACAGCTACTCTTATTTTTTTTAACAATATGATTTGACTTTATGCTCTCACAAAGAGTAAAGGTATTGTGCAAAGTATGTTTTTTTTGTTAAAGCTGTGCAATTAGTCCCAAAAGACTATGGCTTATAGTGATTTTAGAACAGCTAACAGACTCACATCACAGTGCTGCGTTGCTTATTGCTTTAATAAATCAGTTACCACTTATATGTTGCAATACAAACATGTATTGGTGTGTACTGATAACAAACAATCTTTCTTTTGCAAAGCAATGTAGTTCCTCATCGACATTTAACTGAATGGTTGCCAGGCAACACAGAGGCAGTGGTTAGTATGCTTAAAGATTAGGATGATTATTAACATTTATCTGTATATCACTATTTATTATGCAATTGTTGAAGTCAGGTGCCGTTGTTTTAGAACTGTTACAGGGCTGTGAGACTTTGTACACCTTAACTATGTGTTGCCAGAAACAAAGCACATCACACCAACATCTTCTCTTGTTACACATTTATCAATAAGATGGCGTGAATGATTCACATTTCTGCTTTGTCACTCACATGATTTCTCTTGCCTTCAGGCCAGAATGGTTTTTGTACAGTTCTCTGCACACCAGGTTTGAAAACAGAAAACACCCAGCTTCATGTCTTGACTCCTCCAGCCTCAGTCTCTCTTTCATTAATGATAGCGTGTCTGTTTTCTTTATCTTCTTCTACCTGTCCTCTTTCCACCACTTAGCTACGCTTAAAAAAAATACAATTCTCCAGATGGTTAATTTATTTGATCTGCTTAATGTTCATAAATGTCTACATTAAAATAAATCTCAGCAGTCTGCGCATCATGTCAGGTGTTAGTCCATTTTGTTAAAGTAGGCTCATGCTGTTTAATTAGCATGCCATGTTAAGTCTATGCTGTCTCACCAAAACAGCCATGACAGAATCAATCTGATGAGTTGGAAGGAATCACTTGGGAGCACAGTTGATCAATAGGCCAATAGGAAGTTCTATCTGTGTTAAAATGGATAGCTGCAGCGCAGCTAAATTAAGGGAGACATAAAAGGTTTTCTTAATCATTGTATAGGCATATGAATAAACTGGCCTTTGGAGTTTTTAATCTGAGGCCACACAAATGTTCGCCCTCTTATGATCCAGAGGTTAGTTTGGTGAGGCCTCGTTTCCAAGCTGTGATGTGTTAAAAGCCTCAAATGTGCAGCTTAACATCTCCACAAATTCAGTGACAGTTCAACCCCTGTGGCGATCATCCCAGGCATCTCAAGACGAACCATCACAAAGTGTCTGGATTCTGACGCCGTCTTGATACCAGCCACCCTGATCAGCTGCACCTCATTGTGAAATCTACCTCTTCACCCCAGTTATGTGTGTAAATACTGCCGACAGGCTTTCTGCCGCCGTGCATACTGAGTGTGTCAGAGAACCGCCACCCAGGGAAAACAGGGGGTGTCTGAGGGAACATTTGTAGAATAGAAACACACACCATGCCTGTCAGAAATGGCTTTTGTATTAAAGTCATACTAAGGCCTCTCTCTCAGCAGGAGATCAACTATCCATGTTAAGACTATGCTGAGTGTGACGCTCCTCTCAACAGAAAACTAAAAACAGGATTTGAATGGAGTCAGCGCTTTTCACAAGCGTGTATGCAGTAGCATTAAGGACACGTTCTAGATGCATTAGCATAAAACAACTTGTTTGTTTTGGGTTTTTTTTAAGATCAACAGAGCAAGTAAGCAGTAAAAGATAAAGACTTGGGTTGAATAATGGCTACACTTGGCCTGTGCATCTTCTCAAACTGCTGCTTCCAAGTGATTCAACGCACAAGACTTTGATGCTGTACTGTATTGAATCATGGTACGAAGAAACTACATCATCTGCCCTCTTTTCTAAATTCTGTCCCTTTTAAAATCTGTCTGCCAGTTTGGAGGTGAGCTATTTTTGTTTAAGTGGAAACATTCATCCGCAGTGGCTCACAGGGGGACGCTTGGTTGTGTCCTGTGAGTGCACACACTGTAGTTAATATGCATGCAGGGTTGGCAGGAAGTCAGGCTTGTGCAGTTTTTGACTGACGGCCAAAAATGTATATACTATACCCCCACGGGCGTCCATGCTCTGGATGTTGCGGATATAAACAGCATTCATAATTGCTCTTTGGATTGTTCAGAGGAAAAGGTAATTGCTGTTTGTTGGAACAGCTTCAGCTTGAATTTAAACACTTGGACCTATGTCATCTTTATTTTACAGCTGTAATTCCCTCCGGGTACGTCTCCCCCAGTTCACGATATTGGAGTTTAAAGTAATCATTTGGTCCACTTTTGCACAGTGAGACTAACGACTGAAATGGAGCAAGAGTAACTGGACAAAAGTGAGCATTGCATGACAGGCTCTGGGCTATAGTCAGTGGAACAGTTTCCACAGGTGGCCACTGGCTGTTATATGACTTTTAAGGCAGTGAGATGGAAAAATACATGTTGTTCCATTTGAGATTTGCTCATGTGTGATGCCAACCAGAGCAGAATATTGTCAGAGCACCAAAAGCCATAACCCTCTCATGTCCTTTCTCACTCACTTAGATACACAAACACAGATACACACTCCTCTTTGGCTGACCCTGGCCCTGTATTTTACTGTGACGTCACCTTGGTCTGCGCTGTTTAAAGATGAATGCTAAGCCCAGAGAGTCTCCCCTAAATGCCAAACTGTCTTGTTTCATGCCACCTCCAACACCTCATGCGCTGTATGACTGAATAAATTTAGGGAAATGTCATACAGCTCCAACTACAATGGTTGTGAAGGCATATTATATTTATAAACCCACTTGTGACGCTTCATGGAGACACTTTACCCACAATGGGCTTCATAATTGTATTCCCTCCTATGTCAGTGAGCTGTAGTACCATTACACATAGCAGATATAAAAGGTTGCATTATCCTCCACCAGGGGAAGTAGAGACAGAAAGGGGTGTAAAGAAAAAAACAAAAAAATACAAAAGTAGACGTATCCACAGTAGACAGATGGGGAGTTAAAGTCTAAGCTTTCCCAGTGGTCTCCCACTCCGGTCCATATTGGATGGGTGATGCAAAGGTACGGTAATAAACAGAATGATTAGCAGCAAGCAGATGGGGGATAAACGACAATAAACACACATCGCCATATGACGAAAACGCCTGCATTTTTATTCTTGTCAGGACATTGAGCTGAATTCATCGGTCCTTACTAGTTTGCTGATGAATTTCCATCACGTCGACAGTTTGTACCAAATATGAAATTAAATATAACATATACCTCTCTGCCTTCTTCACTCAGCTAGAAAAGCAAGGCTGAAGCAGAGACGCTGCGTTACATAACCGGACTAGGAGTGCTTATTGAACTTGTCACTTTTAAAAACACGCACAGAAGGAGAGCAGAGATGGAAAGATGTCTAAAACAAGTGGTTCCAGGCACAACAAACCCCACCCCTCGCACATATTGTAACTCATTTTGGCATCGATCCAGCCAATGTTATCATGTCTATGCATGTGGTGATGTCAGTATAGACACGGACAGATACATTTGGACCATTATAAGTGTAGGAGACAAATTCATCTTTTTAGTTTTCTTGAAAATTGTATCCCTTTGCCTCACTAAATTTGTATTCTTTATCTTAATGTTAATTTTGAAATAGCTGGTAATGGTTTAGTACCTGATTTTTCTGCCTACATTTCCCATGTTCCTTTGCTTTTCCTGTACACACCTTTATCTGGTTGGGGAATTTGGCTCAGGTAGAGCGGCACCACGCAGTTTTTTGACCGCATTTGGTTCTTTAAAAGTAGGTTTTTCTTTTTTATATAGACAACAGGGCTGCTGTAAAAACATTTTCAGTTTCCTGCGGGAGTAAATCAGTTAATTTATATACAAGTTCTGTGGAATCCTTTCTCTTATTCTTATTCTTTTTTTTTTTTGATAAATTGGAGCTTGTCTGTCCACAAGCTGCATACCTGAAGAAAGAAGGCAGGACTGGTTTGTTTAATAGCCTTTACAATAAGTAAATAGAGAAAAAAAAAATCTTTTTAAATTTGAACTTTGACCTACTTTTCCCAAAATGTTATCACATCTATTCTTGTGTCACTGGCAATCTATAAACCCAATTTGGTTTAAATTCAACCAATAGTTTTGCTGCTAAAGTGTTAACAAAGAAACAAATTCAATACCCCTTTGGAGGGCGGGGTAATAAAGAGATAACGAAATTACACAGCTCCCTGTTGCACACGTGGAGCCACTTTTAGTCTGTATTAAACATTTTAAAAATTACAGTTGCTCATTCAAGAACTTTAGACTAATGGAAGTATCTAATGGATGGACAAGATTAATCATTTACATCCAAATGAAATTTAGAATGGCCCATATCAAATATTAACTGCACTAGAATCATTTTACTCCTGAGTTTCACTGCGAGGTCGTCATTAAGGATCTGATATTGACAGTTCGTGTGAATAACAATGACTGTGATCTCAGGAGGCGATTAAAATAATCATGACTGGCATTTTTATCTGGACCTGGAGCAGTGACCATGTGCCATCAAAATTATAGCATAGTCACAAACTGGGTATGACTCCTGCTGGATGCATAATTAAGGCTGTGTTTCATGGAGTAACATAAGAGGGCGCCAGATTACCCACTGGAGTCCCTTCCTCTAGGATCCCCAGTGGCTATCTGAGGACAACTCCTGTGCTTCAAACGCTGTTTTTTCCGCCTCTATATGTACAAAGTTGCATGAAGGCTTTTCAGAACTTTCTTCAAGGTAAATCTTTTAACTCTAGAAGGAAAATAAGAACAGCTGCGTTCAATCCATCAGGTTACATGATAGAGGACAAGCAGATTTTCATTTCTAATCCTAAGAGTGAATCATTTAATGACACCAATCTTTTAAATTATTTAGAGCAGCTTCATAGGAAATGTAATTTGGTGAGTAAATGTGATTTCATCTAACATTACCTACATTTACCTCTATTTCCCTTTTTTTTTTTTTTTTAACCAGTGAAGGCATTTTTAGTCAAATTGAATATTGCGAGGAAACAGGTAGGGTTTTGTCAGCCTACAGGTAAGCAGAGTTTTAATGTCAGCAGGTGAAAAGTGTAAGCTTTACTCTTTATACAATGCAAGTGCCTGACTATTACCCAGCAGGTACAACAGAAGCCAATTCACATGGTCAGTCAAATATGAACAATATAACCGAATATAATGCAATTAAATTACTCATTTTGTGGCAGCCCCCTTAAACACTTCTCTAAAACTTTAAAAGTGGTGTTTCTGGGGGAAAAAAAAAAAAGTTGCCATAAAAATGTATATAACAGCGGTGTGCAGTTGGATAACACAGACATCTGACTGTTTCAAGTCAAAGGAATAGGATGCAGCAGATGGATGCTACATGACAGACAAGAGCATCATCCTCCTGTCTGATAAAGGAGGAATGTTGAAACATGAGCGGACAGGAGGAGAGGTGTTTGTGTTGATTGCACAGATCTTGTGAATTCCAATGGTTCTCTCTCTCTCTCCCCCCTCTCTCTCTCTTTCTCTCTCTCTCTCTCTCTCTCTCTCTCTCTCTCTCTCAGCATCCAGCAGCTGCGCTCTCATGCCTTTCCTGACGCTGAGCGAAGCCTCCCATACAGATGAGCGCTGGAAGCCACGCACCTCTTGACGTAGCCACAGACCGGTTGCGGTGCCACTCGGTCTTCGTAGCACGTATTGCGCAACGTGACTGATGCTCAACTGTCTCCACGGCGGACGCAGCCGGCTCCCCAACAGTCGCGTGAGATCTTCCCGAAAGTACTCTACCCGACGCCGAGGGTAGGTAACACCGGGCACCGCCGAGAAGCTGCATTAGAAGCCCTCCGCCGCTCCTCACCGGACTGGACCCTCCCCTTGTCATTGCCACCGGGAGAGATGAGTCGAGCGCGCGACGTCGGGGTGCAGTCGTGATGTGACTGTGTGAGCGCACGAGCCTCCACTGTAGTATCCGCAACAGACGAATTTATCATCCAAAAGGTGTTTGTTTTTCTTTTTTTCTTTTTTTTTTCTTTTTTGTTTTTTTTTTTCTTCTTTTTTTTTGACAGCATGCAGTCAACGCGGCAGCATCCACGGAGCGAGCCGTGACCACAGCTGGAATAGAGGAGCTATGTCCGTGGGTGCTCAGCCTCCGTCTGACTGTAGTCGACAGCATCCGCGCGCCCTCTCGGTTCGGCGTCCTGGGGGGTTTTAAAAGTCCACGGACATAGTGGCCAGTGGAACACGCACCTTTACCAGACCAGTGGTTGTTCCGAGGCCGGGTTTCTTACAAACCCCTCCACTCCCTGAGCCTGCCTCCCCGCATCCTCCGCGGCGTCTCTGTGCCGTGAACGCAGCACCGCTCCTGTGGCTCCATGGCAGTGGACATCAAACCCATCACTGCCTGAGTGCGTCCACCTCCTGCGCACACAAATACCTTTACTGAGACTAAATTAATCGACGCGCGGATCGGAGCAGTGTTGTGTCTATGCACCTCAGTTACACCGCCCCGGAAAGGACTTCTTGCCATTGAGAGCTGGATATGCAGAGATTAACGTGAAAGGATGGATCTAATTATCTGTGTTTTGGGGTTACTGGCGCTGATCGTGGAGGGCATCCGTTGCCAAGGAGTGTACGGTGAGTATGTGCAGTTTGCTCCCGCTTGAAACGTGATCATGACCTTGTAAAAAAAAAAAAAAAAAACTGGCCGCTTATAAATCCCCCTTTTGAATCACAAGGTCCCTCCTATAAAGAAAACACACGCGACATCAACTCGTGTCAGGCAAACAAAACCAGGTCTGAATGTCATGTTTGAGTGAGAGGCTCCAAATGTTCCAAGCAACCCTAAGGTTATACAGCAAATCGTGTGTGTAGCCAATCATGCACAGCCCCTTTTCTCATCCAATCCATCACTCACATGATGGACGGTGAGCAGGCTAAATTTAGTAGGGTACACTCATAGATTATTACACCGGAACCTGGGTTTGTCTAGAAGCCTTTTAGCCACCTCTCCAACTGGTCTCATGCATTAATTAGCATTCAGAAATTTACTAAAGGTCGACGTGGCACTTGTCTTACATCAGGATATTTTGAATCTCATTATAACAATTGTAATCTATTGAGCTGTGCCACTAAATATGCAGAGGCAGGAATAATTAAAGTGTGGTGAATCAGGCTCCCTACCTCTCTGTGTTTATTTATTTTTCTCTCTCTCCTTCTCATACACTTAACAGTAGACACATTTCTGTCTCTTACCTTGTCTGCTTGTACAACCAGTGGCACAGATGATGTCTAACATGAGTCGTCATGCCTGCAGCAGCAGTAGCCAAAGCAGTAGTCTGTGTGGAAATGATTCATGTGCACTAATATTTCGACAATGTGGAGACCTTGACGTTTACAGGCCTGACTGGTCCGGGGGGTGAACGGTGGCTTTGACCAAAGCAAAGGCCACGCTGGAAAGATGTGAGGTCAAGTAGAGACATGGAATGGTGTATGAAAGGCTGTTGCCAAGCACTAAAAGGACTATTGTTGCTATGGTGTATGCACAGATGCTGCAGGTATGAAATATTACTGTAACACATACTCATAGAGCTGCACCTGGTCATTAATGCACTAGCATTTCAGCTGTTCCTTTGCACTAGAAGAGGATGGTCGAGAAGACAATAAATCACAGCACATTAGTGGAGTAGCATGACTATTCATGTGTATGCACAATATTTAGGACCTGTTGCACAGATATTTCATAGTAAACCTAAATGCACAGTATGCTCATATTGATTTTTTTTAACCTAAACTTCAATTCTCTAAACACTCTTTAGGCAGCGTAACGTTTATATGTAGGCGTTGTTGCTTATATTTAGTGTATTAGTCCAGCTGTGCTTCAAGCCTGACAGTGCTGCATTCCATCAAAGATTGATATCTAAAGAATTCCCTGGCTTTTCTTTATTTGATATCCACACATACGGCATCGGTCTCTAGGATGCATATATTAAGGGGACATGGGCCTGATGCTTAACCATCAAAACTGATCATGTATAAAGTAGACGTTAGATCAAAAATATGATTCTTGCTGTGAGCAAACTGTCTGTACTCCAGTATGTGCACACACACATGAAGATGCAAGCTCATTAAAACAAATCATATCCCATAATGCTCCTTGTGGTGTTGCCATAGAGTTATGTGCAGACTAGTGGGCTTAGAGCAGAAGCAGTTTACGAGACTGGGAGATGGAGCAGATGGAAATGTTTGAGTATTGCTGTCTCTGTGTGCTTGTGTAGATCCATGTATGTTATGCTCTCTGAAAATTCCCCTGAGCGCCGTCACCCCTTTTCACTGTTACTACTGAGTTTCTACATGTGCTCGCTAAGTATGCTTCTGGGATTTACATTGGTCTTTTTCAAACCCTGTGGTTGTATTTTCTTCTACTTTTGCAGCAAATAATGCTTAGTCAGATAGAAATGAGTATATTTTTGGCTTGTAACTTATGAGAAACCTCTAGTGAGGTCCTGTTTATGAAGCATGGAGCACTGAAGCTGCAGCACAGCACCTCTCCTGGGAAGTGGCCTGAATGAAAATTTATCAGCAAGGTTCAAGGGTCAGCATTTATTATTGATAGAGACAAAGCATTAGCATGCATGTTGGGATGCCACCCACTGTATTCACTGAAGGTTTTGACACATGAAGCGGGTGGGGTCATAGGAACTGAGGAGTCCGTTGTATGCCACAGGTGAGAGGCAGTAGCGGTGTCACTGCATAATATTAAAGGTGAGAGAGGGCAACACTTAATGGTGCTGGTAATTTGCAGAGTGTTTCATAGAGGGGTTGACATCGGAGCTCAGTGCAATGTTGGATTCTCTTTAATAAACGTGACAAATGGTGGAAATGGAATAATATACTTTATAGCTGCATGATTTGATGAACAATTTGTGCAATTGTTGTGGACAATATTGCAATTTAAGGAAGATTCACAGTTAACTACTTATGTCACAGTTTTAATGAACTTGAACTAGTATAAAAATGCCAAAAATTGTAATGTAATCACTTTCATTTTACTTGTCTTATATATTATACTAAAGTTAGTGGTACAGTATATCACTATGCACACATCCTGGACATATTTGCGATTATGTAACTGCATTGGCTGAAACTGTGATTCAATTAGTCGTGCAGCTCTAGCCAATATAATAACAGCATGGAGCAAGAAAAAGCAGGTAGCTGAGTATACAGAGAATAACAAATTGGCTATCTTTGACTTCATCAGACGCTGGACAACTGTTGTAGAGCTGCAGTGATGAATGGATTAGGCCTAGTCGTCAGCTACTGAAGTAATTGACAACTGTTTTGACAGTCAGTTTGAATAATTTTCAAATATTAAAAAAATCAGTGATTTGATTCCATGTTCTGAAATGTGAACATTTTCTGCTTCGTCGTCTTCTAAGAAAGTAAACTGAATACGCTTTGGGATTTAGTAGCAAACCAGACATTTGAGAATGAAATCATTATGACAAAATCAGTCCGCCTTGTAGAGTTGGGTATCATCTCCCTTTTCTTCCTTTTAAACACAAGCCTCTCAGTTTTAATCATATATCTATATCAATAGTGTCCCAAGAAGAAATGAATAAGACAGTGTGTGACAATTCAACTTTCCAGGATTATGTTTTATCCCAGTGCATCGTATACATCACCACCACGAACTAAATGGTGGAATCATGATGTAGTAATGAAGAAATTACATACTAGTGTGTTAAGTGGTGCTGCCAGGGCCATTAAAGAGGATTGATGAAGACTCCTCCTCAATGGCTTCTCCAAGACTCTGGGCCACAAAGAAAAAGAGAGATGCTTACCCTTACTGACTGAGAATATTTCTTTTATTATGTATTTATGTATTTGATTAATTGATGTGTATTTATGTGTTGCTCCCACTGTTGCACAGCAATTGCTCCATTGGGGACAAATAAAGGGATGGACTGATTATTGATGTAACTGTAGTCCAACTTGTGCACTGCTCTTTTCTCTTTCTGACTTTCCTTATCTTCTCTTCTTTTTCTTTCTTTCTGAGTGTGTCTCTTTCTTTCTCATCACTCTCTGTGCACATGGAAGTACAGCCTCCTTCAGGAGATTGCTCTATTATCTCCACCTCTGCTCATCTCTGTGTTGCTGCTAAAGGCCAGCAGCAGCTCCTGCATCATGGCAAATGGAACACCCTCTCTTCCCCAGAAGAACCAACAAACCTGTTAAATATTCTCAAATGGTTTTCATGTGCGATCCTACTTACAGGCAACCCATACTAAATAATATCAAGCACTTTCAATGGAACACGACTCTTATGATAGCATGGAAGTGTTTTTCTGGTTGCTACTTTATCTGAAAGTGTACCGCTTTCAGTATGTACTCTTTGCATCAAAGTCGGCTAGCAACAACCTCCATGGGATGTGCAGATGTTCCTGATCTCATTTTGTGTTGCACTACTGAAGCAAAGACGAAAAGTTCCTACTGCTTTTTCCTCCCATCCCACTTCTCTCTCTCTCTTTCTCTCTTTATCTGTCTCTCCCTCCCTCTCGTTTGCATTGAAGTCCAAGCAATTGCTGGGGTTTCTTTTCATGAGCCCCGGTTCAGACGCTTTGGCTTCTAAGCTATGCAAATGCATTCTGCCAGTGAAACTAAAGCCGTCTTTGTTGGTTCTCAGAGGCCTCCTCCACAGAGTCCTTCATCATTCCCTTGGATCGGGACCCTCACATTTCCCACCGTAATGAGACCACAGATAACTCTATCTCTTCTCCTCCCTCCCACTCTCAGTCCCTATCTGCCTGCCTGTCTCTCTCTGCCTGTCTCCCTCATCATTCCCTGGGGAGGAGTCGATGGACGTCTACAGTATATGTGCTTCAATCACAGGAAAATGAGAGTATACAGCTGGGTACGGTGCAAAAGAAGTAATTCGTTGCAGTGGAAAAGTGTGCAGTGCACATTGGGGATTATTATGTACCCCTGGGTGGGGCTTCAGATAGCACCAACTTAATCATACTGAATGTCAGTTCTCTTTGGACCGAGTCCTCTGAGACTGGCACTGAATATACACTGCAGAGACAATGTTTGAACTTAATGTCTGAATTATTCCCACTGTGTTCAGTATTCACCAGATAATATTCGACAGTTTTACATTAACAGTTCAATTCCATGTGAATTGCATGTAGGTGAAGCAGTGTATTTTCAGTGTGGTAAGGTTTGGAAACAAAATTTATTATACTCTTAAGTGTGATTACAGCTCTGTGTTGAAATTACTTTTGGTAATGATAGTGTGAATTGCATGTCTGTGTTGTGGAATGGCACTCCTAAGTGGAATGATGCCAGCCTCGGTTCTGCCCCCTTTTTGCCCCTTTTGCTTTTTAGAAACAGCTGTTTGGTAATAGGCAAAATGGGAAACAGAGCTGCTTTAATGTTGTAGGAGGGATTTTTACAACACTGTCAACTGCCACAATGTCCTAGGCAAAGAAAAATAAGTATCCCGTTTCTTTTTCTTGAGCATAGTTCAAAGCAAAGATACAGTTGTGCACAAGTGCGATGACTGAATATTTTCTCCTAATGGATGTTTTACGGAGAATATTTTTCTTGATGATTTGTGTTCAGAACTGTAAAAAAGGATTCTTTTCGCACATCAGCATCATAGCCAGTGGTAATACTTTCCTCCTTCTACTATGAGGATTTGGATGAGTTCAGGAACACAATTTACCTCTGGATCATTCAAGGCCAAATCCCCACAGAGGACCAAAGAAGCTTATTGTAACCTGGCTGGCTGCTTTAACTGTTAAGCCCACATCCCCAAACCCTGAGCTACTTGCCTTGCTTTGTACAGTACTGAGGACAGAAAGCTGCTGCTAATGATCTTGTAGGCATTCATTCATTAAGTCCTGGCCTGGTGCTTTACTAGTGGTTGTGTTTTATTTACAATAAAAAGTAACTTTTAATGAAGTCTAGAATGGCCTTATAACCTGCAGTGAGGCTATTGTCTCCCCTTTGTCTTCTGACATTCTAATTAAGTGCTCATTTATCATGTGAACCCTTAAAAACACGATTTAAATCTTAAATGTCAACTTTGGTCCGGCTAATATTACCTTGTGCAGCAATGAAGCTTTTATCAGTGGCGATACCATTTTGTGCAATAGTGTTCATTTCCTTATGTCGATAGACATGTGGTTCAGAGCCAATAAACTAATACTATAATGTCTTACTCAACAAGCCAAACTGGTCAATTGTGCTGGTGCAGTTGGAATATGGCTAATGACAAGTGGAGATTGCTGAGATAAAATGCTCATTGGCACAAAGCTCTGTCTTCCATCCAATCCACGTTTCAGTCTATTGCAACATTAAAAAAACGTTCATGTTACTGTACAAGCACTGTTTGGTATAGAACAGGGCTGCATGATATTGGAAAAAACTGACATGATTTTTCTTAACCCGGCGAGATATATTGCGATATGAATAAAAACTCAGGAGTATATAACAGCTGTGTGGTGCCAACGCAAATTGTCAAACTAATTAGTTTAGTTTCCTCTTGTTGTGGCAACAGGTGGAAGGCACTACTGACAAAGAACATGTTTCATTATCATCCTGTAACAAAAATGATTCTAGATAACTGACGCTTTTCGTTTTGGCACCAAGTTTTGTTTTTGGTGCTTTTCTTTTGTTCATTGCTTATTTTTCAATGTTGCAGTGTTTCCTGTGGAAGTGATCTGTTAGTGTGGTTGTGTGTAATTCGGCAAGGATGGGCGGTACACGTGCACACGATTCTGCCTGGGGGGGTGCACGTGTGTGCGTTTTGGTCGGTAGCTGGGGGGGGTCAGGAGGGGGGTTTGATCAACCGGTGATTCAGTATGACTTATAATACTATGGGGGTATGCACCATGCCGCTAGCAGAAGTGGAAGTGGAACTTAATACGGATTTATCTTCTCCCTTCCTCCTGAAGCTTCACAAACTTTCATTTGAGGGGGCAGAAGGTGTCGCTGTGGCACGGCAAAACCTTACCAGCAGAAGTACTGTTTATGCAGCGACTCACTCCATGTGCAGGGGCGTGGTCTGCTTTGGCTAACTGATTAAGAATGAATGTGACTGGTGGATCGCTGTGTACAGTGTGTGTAAGGTACCCTTGAAATTGGATGAGAAGACGTTGAGTCCTGCGATGTGACTATTGCACACATGTACAGTGTGGTGACGATGTGCAAACGATGTATCATGCAGCTCTAGTATAGAAGTAATTAATTACTGCAACAGTTGCAACAGGTCGTTGATGTACATTACGTCCACAGTGAACTTGTGCCTTTTGCCAAGTGATACTAAATACCTGGTGCTTTCCCATGTGGTTATTTGTCTGTATAATTAAACATAAACAGCCTACATTGACAATACATTCACTTAGCCATTTTGTTTGAAGATAAAAACAGACTCCAATTGATGACTTGTTGACCAGATTCTCATCATTAAAGCACATGGGATATGAATGCAGTGTTAGTGGCTTGAATACAAAGTTCCAATATGGTTTCCCTTAGACGTAGAGTCTATTGAGTTGTTACACTTAAAACAATGATGTTTAAGCCCAAAATGACCACGACTGGATAACTGATATAAACCATTTTTTGCTTTGCGTTTCAATTGGTAAATGTTGTTTTGCTTTGTGTCTCTTCCATATACACACTGTCTCCTACGCTTCATTTACCCCCCCTCAGCAATTCATTATGTGTTCCTGTTACATACATTAGTGTTTGATGTGCTGTAAGTGACTGGATGACAAAAACCAAATGCAAAGAATGAAGCATTTAGCCATACATGCTGTATGCTGATAAGAACACGCCAAAATGCCTTTAGCCATATTGTTGACATGAGCACAATAAGGAAAAGCAGGTGCAATTATACTTTGGCCAACGCAGTTCTAATATGATAGAATTTCATATGAGGCATTTATTTGTTTGCCTAGTTTATAGCTAATATAATGAGGTTGCAGAGGTAGAATTCCTTTTATAAACACATAATTAATCGGATATTAAATCACCACAGGAACTTGGTCATTTATTAATATTGAGCTAGTGTTACGCAATCCTTTAATACATGCTTTAGATCTTGATGAGTTGTCCATTAGTTGTGCATGTCAGGCATCAATTGTATACCCCTATAAATTGTGACAGATTTTTTTTTCTTAATGAACAGCAGGATTAGCTGCGAAAACAGATCCTTTTTAATGTGTTGGGGATGTTTCTGTATCTCGAGTTATCATTTCTATGATTGGCATCACTTCAAATCACAGAGAATAATACATGCTAGCTAGCTTCAAAGTGACGCAAATGATGAAAGGGGCTCATTGAATATGAATGTTTCCTCCTGTCTTCACTTACGCTTTTCAGTCAATTGAATTGTCTTTGTTAAGCCAAACTGGCAGGACCCACATTTACACACATGAAGTACAAATCACTCAGCAATCCCAATAGGTATCTGACAAGAGCAACAGGGCGCCTTTTAGCAGCACCATGGAGGAAATACTGTAAAGCAAAAAGCAAACCAGCAGAGGATTGGTGCGTTGTGGCACCCACAAGAGGCTAATGCCAACCTTCAACTATGTCACTTCAGCCCACACAGGCATCCTAAGTGCTGCTCCTGTGAAGTGATGTCTGTTGTCATGGTGACAGTATGTGAGCCTGGCATTGCACGTCCTCTGACTTCCCCGTTGCCTCCCTCGCTCGCTCCTTCCCTCCCTTTCTCGCTGCCTACCCACTCGCTCATTCTCTTCTTCCCCTCACATGCCAGGAAATCAATCGCTGAAACAAATGTGAAGTGATTGCAGAAACGAAAGCTCCTTGCAGCAGCCTTACAATTGTGCACAAGAGCAGATGAGATTGCCATGAAAAGGGAGGAGGGGGGGGGGTTGCATGTATGGGTGCGGGGGGCTGAATGTGTCTCTTCAAAAATCACCACCATTTCATTGCTGTGAGGCAACTGCAGGATGGGGCCTACTTATCTTTGTTGCAAATAATGCCTAAGCTTCTCTGACAAGCAGGAACAGTGGCCAAGTAAATGTGTTGACAATGACTCCTTCAGTAGTCTGTGGCTTCAAAACCACTGCCAAACAGGCACACAGCGGGGGTCTTGCACATGGAAACACCCCTGTATATGACTAGCATCATATCAAGACCTCCCTGCCCCACCCATCCATACAATTGGAACAACATGCACATTCATGCTGCATTTTCCTCGTTCTCTTTATAAGCCAGTCATTCCCCCCTCAAATGAGACAGGAGACTTGTGCTGTGGCTCTGCACAGGCTCTGAAATTTCCAAACCAATGAAAATGCTTGTGTGAGTGTGTGTGTGTGTGTGTGTGTGTGTGTGTGTGTGTGTGTAAGCCTGAGTGCATGTGTGCTCTTTCTGTCTGCCTGTTAGCTTTCCCAACTATCTAGGGCAACACTTTGCTGAGATATTAATTTAGCAATGTGATTTATCACCATGTTCACACATCAGCCCTTTTGAGCAAGACACATCATGGATGTTGAATTGTTGAATTGTATGGGGAAAAAGTGACGCAGTCATTACATGCGCTTTTACAATCGCTACCACACTTACTAAACCCCCTACCATCTTTAAAGGGATATACAACTGTCTGCTGATCCTTTTTGTATTATTTGGCTTTTTAGTCTGTGAAACCAACAGAAATTCACAATGTAATAGCTAATCTCTTTAGTATCATGCTCGCTTCATCTCTCTGCCAGACATAGTATATCCCAGAGGCTGTTACACCCATGGGGATAACCTCAAGCCGTGTACTGTCAGTTAATGGCTTCCTATGGTAAAGCAAGCGGAGTTATCTGGAGTAGGCAAAGCAGTTCTCCACAGAGATTTCACTCAGTGGAAGAAGAAATCTCAAGGCGGGATTTAATGCAGATGTTGGATTTCTCTCCCTGTTCTGATTGTCTGCTGTCTCCGCTCTTGTCTTTATTCAGTCTGCTGCGTCAAGGTCTTTGAGTTTCTCATTTGCTTCACCTGGAGTTACATTTACACTCTGTTGGTGCAGGAATTAGTTTTAGTTTTAATACATTCCAGGCATCTGCTGCTGTGACCAACACATTGATGTAAAATAGGTTAACTCAGTGTGTGTTGTCATCTTACAGTCTCATGGATCCTCTTTGAAATTCAAGCCTTTGACCTTAAGTTATTAGCAAACCAGTCCGGCTCATGACCCACTGTGTACATCTCTGCTCAGCATGAGGTGTGCTTTCTTTTGGAGAGCCTCTCCCTCACTACAAACAATGCAAGCATCAGCCCACGCTTTTTGCCTACAGTGAAAGTCTCACTTGATTTGCTTCATTCTTTCCTGGCCTCAACAAAGGCTCATATCAACTATTTATGGCATTCCTTTCCTTTTCATATTTCAGCTAGTCACTTTTTTCCAGATGTTTTCGTTTGATAAGCAAATCAAATTTCTACAATGAAGCGTTGACACTACTGACAATAATATCAGCTTTACAAAATTAATTCATCCCACATTAACATAAATTACAGTCAGATTACTGTTTAATTCTAAATTACTTTGACATGGTCAAATTGTATCAAATTGAGCAAGTGCTCCGATTGGAAATCTGATGCATTTCCTTATTACATTTTCAGCTCATCATATCTTATCTTATTGTATGTGAAGCATTGAATTGCCAGAGAAGTGTATTTTAAAAATGATACCAGTGAGAAATGTGAGCTAATATGTTTTACAGAGGAATTCAGTTCAAGGAGTTGTTGCAATCTGTATGAAAAAAAGCACAACAAACTCATGGGCATACATATGAAAAGGCATGCACACGGCAGCCCATTTAAATCTCCTTTATATGTCTCTTAAATGTGTTCCATTTGAAGATGACTGAAGCCTGAAGGAGGCCTTTGCAAATGCCACATTCACAGCTTGAGCTGACCTATTCCCCTCTTTCATTATTTCTGATTCTTCCCATTTCCCTCCTTTTTATGTCCTTGTGTCCTTACATTGCCTTTTTCCTTGCATGCAATAATATTATAGCTTTGATGCTCTTTGTGTACCAAGAACGATTCCATAATTTCAGGGTACTTTTTAACGGCTAGAGTTTAATTATAAGGATTGAACCAGTTAGACCTCTTCGGTGACTTTTTGTTGGCATGATTATCTTGAAGGTTGCTAAAATATATGTCAGAGTGGAGTTTGTTTCCGTCTGCTGGTGGGTTATAATCAAAGGTCTGTGTACTTAGCAGAAAAGCTTTCCAGGACAGCAACTTTTTCTTAAGCTAACTGCCAGCCTTGCCATAGATTTTCTCCTCCAAGCTCAACTGGGGGTAAGGCTGATTGTGTGAAATTGCCGGTCAATAGTCGTCTATAGTTGATTGTTAGGGGACTGCTTTACCACTTCTTAAGTATTTATTCACTGAATGCATAATGTTGTTTTTCCTTTTCAGGGAAGAACAGAGATTTGAGTCTCAAATATTAAAGAGGACGTAAGAAAATGTTGAAACAAACCACATTCCCTAAGATGCAAATTGTGATAGACGCTCTCACCAAAGTTCATTTTAATATCCACCTATAGGATTGAAACGATTTGATTTAACTTTTATCCATTAAATATACAATCTCCTACCCTCTAGTTGCACAGGTGCATTAATACCACGTATATAGATTTATTAAGTTCAGTAAGAATGGTGCTCCGGGCCATTTCATCATGTTATTAAAAGAAATGATGCATCTTGTATAATTAGAAATGTACCACGAAATCGATTTTATAGTAATGTCGGTTGAAGTAGCATTTCCCATCGGCCCTCAGGCCTCTATCTTAAGGAAAGTGGAAATATTAAAGTTATTAACCCTTGTAGGAAGAAAAAAAAAAGTTTGACTGCATTAATTCCAGGATGTTGTGTTTTAAGTTTGACTTAGTGGGTGTACGTGTTTAGTGTGCTGATATGGGACCATGTAGTTATTAATGTTTGGTGGTGGTCGGGTATTAGACACGTCGAAATCTCAGCCTTTTTCCACAGAACAGAGGACTTCAAAACAGCTTTGAAGTGCACCAGTAAACCTCGACATATTAGTGGATGTGCAGGTCCTCTTGGCTCATCAGAAGAGCCCATGCAAATCCAGTAATAGCTTCTCTGAATGCATTAATAATGCTCTCCAAAGAGGTGGAACCTGGGTGGTGTTTCCATATTGCGATCCATATTTATATCATGAGCCACATATCAACACATGCTGATAATATTCATGAATTCTGCGGCAACTGATCCAGCACAAGCAAAAGAGTCAAATTTGGCTGCGCCCCCTCTGCGGTGAGAGTCTCCTGCAGTGGGTGTTTTACGTGTTAGTGTGTGCACGTGTATGTGTGTAGCTGTCTGTTTGTGTGTGCATTCCCCTTGGATTTCTGTGATGGTACCGAGGTAATTGGATGTGTGACGCCCACCAAAAATCCCCTTTAGCCCTGGGCAAGCGCTCTTTCAATCCCAGCATGCCTCTGTGGAAAGCACAACCCAAAGGAAGGCTTATTCTTTCAACTGGCAAACATCAAATGGTTCCCTGTTCTCTCCATCACAGCCTCCGTCTCTCTGGTCCGCTGTAGCATCAGAGGAAAGCCCATTAACATGTAATGACATGACCGTGCACATACATGGTCATCGTAAAGAGACGTATACATAGCAGGTCGTTCGGATCCCGCTCGCGATGTCCTTCTTGTTAATAACAAAAAATTTTCGTTGACAATTATTTTGGAAGGACTAGAGGACTGATTATTCCCTCACAGAGTACATATACCTCAGGGGTGGGTGCTCAGAAGTATCAAGAGTGTTAAAACATCCCTGATGGGTATAGATGTACCTAAACCCTTTTGCAGTTCTGAATTTAACACTGCCAGAAATTAATTAATGAGGGTTTTGTTTTGGGATTTGATAAACAGCTACAGTACGCTTTGCACATTTTTATCACGGTAAAAAGAGAAAAAAGCTACAAGCTGACACAACAATATTAGTGACAATATTAGCATCAGAATCGGCAATTAAGTGATTTGTATAGTGTCACATTATCATACTAAATATTCATTGAGCTGAGTAGGGATGTGCTGCTTTGTTTGCCATGGTAGATGGATTTCAGTGGCATCAAATAAATGGTGCTTGTCGTTAGGTTATTGATTATGCTGTGGTTTGTTTTTGACTACACAAATTACTTTTATATTAAATATAATGAAACCCTTGGCTCTTTTTATGAGCAATTTCCTCTTGCTATATCCTTGTGATCATGTCCACTTGTATGTAGTGTCATGCTTGATTTTTTTTGTGTGTTTTTTTTTTGTTTTATGATAACAGGCTTTATTATCACAAAATCAGAAAATAGCAAAAGATTTGATACATAACCAACAAACTTTTTCTAATGATCACATCAAAGTAATTTACTAAATCTGCATATTTGAAATGCTATATCCTATACAATTTCAGCATCAAACTGTTCCATTTTTTATCAACTGGATGATTGTTCAACTAATATGACCAATACATACAATTTCACTGAAAGGGTAAAGAAAAAGGAAAAGTTATTGGTGTTACTAAATGCATAGATCTACACTCCAAATAGCTGTTGTTAAAGGATTTTATTTGCAGTGTAACATTTCAAACATAGGACTCAATCTTCTAATAGTTGCAGACAATCACCAACTTAAATACTCACAATCCTTTTTAAAACTCATGGGATTTATCACACATTTTGAGTTGATATATTTTTTAAAATAATATTCGAATCCCGCTCTGCCCTAGTTGTCGTTGTGTCCTTGGGCAATGTAATTCACCCAGTTGCCTCCAGTGTCACTCACGCTGGCGTATGAATGTTTGGTGATGTGGCGTGGTTTGGCAACCGCACTTCTGTCATCCTGCCCCTGGGGCAGCTGTGGCTACAGATGCAGTGAATGAATAATGGCTCCAAAATGTTAAGTGCTTTGAGTGCCTTGAAAAGTGCTATAGAAATTCCAATCCATTATTATTATTATTGTTATTGTTATTATTATCATTATCATTACATCAGTGAGATTTAGTTGCATTAAGAGTCACAAAATAGACATAAGGAAAATATCAGGTGAAATCAGATTATTCATGTCATTTCATGATGAACATCCGGGTAACCACCCACCCTGTCAATGGCCACAGTTAGCCTTGGCCTGTCTAGAGAGAGATTTCCAGATTCTTAAGCCTTTTTAAGTTTTGTCCATCATGACATAATTGGCGTCATGAACGTTGTTTGTTTGTTCGTTCGTTCATTCATCCTGTAGTTATGCTCAGACTAAATAGCCTTTATATTCTGGTATACACATACCCCCCTTTTTATTTTGTAGGGACCAAGTAAAACATCATTTCTACTCAAATGTTGTATGGCCACTAAGATTTGCATATGATTCTTTTTTTTTTTCAGGAATGAGGTTAAATGGAGTTAAACTGGACTCTTAATTGAGGATCTTAGGAAAAAACCTCAGAGGCTGAGATAAATAATGAGGGGTTTTTTTGGCCACTTTGGGTCCTTTTTAATATAAAGTATATGTAGTATATTGTATATATTGAATTAGATTCAACTATCTTAAATGCAGCATATTCGTTATATTACTTTCAGTCTGCTGACTGTTTTAAAGTCATTCTAATGCCTTACGTCTCCTTGGCAGTGGTGTGTGTTCTTAATCCCCAGTGCAAGAAGCAAAGTGTGACGTCTCATCAGCTCACCAGGGCCAGATTTTTAACTAGAAGCTGTATTAATAATGCATTACAGAGAGGGGGTCAGGAGAAGGTTTCTTACTCAAGAGGATGCCTTGTTTAGGAAATGTAAGAATAACTGCTGGGGAGTTTTAATCTTCACAGTGGTACACCTTGCTGCAGCAGTTGGCACTGGCACTTAACGCAGACCGCAACACAACACGGGCAGTGTCTTGTTGAAGCCATGGATCTTTCCAGCTGCCAGTCTCTGATATGTGCAGTTGTGCATGCATATATGCAAGTAGATGTGTGTCTGCAGGCATTTGTGTGCATAATGCTGTAGGCGCCTTTATTTTAGTGGTGTGACCCCCTGTGCACACACTGCAAAGGGTGCCTGCAGAAAGACATTGAGGAGGAAGGAGATGTTCATTTCCTTCCCTTTCCCTCTTGTTTATCTTCTTTGATTCCTCCCTGGATGTTTCCATGACCTTGTTTTTGAAGTTGCGTAATATGCTGCTGGAGGTTTGGGTGGAGGGCAAGGGGTGTTGAGGCAGTGGGGGTGGATGCAGGACACTGATCTAAACTGTGCTGACAGCCAAGGCTTTCTCCCTCTCACCTCCTCCACACTCTTGAGGGGAGGTGAGAGTGTGGTGACAGAGAGAAACCTTTAAGACAGCAGGGGATTTCATCATTGCCACAAATGCAGTTTCCAGAGAGGGATGTGAGTGAATAAAAGAGCACTTCCTGAACCATGCAGGCCATTCACACATAGATAGAAAATCTTGTACTCGTGTGTGTTTGCTTTTTTATTCCTATGTTTTACTTCTCTCACAAAACACTCACGCAGGTAAAGCAAAGAGATGGAGGCTCATTTATTTATCCATTAAGTGGCTTGTTGTACATGTTACAAGGTTATTTGCCTCGATGGAAGTCTGAGTCAACCATGATGATAACGTCATTAAAATGCCAAAAGGGGAACAGCTGGGGAAATTGCTCACTGTCCTGGCTGATGACATAATACGCTAAAACTCATTAACTTATGGCATAAAATTGCATGGTCACACATAGTTCTGCTGGATCACAGTAGGCATTAACACACAAAGAGGTTTGACTTCATGATTACATTGCAAATCCGACTAAATAATGTGTGGTACAGTGATATGCAGCTTAAAAGTAATTTACTAGTTGTTGTTGTTAATGCTGGTTTAAATTATTTTGTATTTTGTTCCTCTAATGGTGGTACATTTCTATCATGTAGTGTAACTGACTGCTGACCAGTTACAACAAATCCTTTTTTAGTTGATTTAATATCAGATGTCTGAGGATGATATGCCTTATGTACGTATGACTGTTTTATCCCACTACTATAACTGGAGACAAGTTTGTTTATTTGTGTCCCGCCACCCCTCAAATCTAGGATATCACCAATTCTGTTTTACAGACGATGCCTTAAAAATCTTATGCCACTTCCATGCAAAGTTGTCACATTTTTCGTACATTGGGGTCTACGAAGCCTACTGACTAATTTGAACAACCGGTCTCAAAGTGCCATCTAACTGTCCCTTTACACCCAATAATAAACCAGAGCACACATTGCTGTTCAGATCTCCAACAAACTCCCTTTTTACTGTCCTTTGCAGTTTCAACTGAACCATTGCCAACAATTACATTAGCTCATCCAGCTGAGCCTTCTTATCCCACCAGTAAAAATATTTTTTGTCATTTAAAGAGCTTACCTTTAGCCACATCTTCATCTTATCTGCACCACACTGACACAATTGGTGGGAATCACCATAGCAACCCACAGTGGCTGACATCCAGAAAAAACACACTTGCATAACAAAATATTTTTCTGTCCTTCAGTTCATTGATTTGCAGAAGGACAAACATGTATGTGAAAGTATTGCCAGTACTAAGCTGTAGTAGAAGTTTGTAGTGTATGTGTGTCTTTTTTCAAACATGTGATGCACATTTTATTACATGTCTTCGACTTCATCTGTAGAGAAAGAATGGGAAAAGGGTCAAGGGTGACCGGAGGAGGCTGAGTGGTAAAAGAAACTGCAGTACAAAGTATGACTATAAATATAGAAATCGGTACTTTTCATTTTGAAGAACAGGCATAGCAAACAGTAGGACATCCAACAAAAGCATATGATCATTGATCAAGTCCTTGTGGTGAGTGAAAGAGCAGAGCACACTCTGTAAAAGGTTAGCATTTATTTGAAAATGTTTTTTACTTGACGATGGAATCAAAACATGTGCATACCAACAACACCACAAACCTCACAAAAACTGAGTTAAAAAAGTTGGTTGATATATACAGTATTCTGCTATTGCCATCCAAGTATTAGCTTTAAGGAGAAGTCTGCAGTAAACAGGCTCATCCAGAATTAGAAGCGTTGAGCCTAAATTAAAGCCTTGTCCATTACCATTAAAGTGTAAACTCCATTCTGCTACATGGTGATAGTATACTAAATGTGGATGGCACAGCACACCTTATTCAGCTGTGCCTGATGCCTTCATCCACTGTAGTGACACCTCTGGCTGATGAAGGGCATGAGACACACACTCCATTAGGCCTTTCCCTTTTCCAGGGGATTAAGATAAATCAGATTTAACTACAGTGTACTCTTTTGTGCAGGCCTCATTGATTATATTGTATGTAGATTACTGTCTGTGTTCATAATGGAGCAGTTTTGTACAAGTCTCTGTATAAGTATTTGCCTAATATTTGTAAAGCTTTCTTTATATGTTCTCAGCTTGTTTTTGGCCTTGAAATCCAAGCTCCTATGATACAATACAGATGCTTTTGCCAGAAATCCTTAACTTACAGTGTAATGCTCTGTGTTTTGTTCCCCTCATTTGTTTTAAGTGCTGCTCTCTTCAGATATGCATTGCCCCCCAGATATACTGGCACCCTCAATAATGTTTGACTCCAAATGCTGTAGAAGATAAAGCCAGAAATTAACAGACTATATTCTCAAGTGCAAAAAAATAAGCAACCGTTTGTAACAGCTGGTATAGAGAAATACAACGAAAGGCAGCGACTAGCCTATGTACTGCACTGAAAAGCTTTTAAAGTTACTTAAGTCAAGCCGACATCACTCAAGATCAAGAGATCATGGTTTAGTGTTAATATGCTAAGTGTTTGAATGGATTTGCATTCATTTGCAATTCTGTGCTGTTTCCTATTTGGCATTTGACATTGAATTTGCTTTTCCAGAAAGAATGCTCTCTAGATGGACTATTAATGGAGCTTTTCAAAGGTTTATAAGTCTTTGTTATGCGTTAACATCATCAGTTGACATTATCATATTGTAAACAGCAGTATAGCATCAATATGTTGCTGCTGTGTGCTGTGAATGTTTTATTGATATAGGGAATATGTTGGTGAATCTATTTGAATAATGGAGGATCCCTTACAGTAGGTTTCCGTGGAAACAACTCCCCTAACAGAGGTTAACTCTTTGCCTCCAGCACATCATCCATGACATGAATACCGGGAGACGTTTAAGGTTATTACAGACATCAGTTTGGTTTTACATGCAATTAGAGGATTACTTAGTAGAATTTTTTAAAAAGGGAGGCATTATGGTTGACTTTTATTGGGTGAAGTCTCTTTTGGTATGCAGTGCAGTCACTGAAAAATGAGTATCAACTCTAGCTTTGACTCTGTTCGCCATGGCATCCAATAAATAAGTCCAGGATCTAGCAAAACACTCCTCATTTGTTGGCTTCACCACAGGGTGCCAGTTTTTTAAAGAGAATGAAATGTTTCAGAGAGATAAAGGGCATATGGAGCTCACTTAAGAGCACCCTGCCTTGTTCTTATTCTTGTTTACAGGCCTCCAGCACAAGAATGGGGACATATGAAAAACAGTGCTCTGCAGGGTGGTAATTTTTAATGAGGGATTTTTTTAGTGGCTATACATGATTCTCAGAAGTGTGTAGATAACCAATAAAGGTAAAAGTCAACTTTCTTAGAGAAATCAGCCCTTCTCTTAGATAATATGATCACTCCATTTACATAAAAGAAAGGGGGAAAAAAAGTGACTCCCTATCGCCTCTGTGTTTATCTCCTTTATTGATGTTCCACAGTTACTTCCTCCACCTTGTTGCGTTTTCTTTCTTTATTGTTACCTGTTCCTCCTTTCTTATTATCCTAAAGCCAAGGTGCACCATGTAAGCGATGGCTCCTTTGACTGGGATTCTGAGCGAAAGTATTAGCAAGCGTGGAGAGGAGAGGAGGCTCAGCAGGGAGAAGATTAAATTATCTCCTTTGAAGGTGTGCTGGCGCTTTCATGAGACAGAGGCCATTATTAATATGCAGTGACACATGCATACATCCAAAATGATCCTGGACGCTTCGTCATGGATCATAAAACTCCCCAAGGTGCCTTTCACTCATCGCACCCCATCTCTTATGAGTCATTGCGGTTCTGTCAGGATATATAGAAGGAGGGCAGGAGAGACAGAAAAGAGGGAAATGGCTCTAGTGTTTTATTAGATTGCCCAGACAAAATTATATTAGTTTTGAGCAGTTTGATTCGGTGGCAGGACGCTGTGGTGCTCCGTCCATGGGTGACAGGAAGGCCAATGAACAGATTGTGGGGTTTGCATGGCTTGCAAGAAGGTTAAATGGGTCAGGTAAGCCGCTGTAAGTCGGGGGTGTGGAAATCTCATGTAATTTGTTGCTGACATCTGAAGAAGAACTTATGTCTTAAGCTGCTTTAATGTATACAAACTTTATACCGTAGAGCTGTAGTATAGGCAAAAAACATCATATTGCAATTATTTTGGCGTAGTGTGACTCTTAAAAGTATTTTTTTGCATTTCATGTTCACAGAAATGAAAGAAAACAAAAGATATGGTGACTTTTGCTAGGGTCTGCAACATATAAGCCTGTTCCTCTGCATGTAGAGAATATGAATACAGATGTTGTATCACCTAAATGCTTCCTTTTATTATGGTATATTGTTGACAAAAGAATATACTGCATAGCAACACATAAAAGTTGACCAATAGTGAGGAAGAAAGAAAAAGCAGATTGCTGACTAGTTGATCGATGTCACCACTTCTTTTAAAAAAAATGAATAAAATGCACATTTGGAAATTTCCAACTTCGACTTTAGAAGAAACTAGAACATCTAAGGTGGTATTGGCAGAGGACTAGTATTTCCTTTGGACATCCTCCTACACACACATCTATGTTTCATGTAGCATGTTTGCATGGGATAAGTGAAATCATGGAATTTGCTGACATTCTCCAGTTCTGTTGTTTCGGGCAGATTCACCACTTACAAATACTGGCTGAAAGATAAAAAAAAAAAAAAAGTTCCTTACTATAACACATCCTGCATTTCATACTGTCATCCTGTTTTTAGATGTAACTTTTCTGCAGGCGCTATAATTCTGGTCCAGCAAATACACAGAATAAGTGTGCGGCAGAGAGGAAAAAAAAGTTGCACATCCCCCCAAATCACAGAGATGTCAGTTCACCCGAGAGTAATAATATCGCAGAACCATTGTGCTCGCTGAAATAGGATAGGTCACTTGGGATGTAATTTTGACTTAACAAATTACAGACATGGCAGATTCACAGTGAATTAAGATCGTAGACAATGTAGTTATTACAAATTACCAGAGGTGCACAGGTAGTACTACTCCAACTATACATATGTTAAAATAATAAATGAATAAACCTGGAAAAGGTGTATTTTTCATGTTTTATATCTATTATTTTCCCTCAAAGGCAGTGTTGTGGATAAAATAAGTAAAACACAACTCAGGAGTGCGATCTGGGAAAGACTCCCTCTATTTCATCACTCATCCTTTTATACCAAAGCATCATGGATATCAGGGTTACCATAAAAGGACTGGCCTCCGTGCCGAATCTTGCCTAGGTCTATTGGTGATAAATTATCCCCTGGATCTGTGCCTAGAGACATCCTGTTTTTGAGTTCTACATGGTCTTGGTCATCCAGCCTCCTCCTACGTTTTGGCATCAACTTCATCAAAACACACGATTCCCTGAAATTGCATAGCACAGAGTTTCTAGAAATTACTTTGCTGCATAAAAAGTAATACACAAACTTTGATCCAAATTATTTCGCAATAGCAGCATTTCCAGTTGAGAACATTTTTACATCCTGATCACTATTGGAGACAGATTCTGCGGATGGATGGATGGATGGATGGATGGATGGATGGATGGATGGATGGATGGATGGATGGATGGATGGATGGATGGAT
>JAPTYQ010000017.1:11558708-11599451 GCA_029814465.1 Ostorhinchus cyanosoma | reverse complement strand
GATAAAATAATGTGGGTGTGGTTTGCCTCTGTGTCCCCTCAACCCCTGCAGCATGTAGAGGCATTTAAGTTTCTACAGAACTGTTGTTTTGATATTATTAAGAACCATACCATAATTTTTCCAACTAAATCCTCACCAGTAGGCTAAAGAGGAGGTTGAAGTAGTAGATTCACACATATTGTCCCATTGTAGTATTCAATTCTTACTCCAATCTTTTTTTAATATAGTCTGTTGAGTTTTCTTGGCCTTTCAACAGGCCTTGATAGAGCTTAGAAATAATAGACTTACATTAGCAGTCAGAATTTTAAAAACGAGAACATTTTAAGGTCTGGTTTGGTCAGGTTTTTTTTTAAGGGATTGGGGAATAATTGTGTGAAAAGGACAAGGAAATAATTTCCTCAATGAAGCCAGTGCCGAAGTAGTTTCAAAGAAGAACAAGCCATTTCGGTTGATTTAAGACAACACATTTTTCCTAATGGAGGTTGATTATAGTTGTGGTTAATAGGTTCCACTAGTAAGACTGTAAAATTACTTTGTTACAAAGAAATCATACATTTTCCCATTTTGTTTATTCAGTAAACCAGCACCTAACATTAGCTCACCCCTCACCCTTTGGGATCCTGTTGTTCTACCTGTTTTGTGCACAAATGGTCACTTCTGGCTCCAAAAAGCCAATATGGCAACTGCCAAATCCACACTAAAGCCTAATATATGTTCCACGTACACACACAAAAACGTGTGTGTTTTAAATGGTGTAAATGTCACTGCCTTTTTACTTCTATGCATCCGTTGTGTTTGACTCGATCCACCAGAGGGCACCGTTCTTAATATAATATACCAAGAAGAGTAAAGTTTTTTTGAGAGAAGAAGAAGAAAGTCAATAATAACAAACACGGCAACGACAGAGGAGGTATTACTAGTGTTGATATTAAGAAGGATTAGTTGTAAAAATGTTATTCTCATTAACTCGCAAAGTAGCTCTTCAAAACTTAACGCCATTTTTGGTTATTTTTGCTTCAAATTCCAACATTGCCCCCTCAGGGCCCCTGGTGGTACTGCTCCATATTCTCTGTTTGGTCATTATCTGTAAGTGTCCAGGAGGCTGACAGAAATACAGATGGAATTAACATGAGTTCAAGTACAGATCATGTGTATCTGTATGCAAATGTAACAGAGAAGATAAATGAGCCTTTAAAGCTTCAGAGTGACAGTTAAGGAACCAAAGTGTGGTGTGGTGTCCAAAGACCCAGTGCAATGACTGATGAAGTGGTATTTGCTGTCATATAATATGCACTTCCAATGAATGTAAAAACAAAGGGAGGCCGCCCCCTTCCGGAAACATCCCAGTGTGCTCTTATTGGTCAGCTCCTTGTAACAAAGACAGTCTACTGAAGTTATATTCTGTGTCTATGTCAGGTGGTCTCTATTCTCCTGGCCTTTATGGAAAAGGAAAATTAAGTAAAAAATAATGGTAATCTGTGGATGGATGCTATTATTGTATTTTTTTTTTTTTCATTCCCTATTAATCTACTGTACTATTTTGGGGCAGCCGTGCCCATTGCTCCTAGTCTGCAGTGTCTGCTGTGTCCATACATACATAGTGATTTGTTAAAAGCAGAGGTTCAGTTTTGGTGTGTTGTATATCCACATGTAGAATATAAAATGCCAAATAAAGGTTCCTCTTCTTCTCTTTTTCTTCAACTATAATCTGTCCACACAGAATTCTTAACCCTTCTAATTTCACCCATTCAAGAGACATGAACTGCACTGTTTCTAACCATTTACACAGTGACCAGTGTATCATTTTTTTTTTATTTTTTTTTTTATATATCTTTGCTTGCCGACACAACCCAGTGATGACCCATAATTTCTTGTTAGTTTTTAGGTCCTCTGCAGGGGACATAAAATTTGTGTTTCATTAGATGCGAAATTAGTACGTGCCCACAGTTGAGGATGAGTCATCATTTTCTGTAATTATGTTCCAAAAATGAAAACTCAAACATCACATTTGATTTCATGGGGACTTAGTTTATCAAATAACCATGAGCAAAGGCCCATACTGGTTTAGATTAGTTTGGTGAGTGTGCACTGCTCTTGCTACTTGTTCTGGGTGTTTTTCTGCATCTCAGTCTGTGTGGCAGACTGTTTGTCATGGGAATTATTATCTTGAGTTGACAACAAGATTATAATGTTCATTGCCAGTTGTTTAACTTTATTTATTTATTTTTTTTAGATATAGAGTCTCTGTGGTTAAAGCTGTGTTAAACCTAACTAGCTGTCACAAACTTTTAGTTTCAGGGCTTGTTAGTTATTACATAATCACCTCATTGTGATTATTTGGCTTAAGTATTTTACCTGATCATTATAATAATTTTTATTATTCATCATAAGAATAGTTGGTTAGACTAACACATACATAACACTTAACAAAAAATATTTTAATCATTATTTTCACATTTTTCTACTGTTTTTTGACATCTTATTAAAACCCCTTGATTTTTTTTAGTTTATAGGAGAACTAGTTTTAGTATATCTACACATATGTATATATGTATGTAGTTAATAGTGTAATACATACTCTCCTATAGTGGGTGCATTACAGAGTAATGATCAAAATTACTTAGTTTCTTGTCACCTCAAATTTCAATATGATCACAGCCCTGGTATGTCAAACAGTCCATCAGAGAATTTCACTGACATTCCCTCATGTAATTATTTTTGGTCACATAGTCCATGCAACTGGTGTTGACAGAAGTGTTAAATACTTATTTGATTATATTTGTTTGGCAGAGTGAGAAGGCCTCTTGCATGTTCTCTCTGCCTCTGCATGGGTTCTCTCCGGGTGTTTTGGCTTGATCCCACCATCCAAAGACAGCTGATTCCTTTAAACTGCTGGTATATGTGAATGTGAGTGTGAATGCTTGTGTGTCTGTCAGGCCTTTGATGAACTACAGAGTAAATCAGGATGGATCCTGCTTCTGACCTGTGTCAGCTGGGTCTGACTCCAGCCCCTCCATGAAACTCTAGAAAACTATCATGGAAAATAAATGAAGGAATTTGATTATTTATTTTTGCCCTATGAAGTTGACCTACCTTCATTGTGGTCTTGATATTCTACACAAGTACTGCAACTAATGACAATTATAATAGTTTGAATAATTGTATTATGAACTGCAAAAAACTCCTAAAACAATTGGTGCTAGGCACAACAAACCCCGCCCCTCGTATGTATTGTAGCTAAGTTTGCCATTGGGGGGGGGGGGCCTTAACAATCATGACCATCATGTTTAGAATTGACTTCTTGTGAACAGTAGCTTGTTGCAGTGTACATGTCTGCTTTTTCCGCAAAAAATCTGTACATGCGCTCATACTTTTCTTCACACTGCTTACATTTTATCATGAAATTTTCAGTGAAAATGACAACAGTACTTGTTAAACTGTCACAATCCTTGACACATGCACATACAGTAATAGGCTCACTACTAGCATGGGAGCTAATTATCTTACGAGGTGCGTCTACATCTTCCAAAACCTGTTTCTTCTGCAGATATTCATGCATAGCTGAAGTGGTCCCATGGTGCATGAGGCTCAGCTTACAGATCTGGCACGTGACAGTTTTCTTGGTTGTGTCACATATGAAATGCTCCTAATCTTTGGAGCGTTTGTTTCATATTAGCCTCGCTTCAGCCGCCTCCATGTTGCTGCTTCCCCTTTTGTTCCCAATCACTAGTGTGCATGTGCTGTCAGTACATCAAAGATTTGGGAAAAGTGAGATTGTCTCACTCTGAGCTACTTCAGTTGGCTATGGTGAAATATTGTTTGTGGTTGCATTCCCTGCCATGGATTACACATAGTGACGTCACCAACGATCTGTCAACTACTAAATAAGTCAGTGACCAATTGAAGACTAGTGGACTATGATTATATTATACAGATATTATATTATTTATTATTATTATTATTACAAAATATTATATTCTACATGACCTTTTTCTTCATTCACCACATATATAACTCTCTCTCTTTCGCTCGCTCGCTCGCTCTCGCTCTCTCTCAAAAAAAACAAAACAACATACATATGACCTGAACATCCCTACTGTGTGCAATGTCATAAACTCCTGCACTCACATTTGTTTCAGAGGATAAAGTGATGTGTCTGAGGCTTATTATACCACAGCTTTGTTCATAGAAGAAAAGATCTGCAGGATGAGAGATCAGCAACACCCTGTGAATAAACATGCCAATCTCCCTCAGCACCGGGTATCGTCTCTCTGCATCCTCCTCTCCCCCTCTCTCTCTGACTCTGGTCAGCTCACTAGATGCAGTTACCACTTTCATTCCTATGTTTCACTCGCCTTGATGACTGTCCCAGTCACTCTTCCGTGCCTCCCAGTCTCATTGTTCCCTTCTCTATTTGTCTCATCTTATCTCACCCTTGCCTTGTCTTCCTTTACCGCTTCCTTCTCCCCTCATTCTGCATGCCTTCCGTCTCTCCCTCTCTTTATCTTAACCCTTCCATCTCCTTTCTCTGCCCCTTTCTCATCAGACACACACAGAGGATGCGTCACAAACACCATTCTTCACATCTCCAATGAGTACCTTGTTATCATCTTGTCCCCACAGTGGCTTTCTGTCTGGCTCCGTCTCAGCTTGGATTCCGTCACTAATGGGACCGCATCATTTTCGACAGCTGCAATTCCTCAACGCTGACAAACAGAGATGTGGTGCAGCTTTGCGAACACAGCTCAGAGGGATTGTAGACTAATGCGTCAATCTGATTTACACATTTACAAAGGCCTTTTAAAAACATCATTTTTGTTTGACATTGACTGGCTGCATGGTGTAGTGTAGAAATACCACATGACCTGTTAAGACATCATACTGTAAGTTTATCAATAATTTGTCCATATTGTGCTTTTCTGTAGTTAGTAATAATCCCTTTATATTGCCTCATTCACTGTCCTGCAAAATATCTATTTTTTATGTAAAGTCTAGTCGAGTGCAATCTTAGTGTTGTGGAACACAATGTATGCAGTTTTTATGAGATTTGAGAATCCAGTGACAACAGACAGTTACTTGTCAGTGTGCTATTCTTGTTTCAGTCATCTTAGAAGTTAGAATGTGGCTCCTCAGGCTCCTCGGATCCTCAGATCTGAAGAAGAGAAGCTAAGTGAAACTTCATGAAAGCTTCAACAGTAGCACATGTTAAAGTTTGCCTGCCTTCAATCTCACCTAATCGTTTCCACTGGGTCCTGCAGGGCAACAACAAAGACTCCTAGATTTTCTATTACAATCTGTTATTTCTTTTGATTCCATCCTTAAACAAATTTACTTGTTTTTTGCGAACACTGCTTTCATCTCTCTCAAAAGGGGCACTTAACAGCTGACATGTTTGTGACCCACAACAGGCTTTGAAAGCAGACGCGCACCGCAGATTGCAATATCAAATGATCAGCACAAACAACAGTCTTTGTAGTTTTTTTTTTTTAAATTCTCTTTGTGGGTAAGCTATTAAATTATGCTCAGTTGGAGGCTACCGAATGTTATTTCAGCTTGATAACTATTGGGTTTCTAAAATATTGACATCACCTTGTACTCAGAAATATAAAAGTACAGCTGATAGGCTGTTAAAATGTTTTACAGGTAGGTCAGATGCCTCATTCAGAGGAAACTCTAAAGCAAGCTCCAAGGGCTAAGATGGTAGCATCAGCCAGAGAGTCCGTTTTAATTTCTCATTGGTGGGTATTAGGCAGCTCACGCAGTGAACTGAGGAGAGCTGTGTGTTGAAGCTTATCGTGTTTGAAGAGAGGCAGGTACACTGATCTGTGTTAATAACGTGGTGGTAAAAGCTGGTCAGCCAGCCAGTGGATATGGCCTGCCAGCGTATTACCAGTGACATCACAGATCAGACAGTATTTGGCTCCGCTGGCTCTGCTCTCATTAGAACAGACATCCTACAGGAGACCCCGCTGGTCATATGCACACTGTCCTCTAAAGAACGGTCAGAGAGCATCCAGAAGGACCACAGACAACGCTTTAAAGCTAACATCAAATAACAACCAGTCATATTAAACACTGCCATGTCTACACCGAAACAGCTCCTTAAAATGATAATTTCTGAAATTTACATTTTGAACTTCTTTCCTTCTTCCTATTATTTATACCAACAGTTAAAATACTCACAAAATATTTCCAATCTATGCATTATTTAATTTTGTGCATGCGCATTTTGATACTGAGTAAACATTTGATCATCATTCTTGTTTTGAATGTGCTACTTTTAGAGTTTTGAAATATTGTCACCATAAAGGATAGCTTAATCAAATAACCACATTTAACCTGTTTATTCAATTGTCTCTCAACTTAAAAAAATCAACCTTTAATCTTGAAAGAAATGTTTAATATTTGAGTGAAATAATTATATATATATATATATATATATAAAGTGGTGAATTTGTATGTTTAAAGGTGCAGGAGGAGAAATTATGGGAGGAAAAAATGCTAGACTCGAAAATACACATCATTCCTCTGTTTCTTTTTCTTCTTTGTCAATTTTTTTTTTTAAATGAAGAAAAGCTACATATAAATACAAAAGAACCTGACAACGTTCTATACTGGTATGTAAAAGAAAAGCCACTCTTCCCAGCTTTACCAAATGGAGTAGGGTCACATCCAAGTCGTATCTGACAGCAATTGGTAATTACAGTTGTCAATCATGCATTTAACCCTCCTACCCCCACTAAAGAGACAAAAATCAAGCCATCATGAGGTTGATTTTCTACAGCCGGAAAACAACGGTGAGGAATTGATGAGGAAATTACATGTCCTCTCAGACTACTTGAATTACAACATGATGAGAAGGAATGATGGGATTTTTGTCCAACAATGCAAAAACTAACCTAACATGTTCTCATGTGATACTGAGTCTTTTTCCCTTTTCTAATCTGTCAGCTTTACATTGTCATGATGTATGCTATTTCAGACTTGTGTTTAATAATTGTATGCGCTCAAAGTCTTCTGAACAGTCAAAGAAAAGATGATGTGGAAGAAAAGTCCTCCATTCAGTGTTTCAGACTAACCGTACAAAGACTAAACTCCTATTAAACTACATTTTTATAGAATTTTCAGTATTTTTTTTTTTTTTTTTTTTGGATGTTAAAGTACGTTCTGATGGTGGCTTGTTTGCTCCTCTGTCATGGGATCTTGGGCTCATTGGTAATCTTATTTGAACCAGGATTTTCAGAAATACTTTAATTTAAAGCCGACTGAAAGTCTCTCAGAGCGTCTTGGAGCATGAACAGAGCCGGAGCGTTAAATATTTCAATAAACAAGTAGATTTTAAATATTTCATGGGTAGAACGATTGATATGAACCGAAACTACTTTATGAAACATTAAAGGCGCTGTGTCCATCTGAACTATGCAGATTCAATGCCCTTTTTGGAGCATTGTTGGTGTCACAGCTTCTTTATAGCTGCTTTTAAGCCTGAATGCTGGAGAAATACATGCGATGCTGTCATGATTGTTAGTGCATTCATACATCACGAGACGAGAGAAATTTGCTTAATAGGAATCTGTTCTTTCTCCCGAGCATTTTCCCTCCCTTTTTTCACCCTGAAACTCCCCCGCTACTCTTTTCTCACCCAACAATGCTCTTTCTCGCTCCTTCTGAAAAAACACACAGTGACCAGCTCACTTGGATGAATAAAGAAAAATAACAGCGCGTAGGATTTCAAAGGGTAAAATAAAAACACATGCCCGAGAGCGTGGGATGTGGCCAAGTGGAAAAAAAAAAAGTGTTTCCCTGCAGGGTTGGAGAGCAGTTTGAGGGGAGTTTATCTTATGTCCTACCACATCTATGCCTTTCCATAGAGACACAGCCCTGCAAAGTTTGGCTCACTGAATATACCGCAGTTCTGATTCTCTGATAAAACACAGTACTCAGCCCAAGTGTACAAATCCCAAACTTAATTACTATGAACCAAAATGGAAATGAACTCAATTATGAAGATATTGCCACATATTTGCCCTTCAGTCTTTTTTTTTTTTTTTTTTTTTTTAAATCTAATTACATTCATTTCTGTCTTTTCACAATGTTTCCCAACTTCTTCCTCTGTTATAAACAATGGTTTTTAAACAGGTTTACATTACCATTATCTTTACCCATTGAAAACAGCTTCTCTTTCATTATGCATGTTTTGTTTTGTTTCTTAGGTTTCTGTAAAGACTAAAATTGTAATTGGGCCGCATTAATTAAGTTTGCTAAACCACAGACAGTATCATAGTATTCCTGTTGCAAATTGCTTTGAGATTTACAGTATAAGAAATAGCTTTCCGAAAATAAATACATTTACTGGGTAGGAATGTAAAGTCTGACTTCAGTAACTTCAGTATTAGCATGCTGCTGTTTTTAAATTATGGTTGAAATTGTTGAAACTTCTAAGAGACAAATTAAAATGAGAATAGTCATCAATGATACTTGACACTTCCCATAAAAAACATCAATGGTTTCTTGTACTGGATATCCTTTATTGTCAAGTAAATTACAAAAGACCAAATTTTAACAACCAGTTATGACGATATATCTGTCACAGGAGACCGTTGTCTATTAATGGCGTGTTGGATAATCAGCATCTGTAGAGCCTGTTGATCCTGAGAATATCGATGGTGGACAGGACGCCCCTTCCACCGATGGAGACTGAGGGGTCAGGGATTGGAGTTATGGTTTCCGACCCTTTTTTTCCAAAAACATTCCTATAGATTGTGAAATATTGACATCAAAAAATATTGACAAACACTTTATGTTTGTGCGATGCCGCCACATCTCTTATGTTGGTTCAACCTCACCTGTCGTAGTGCATTATAGAGTTATAATCGTATGGAGTGCCCAGATTATTTGTGTCCTTCTTCTTGAAGTTGTAGGTATGAACTAGTGATAAAACAGTCAACAAGGGGTTATTAAATAAAAGAATTCCATGATTTACTATTTGGTTTTAAGTAAATGATCCGAAAAGATTCTTACATTCATGGACGTTTTCCCAGTTGATTTTGACATACTTGTCGCGGTCGCTGCGGGTGTGTTCATGGTGGAAACCTAAAGCGTGCATAAGTTCGTGCTGGATGATACCGTTTTCTACGCAGCCAAACCTCTGCAAAGACACCATGAGCTTGTCTCCCAAATAACCCAGCGAAGAAGAACACCTGAGAGAAAAACAAAGCATAGTGGAAGTGCACAAATTGATGTTAAAGTTTCAACCAACCTATTGATTCAGCTGATTGATTTATCCAAGCAAGTTATCATCAGCACATATCAATATTAACACGATCAAAGGTGAAATTCACATCAAATTCAAGTTACTGTACAGAGGGAGTGCATATTTCAACTGGTTAAGTATGCAAAATCAAAATCTGAATTCACAAACGACAAACACTCGTCACAGTATATATAAGTAAATATACTACGTGAATTTACATCAAAACTATTATAATGACAAAAACTATTTTTCATCATAATCCAAACAATAAATAGATATGAGCAGCATTGAGTAAAACATTAGACTGGAATATTTGGAAGTATTTAAACTGAAAGATAAACCCAGGAGCAAAAGATACATGTACAGTATTCTGCAGCAAATGTAATTATCTTGACTTACCCAAAAGTCGGTTCAATGCATATGTAAGCTGTTTGACTCTGCCGTGGAATGAAGCGAATGCAGGTTTTTTTATGGAATTCCTCCATGGCATGCAAAATGGTTCTTTTCTCGTTGGAATCTGTTGTGCATAAGAGCATTGTCTGTATGTATTTTAAGGCAGTCTGGTAAAACAAGTTATTGACCCTCTAAAAATGTCCACCTACCGTACTTATCACTCAGTGTGAAAGGGATTCGAACTATCCCATCATTAGACTTTGGCCAGACACACTGTGACTTCCGCAGGCATTTCATAGCATTCCTGGTTTTTGGAAATTCCAAATCTCCTTCCCACAGATCAAAAGATCCTTCCAGAACACAGGGAAGAACAGATTTACATCCAAATGTCAGAACATTTAAATTACTGAGTTGTGAAAGGTTAATTTTCTCTATTGATTTTAATATAATGACTACATACTCACCTTCATTCATCCTCAGAATCGTTGTGGTAATAGTCGTGTTCTCGGACGTGAGTGCAGAGATGTCTAAAAATGGAAGCAAAGCAAAAGGTGTACAGCTCAGTGCAAAGCCACTTCAGCACTTTGTGATATTTACTGGTCTCAACAGGGCTGCAAATAGATGCATTGAGGTTTGGCCACTTACCAGCATCACCATCATAGTCCTGTAAGAAAGGAAAAGAACAAACTACTTTAGTTCGTAATACAGTGGTGTTTTAGAATTAGACCACTGGTGGAGCACAGTCATGACATATCCCTTTAATGAGTGAATGACATTAATTCATCTTCGGACAGTTGTGTTGGACATATGGCAAACAGTTTTATTTAATCAGGGATCAAATAAAAAAAAATAATCCGAATAATACTATCTGCATTATATAATACTATGACGATGGTACAAACAAATGTGTTACAGCGCTTCACTAAACAGGCTGACAGTTTAATTGTTTGCGCTTCAGTAATTCTATCCAGTAAACTACTCAAAATTTGTCAAACACCACAAGTGTTGCTGAGTGTCAGGATAGCCCAAACTACACAAAATAAAAACTGTAAACTGTTCAAAGCCTGTTTTTTTGTCTTTTGCTTCTCAAATCATGATGACTTTGGCAAGTTGAAGTGGTCCTCAGTAGATGGAGGTTACCATCTCAAAACGACTTTGATCTCTAGCTCTCCGACAGTGAGCACAAACCCTCCTTGATATGCTAAAGAGTACAACATACATACCAATATATTTGCATACATATACGCACTTCAGACAATGACATACTGCATACTGGTTGGTTAAGAGTTGATGGCAAGTTCACATAGTGAGCTCTGTGGTCTCAGCCACAGGGCACAGATGAGCAGGTCCCACAGGCAGTGTACTGGGCATGTGCAGATACTTCCCTGCCAAGTCAAGTCTCTGAGATACTCTAGGGCCGCCCCCACACTGGCCCAGCAGCACAGCAGCCAACCAGTGGTTAGCTGGAGAATAGATTTATCTCACTTTCAAACAGGGAAAAACCAGGCTGTGAATGTACTCTTAATGGTTAGATGCCTTGGACAGAGATAAGTGTCATTCATTACCCCAAGGACATAAGCTGTTTCATATTATATTTAAAGGGCTTTGTTTCTTTCTTACTTGGTCTGGACTGTAAGCGTTGCAGAAGCCCAAAGGCACCAGCAGCAGAACAGATAGAAGTCCCGTGAGGTCCATTTTGTCGTCCAGTTCCAGATGCAGAGGTCACTTCAGAACCTTCAAACTGGGGGCTGATGTTGAAGCCCAGTCAGGACAGAGTTTATATACAGGCTCTGGAGGTGTGTGTGCGTGTACATAGAATCTTAGTAGTGGCTCAGTGGGTTTTGTCTTGGATACACAGCTGATGGGAGCGCCCTCCCCACCCTGCCACTGTTTTCACACAGGGATAATCTTATTCTGGAGGGATTACAGTGACCACAGGCAGATGTCTGCTCATTTAGCATCAGATTTCAGATGGCCTTTTTAACCAGCAGGGAGTCTGTGTTACAGATCAGGGTCTGTCCAAAGGTTTTACTCCAAAGATAAGAAAAGCCTAGTTTGAAACAAGCACTGTAGCGTTCTTTTTTAATATCTGAAACATTTAAAAACCTTTAGATGGCTGTTTCTGCCCAAAGACCCCACTAGATGAGAACTAAGATTTTAGAAATGAGAGTAAAATACTTGATTTTACCAAAATATGCATTGGAAATTATATGATGTATATAATAGTCTGGATCTCAAACACAAGCAATGCCAAAAGGTCCACAGATTTAAACTGCTGTATAAACACATGGTCTGGTCACAGTATAAAGACAGGGGGTCTTTATACTTATGTCAATATTCTGTCTTACAATGTTAATGTGTACTTGTTGTTGTTCCTCACCAAGTTGGTATGTGTCATCCATTACCTTTCTGCAGTTCTTACCTTTGCTGGTATGTGCTGTTCTTTACCATTAGTGGTATTGTAGCTTAGTTACTATTGTTGGTATGTAGTTATTTTTATTATTATTATATAAGTTAACAGTTAACTGTTTCTCGTGGTAATACCACCACAAATGTACATTTGTTCCATTTTTTCACACATATTTTGGTAAATACTGTCAAATGACTTTATTATAGTCTTATTCATTGTCCTGGTTTGAAGTTTAAAGACGGGAGTAAGTATTTGAAACCTCATTATGTTAAATTATTGATGAGGAATGGGGGTGGGATTAAATAAGTTTCCTTCTTCCCACTCCTTTTTTTGAGCGTAAATGAATGAATTTGGAATATTGAACTTGCATGTATTCTATTGAATGTGTTTACATTATCAGATACTGTTGTATGCAGGTCATTTGTGTTGTAAAAGGCTTTACTCATTTGAATGAAATGAATGAATGAATGAATGAATGAATGAATGCACAAAATAATAATTAAGAATAATTAAGAAAGCAGCATTGATTGTTTAAGTGTACACAGACACAATGGATGAAATTAGACAACAAAGCTGACAAAGCAAATATTTACGCATTTGTTGTGTAATTGTGAGTAGCTTAATATTTGTTGTCTTTATCGTTAACAGATTTTCTTATTTCCTTTTCAAATTCTTTCCTAACTTAATATCATCATTTCTTAAATTAAATGTTTGATTTTTAAAAGGGAACGAAAACAAGTTCTAACTTTCTCTGAACGTCTCTTTGGTTTGTTGCTGCTCTGCTGAGACTCCCTGCACTGCTCTGTTTTTCTTCCAACAAGAAAAAAAAAATATTTGATTTTGGCAAAGATGTTTTCATTACTAGCCTCAGTAACAGCCTTATTTTTTGATGCAAGCCTTAACACTTAAAGTTACAGTAATATCGATTCTACCAGTCCGTCCCTTTACAAAAACTAATCTCACATAAGCTTCTGTGGCCTTTACAACCCTTTAGATTCGACAAAGAGCTTTGCATTGGGTGTGACCTTTTACCGCACAGCTCCATTTAAAACATGTTCAAATAATTAGTGACTGGCTGTAAAGTCCGGTCCTCATTATGGAAGAACTGCTGCTGAAACAGTGATGTGTTCAGTGCTAAGTACAGGGCTGTAGCTGCAGACTGTAGGGCACAAATATCAATTACCATGCAGTTTTCTAAAAAAGTAAAACTCTAGAAATGGGTTGTTTAGCGAGAGATGAGTACTCGGATTTATTGTACACCCCTCTAATAAATCATCGGCTTGCGGGGGTAATGTTTACAGGAGAAGAGGGATGCAGTCTGGGTTCACGATGCCGTAAACAGCTTTAGGATCTGATTTCACGTGTCAAGGCCGGTAGCTTCAAACAGAGATTCCATCGCGGCAACCTTTATATGATGTGGTCCTCTGCTGTACATCACAATAATGTGACATTTATTATCGGGGAACAAAAATTGCACCGTGTGTGTTTGTGTGTGTGTTGGAGATGCATAGACTATGCATAAAGCCCTTTTACTGATAGCATTTTAAGAACATGCGCATCTGTATGCATGATGTACAATCATGCTTTTTGAGCATGCATGGGTTAACAGTATGTGCTCCTGAGTGTGTGTGTTTTGTGTGTGTTCATTGTGTGTGGCCTTTGGTTTTGGGTGATGTGCGTGGGTGCACAGGTAATCCAATTTGTGTTTTAGAGTCACAGCGCAGTACGAGTAATGCTCAATGATGTATGACCCATCCATTTGGTTGAGCTTTATTCCTAATGCCCCTCCAACTGCAAGGAAAGTAGATCTTACAGAATTGGATGTCAAACTAGTGCTACCCGCAAACTTTTTGTCTTTCCCAACATACACACTTTAAGCACAGTAGGGACTGAAAAGAAACATTAGCATTGTCAAACTAAAAGTAAAAGACAATTCCAGTTTTAACAATTGATGTTATCTGGTCTTCTTTGTCATTTGTCTTCCTCCACATGGCTTTAGCTCACTTCAGTTTTTTTCAGGATTCTGTCTTCAAACCTTAATGGGGACACATTTAACAAGATAATTGAAGTCTCATGTCCCCCTAAAATGTGTATTTTAAGTTTGAGCTCAAAATATCATAATGATCCTTCATTCTACTTTGTCTCTGCCTTTTTTTTTTTGTCCAGCCTTATCTGTCGTGTCACTGTTACTATAAAGTGGCACTTAAAATCTAAATGTGTTTTTTGACTTGTTAGTAGAATTATATTAATTAATACTGATTAAACACATTAGTGCCGGTGCTACATAAAATGATGACGATTTGAATATTAATGAGTCTAGATCATGACATTTGTATAAAAAAACATTGTTAATCAGAGGTCTTCATTCTATGTATATTCCATCCAGAATCTACCAAAGTTTGCTCATTTTATGTCATATCATGTTGAAATGAAGCCTTTTTATTGCTGTATTCTATGTAATTTAATATGTTTGTCAGTTTGAATTCAAGGTACAGTAATGTCTTATAATACCAAAGTGACACAGCAACATTGGCTGTAGAATTGTTCTTTTTGTCGGTGAACTCGAGTAGGTTTAAGAGCAGGGCTTTCCCCATGGGAAAGGAGTGTATAACAAATGATCACGTTATTTTCAGAGCCCCAAGGCACGTTTCATTATAGGAGATGATGGTAAACCTTGTTTTTCACCACATCTCCCCTTTAACCCTGGTCTTGCTTATCTGTGCAGCATTCTTATAACCTGTGTTTCGTGAAGTTTATTTTAATGTGATAAGTTTGATTCAGTACATTTCAGATTATTACCCCTCCCACTGAAGGGGAGGCAAGGGGTATTGTTTTTGGTTCGGTTTGTTTGTTTATTAGCACTCTACCAGCAAAACTATTTGGTCAATTCATACCAAATTGGGTTTACAGATTACCAGTGATGCAGAATAGATTCCATTACATTTTGGGAAAAGTAAGTCAAAGTTTAAATTTTTTATGAATTTAAAAAAAAAAAAAAATCCCTCAATTTACATGTAATGGGCAAACATTCACATGTCTAAAGCAGCAAAACTATTGGTTGAATTTATACCAAATTGGGTTTATAGATGGCCAGTGACCCAGAATAGGTTTCATTACATTTTGGAAAAAGTAGGTCAACGTTCAAATTTTTTATAAATTTTTAAAATCTTTTGTCTTCTCCCATTTACTTATAATGGACAAAATTTCAAATGTCTATAAAAACATAAATTTTGTTTCAATTTGCTTCAGACTTGGCACATATAGAGAGGCAGTTGATATGCTGACATCACCACATGCATAGAAATGATGACATCATCTGGATCAATGCCAAAATAAGCTGCAATACATGCAAGGGGCGGGGTTTATTGTGGAGCTTGATTAAAAGGGTGCAGAATTCCCTATATCTGTTCAATATCTGGATTTTTATGATCAAATCAAAACTATAAAATGAACCTTTCACAAGGCTGTAGCTTTACTGACTTCATATAAGGGTTTTCATGGGTGAGCAAGCACAAATATACAGGTGTACTATGTTGCAACAAACACATGGTACGTCACTTCTAGAGTTGTAGTTGCCAGGGCTTCATTATGGAAACATTGTCACTTGTTGACCATTAAAATGTTTTTCAGACTGTGAAAGTAATACAGCACTTGTAAAATACCAGAAATATGCATTTTGAGTCAGTTGTGTAAAATAGACTCGTAGTGGTGTGCTGTGAAGTGTTGGAAACTGAATATATTTTCATGTGTGTGATCATAACAGTATTGGTTCTGTAGATGGATCCGGTTGGTGGAGCAGATGGGAAGTTTGGGCACATTGGTCCCAGACCCCAAACAACAGTGACGATGTACCCTATTAGCCCGACACTGTGTAGAATACATGTCTGTCTTGTTCTCTGACACTATGTGGGCAGCCAAGGACAACAGTCAATGAGCAATATCAATTTATGTAATGGACTATTAAACAATGTGCTTAACATTTAGAATTACTGCACTGGTGTTCTGTGGGAGTGTGTGCCAGGAAGTCAGCTGCCATGATAACCGCCCTGTGAAATGAAACGCATTAGCCTGCTCCGCTGCCTCTTACGCTCTCAGGCTTCTTCTCCTCCTACAGTTGGTCGTCTGACGTGACACAGATGCCCTACTTACTCTCCCTTTCACTCGCCTTTTGCTCTGCATATGACTGCGTGTCAACGTAACAATTAACTGCTTTTATATGCGGCAAGCAAGCATCCCCTGTGATCCATCTCATTATCTGTATTTACAAGAAAGTATTCAAATAAACTGCTTGCCTGTTATTTTCTCACTATTTGAAGAATGACTGTGAGTAACAAGTAGGAGAGAGTGAATGATTGAAATATTACTGAATCAACACATCATCATAAATGAAGCATTGTGATGCTCGGCCACAAAGCACATTCTCCATCTGTAGGGGCAAATACTTGCGCAGTACACACCCTAGCACAAAAAAAAAAAAAAAATCTTCATAATGTCACCTTTTTTGATGCAAAATGACCTTTCTAACTAAATTCATGACTCATCACAATTGCAATATCAGACAAAGTTATTTATATATCATTCTTTTTTCATTAACAAGTCAAGTTCTGCTGACATTCTAAAAGAGTGTCTCCTCTGTGTCTTTTTTCTCCTCTGTTCTCCATACTGGAGTCAATCTGAAAGAGTAAACATCTTGTTCACACTAATTGACATTCAGACAAACAGGAACAAATACATTGAATATAAACACCATCTTAATTGGTGTGAATTACCAGACTTGTAAAGGGCCGCGTGAATAGTAAATTAAATCAGGTGTATTATTGTAGTAATGCAATTGATTAAGCCACAATCCAGTAGCACAGTCCATTCAGAGAATAATTGTGTTTGATGAATGAGGTGTCAAGTGCTTTATGAGGTGGATTTGAAAATTATACGTTAAAAAAAGGCTTTTAATGGAAAGCAATGACAATAAGAGTAAGAGAAAAAAAAGATTTTCAAAATGACAAATGTTTGACCCTCCTTCATGATTGACCAGCCAGACGTGGATTGGTTTGAGGCCACCGATTGGATATACTAGAACATTAAAATTCATGCCTTGCTCAATGGTTCTGTCGCTCAGAATAGTTCATGAGGGAGGCAAAAGTATGAGTCATTTACTTCGCCCACCCACATTTTCCCAGTCCGTCTGGAACTGATGATGTTGGAAAAGTAGTTGCTAGCTCGTTTCTCTTCAGGCTACAGCTACTGATAAATGCTTTCTGCTCGCACTTTACGTAGATAATGATCATTTTAAACCTTCAGAACATTTACAAAACGATCCAAATGTTAAAAAAAGCATCATAGAGAGATACAATGAAATCAATCTCTCCCCCAGTTTAAAGAACCATATCTTTAAGCTTGTTTCAGTATGCCTGACATCTTGTAGACATTAGCATTTAAATGTCAAATTATTGTGATACACTACATTTATGGTGTTTTTTTATGACACACCGTATATTTTTAAGCTGATGAGTGTACTGTATGTGGGCACATTTTCTGCCCTGCTATTCAAAATCCATGATGCAGATTTGGAAATAAGCAGACAATCCTTCTTATCTTGTCTTTTTCATGATATCAGTTTCCTTTTTTTTTTTCCAACAATACCATGATGTTAAATTACCTTGATAAAGTTCCTCTGCTTTGTGAGGAAATTTGATGTAAATAATATGAAAATTTAATGTAAAATACCTTTGTTTTAATGCACAAACCAGCACCCTTGCTCTGTGTGCAAAGCTGTGTAATGCTGCATTGGCTGTTTGACACCTGGGCTAATGGCCAGAGGGGACGTTTGAAAGTGCACAGCATATTTTATCAAATTACACACTAAAAGGGTCTAATCTGTCTAGCCAGGTCTATAAGGATGATTTTAAACAGCCCTATCATTTTGTCCATGGCCTTTTTGTGTGACATTTGGCTGTTATGTGGTGGTGTGTGCTGTATGCAAAATAGAATGGAAACCCTACAAGCCTGTTTCCCATGAACAGACAGGTAGAATTTCAAATCCATTTTTATTTCAAGCCAATTTTTTTTTTTTTTTTTGCTTCCTCTGCCCATTTGTTAATCTTGTTCTCTAGCCCTCTAGCCCCCTTCCCACCACCACCACCACCGCTTTTTAAACACCCTAGTCAATGCATATGAGCTAACTTACTTAGGTTTTTCACCCAAATGTAGAAAATCCTCTAATGAGGCTTTAGGCCCTGCTATATTTCATCTTCATCATTTTGCTGAGCTGTATTTAAAATCACACGGAATAAGCACCCTTCAGTTAACGAGACTCAGTGGAAAATTCAGATTCATTAAATCTCAAAAACTCTCAAACCAAATTCATTTGCATAAGACTATTACAGTTTGTGTTTTGTGATATTAGTGCTTGCTTCATCGATTAGTTTTGTTAGTTTAGTTTTTTTTTTTTTTTTTGCCGTATACCTAATGCAAACAAAAGTGTTTCCAGGTCTGCACTGCTGATTGTGGAAGACCTGTAACCCTCGTTTCTCCCAGCATCACTCAGTAAGCGATCTCTAAAACCCATTTCCTGCCTGGCTTAGAATAATGAGGTGTTGGAGCCTGCTGGCAGAGCTTAGATGCAACCCCCCCATCCCACACCACCACCACCAGTAGAAACATTATGGATGGTATACATACACAAACACACACACTCAAAGACATGGACATATGCCCCCTGGAGGTGTTATGGATAGCTGCATATACCAAAGCTAGCCAGCAGGCAGAACTGTCTGTGGGCATTGATAGGACAATCAGTTCACTCCGGAGTTGCCACAGCCAATCATCAGACAGTTTCTTGGCGAGCAGTACCCAATCTTAAGAGGGTTGCCAGATACTCTATCCTCAGTGAGCTGTTGCTGGCTCACTACTAGCCAACCATAAAGAAAGCCACTGCCTTGCATCAGCCAATCGTGTGAGTGTTGGCCAGAGTTAGGCCTATCGACAGAGAACGGCTGTATGGCTACAGCCAATCTGGGCTTTATCCTTCCCTACAGATGTCCGATTAGTGTTGTTTAGGGAAATCAAACTGCCACAACAGGCCCGGTGTGCCAACGTGGCACCGTAAATGGAAGGACCGGTAGAATGGGATAGCAAAAACCCACAAAGGCTTACTTAACTGCACCACTGGGCTATACGCTGGCTGCTTCTTTGATGCTCTTTCACTGAGTTTGTGTACAGCATTCTTATTAAGGACAGTGTAGCGTCACACCTCAGCTTACTGACCTTTCTTAGTAATACCACGCTGCCTCACCACTGAGGTCTTTCTTTAATGAGATTCTAAATTTACCAGCATGTACTCGTAAAGGTCTATAAGTTTATTCCTCATAAACCTGTACTTACAAGAACACGGGTGGTACAAGGACGTGTTCAATGATCTCTGGGCATGTACACTTTAATAGGCCTATAACCCACGAGGCTGCACCTTACACTGACAAAGGCATTACATTTGAGGATAGTGTATGCCAGATTTACTCATGCTTTATTACTTTTTATTCTCTATTCAAGCTTTTTTCCATTAAAAAAGATGAGAAAAATATGTATGTGGATGAGTTTGTTTTGGGGGCTTCTGTGACTGTATTTTATTACTGTTTAGCACCTATGGAAAAAAAAAATTGTCCCTCTCTCTTCCACTTCTAGAAGACAAGAAGCAATTTCCAAGTAAAGATATTTCACATGTCCTTAATGTATTCAGGAAGGGCATGAAAACAGTGTAAACGAATATGAAGACAAATGAGGTGGTTAGCTGTTTTTTTTTCTTCTGCTGTCTAAATATTTGATAATTTAATTTTTAATGTAATGAAACGCAGCTCTTAATGTAAGATGGTGTTAGTTATTAAAGCAGACGGTTTCAATCAGCCCATAAAAGAAAATAAGGGCAGTAACATTTTACTGTTTTCTATTTAGTTTATTCTGTTAAATTATGCTCATAAAACAAAGAGCAACACACATCTTAGGCATGTGACTGTAGAAATAACTCAGGTGTAATTGAAATATGCTAACTGCATTTCATTCAGGTGAGACACTTTGTGGTTCTGTTATTTGGCAAGTTACACCATGAACAGGATAATGAGACAGCTTTTAATAATGTCATTAGTTATCTCTATGCTTTTCTAATCTAATTATTAATTATTGTTTGCTGTAAAAGAGGTAGCAAATGTCTCACCATGGCACAAGAAATTGTTATAATTCAAAAGCTTTGGTCAAACTGCACCAAACTTCACATGTATGATTAGAGTCTCACCTTTAACACAATGATTTGACATTAGTGAACGTGACTTATAGCGCCACCTATGGCTGGGCAATAAAACAATAACAATATGTACTGTGAAATAACTGTTCCTCGATAGAAATATGAGACATGCTCGATACAATTTTGATCTTCCTTTATGGTGAACAATTTCGAAGTGTACTACACCATAAACAATCAATTTGTTTACAAACATAGCCAGTAGGTCAGTCGGGCATTTTCAGAAATTAGTCGTGACGTGCATTGTGGGAAGCAGAGTACACTAAAAATTGTTCACCGTGAGGGAAGAAATTCAGGTGAGTAATCGTGGAAAGACTAACAGATTTGTGATACTTTGGATATGGCTCGGGTTTCACAGATTTGATGAAAAATTGGTAAATGAAAGTTGTATGCAGCTTTAGGCTTGGCAAAAGTGGAGATCTGCTTTATATCACAATACATATCATATTGTCTGATATGAAAAAATGATCGTGATGTGATTTTTTTTTTCCATATCACCCAGCCCTTGCAGTACCTATGAGCCACAATAGGAAAAGACATGTTTTTTTCTTTTGATAGCAGATTACACGTATCATATAAATAGGTCCAAAGAAGTTTCAGAGAAAAATACATGATTTTATAAACCAAAATAGTAGTATTTAGTGTGACTGCCCACTTTTACTTCACGCCTCCAATGCTTTTGTTAAGATAATATGAGATCTATTACATTGAATATCTACCAGGTTTCATTCAACACTTCAGATGTTTCTGTTTCTGCTGCTTTTTGTCATGGGGTCAGGGATTTACACTAAATAATGACTTTAACCTTTACAACCAATTTAGTTCAGTTTTTTGTGTGTCTTTTTAGACTGTGCACATACTCCTTGGATTTTCTTGTCATACCTGAAGAAAAGTGAATGAGAAATATATATGTATGCTCCTTCTCACCCTGCAAATACTGCAAAGCTAAAGGTGACCAACGATTTTGCACAGCACTATACAGTGGAATCTGAATATCTTTTAAGCACATTTGTGTTCAGCCTGTCACATTGAGCTCTGGATCCATGTGTCAGTTAGATGAACAATTTGTAGATTTTCATAATGTTGTTGATGCGTTCTACCAGGACCATTGCATTTTCTTGTCCACATGCTGAAACTGGACACATACATATTTATATACTTTACAAACATGTATATAGAAATTGTGTTAATTCAATATTTTGAGGTATATACGCTCAGAGTGTGGATGTTAAATATGTATGAATCTACTTAATATGCTCTTAGGATAGTGGTTTGAATACATAAAGATAAATGAAGCCACTTATTGTGCTGAGCAACATAGTACAGAAACCCTCAGTGTTACATTACTGGAACTTCAAGTTGGTAGGTGGAATGTTTGCATTTACTTAGTCTGTGTAGGAAGCAAGACTGGCTTTTTTTATTGCAGAAGGATTCTCCTGCAGTGTTTCAGCACCATGGACAGAGACAATGCTACTACAGCAGTGCTTCAGCACTGAACAGCTCCACATAGCATTTGTCTGTTACTGTTATCTTAAAATAAAAACAAAAAACAATGTTATACTTTACTGATCGTTTTATGTAATGCGTCAGTTTAAGCACACCCATTTATGCCACTTCCTTGAGATGATTTGCATGACATAAACCGTGCATGAATATAATAGATGCAGCTGTATGAAGTCAAGCTCCATAACCCCTGCTGTGTGCGTGCGGTAATGTGGGAGCAAAAACAAATCTGTCCTCTATATATCCCCACCTCCGCCCCCTCACAGTCATCTTTCTTTTTTCTTCTTCCATCTCAGCAGGGCTTTGGCAGGTTCATACTGCCCTAATTTTAGAGTAACAAGGTGTGAGAGTATGTGCCCGCACATGGGTGTTTATGTACGTGCTGCTATAAATAGCACCTATGGGAACTGCAGCTGTGCACAGTTGTTTTGTGCCCTTATGTCGTCCCATGTCTGAACGGGCAGACAAACGAACCCCTCTGCTGTGTTAATGAGCTATCTCAACTCAAGTACCCAATTTATAACAGTAAAGCTTCAATTTCTGCCACAAAACATCCATCTTAGGTGTCTTTTTTGGTTTTAATAATAATAATTTCTGCTGAGTTGGACACATATATATTGTTGTGTCTTTTGTCAAGCTAAAGTCTCCACAACCTATGAATATCTCTGTTTTTTGGTGCACCGTACACACTATGATAGATGATCCGTGCTGATAGTGCGAACCTGGATCTATACAGAGTCTCATTTACAATAACAGAGTTGGCCAAAGAGCGCATGCAAGTGCATTACAGTGTGTAATCAATACACCCTGACAACCTCTGATGTAATAATATGCATGTGCTGCTGGCAAACCATTTCAAGGCGTTACTCCCAAGGATGACCCACTGGATGAAACGCTGGATAGAGTTTAAACTCAGGCATAAAAACAGCATAAGAAATAGATGATAATTCTATATGTTCTGCATCACTTTGGAGGATGCATGCAGTTCTGCTTTTTAATAACCATGACATAAACCTTTTAAGATTTAGAAACTGGGCTCTCTAGGTTCTCTAGGCTCCAGGCCTTGGCTTTGGCAAGATTATATTTCAATTGCAAATGAAAATGTAAATACAAGAACAACAAAACAAACTCTACATTTGCAATTGTGAGCAGGAAGGATATCAAACCTCCACCACTCTTTGACGGCAAGACCAAATTGTTTTGATACCATGGTAACATACCACATTTAAGTGTTTAAGAAGTTTGCATTAAGATTTAACAATTCTTGTTATTTGCTCCATAACATTATATCACATAAATTTGTAGTTTTCCATCGAGTATCTGAAATATTCCAGAATGGGTTCATTGTACACCAGAAATAGTTATACATCTCTCATAATATCAGGAGTAAAACATTTCAGCTGTTGTGACTTGTAATGTTTCTTCATCAAACAATCTGTGTAAAACCACCCTGATTGTACATATACAACCACGAGCAGCCGAGTTAATGAAGCAGTCTGAGCTAGATTAACGTCTAAAGTCAAAGCATACTAAGCTAATACTTTGAGCACCGTAACAGACTCCCATATACTCCTTAGCCTAAGGATTTTGTACCATAGTGTGTAATGTACAATTAAAGTCTAATGAGTGGCTAGTCTGTGCTTTTGCGGAGTCTTTTCTGAACAGCGGTGACCTTAGACGGAGATCTGGTTTAAATGGGTCAAATGTGTGTTAAATATTCACTGAAATAGTATTAATTAGTAATAGCTGGTGGATGTAAAGTACTTAACCCGTCTTAACAATATTTTTCAACCGTCTCAATTATTTTAATATCTAATATGATCCAGTTGCCTATCTTAGACATTTATTTTAATTAAATGATTATCTAATAATTCTGTATTTATTTTTGCATTAGTATTACATGTTTGCATAAAGCAAATGGATCATACAGTTAAAAATGGCTGCTTTTTTTCCTCCCCACAGTGTCTTTATAAACAACAAGTGATGTATTTCTGGTCCTGGCATGGAGTCTATAATGAGAATTTTTTTGTTTTTGTTTTTAAATTGTAACTGTATTTATATCACATATGCTTTTCTCCTTCTGTTTCTGCTCTCGCCTGTTTCCCTGTCTGGCTCTCCCATTCTGTGAAGGTGATTATGGAGCCAGGAAACTAGCAGGATATGGTTAGTGGCCCTCAGGGGTTGGTCTGAGGACATTAAGCCCACAGCGACAACGAGCCACAGCTGTTGGAGTTTTTTTTCACATTCATTTGTTTGTCAAATTTAGAGTCTCTACTATTGCCAAGAACCCCCTCTGCCACTCAGGCACTCCAGAACTGCGGTGACAAGGCTGCTTTTAGCCAAATCCAATTTAATCTCCATTGGCGGTAGTGGATAAAGCTGTCTCCATCTCCCCCAACTGAGGCCAAAGAAGGCTAGGCACTCCACTGGGAGCTGCTCGCTGCACACACAAGGACATAATGCACACTTGAACACGACTTAATACACAAATGCATACAAATATCCACACATTACACAGTTGAAGAGAGGGCACTAAACTAACAGTGTAAAAAGCACAATTGTATGTGCTGAGGTGCTCTGTTGCTTTCCTTCTCTCATTATTTAATGTTTCTGCAGTGAGGCAGATGATGTCACTGTTATGGAAATGAGATAATGAAATAAAAAAATAAAAAAAAAACAGAAGCACATCTGAGACTCCTGCTACAAGCCTCCAGCTCCTCCGCTTCATTTTTATAAAAAAATCGTGTAACTATCAGGGAGCTGCATATGCGAGTGTATATGCCTGCAGAGTGCAGCTATAGCCAGAGATACAATTTATGGTAATTTAATATTTTCACCCACAGGTTCATGACAACCTTTGCTCAACATTTGCAACCGCGCAGTTTAATCACAAGCGTTTGTAAAGCAAATCATTAACAACAAATTTCAGCATAACTCTGCATTAGTTTGACTGTAAAAAGCCACTCAGTATGTAGCATCATTTTTTTCCCTCTACTGTTTTGCACTTCTCACATCAGTGTGAGTGGCAGATGTGCGTTTTATGCCAATGCCAATTCCCCAACCAGCACAAAAAACAAGATCAGAAAAAGCATCCTATTAACATCCAAAATGTACTACTAGCAGAAAATGTATTATTTTCAGTGCATTTGTCCAGACGACCTCTTCTCTGCCACTCAACATACCTGACCCTGCAATCATTTAACAGCCTATAATGTTGCTCGAAGGAAAATAACATTTTTAATGACCATGGAAAAAAGATTGAAAGTTATTGGTTTATTGATCTTAAACGTTTACACTGAACTGTATTATTTATATTAGTGTCTAATAAGGATAGTACAGAGGCTTTCAGGAAGGGTGTTATTGAATGGATTTTTTTTTTTTTTATTATTATTTCTCGACTGCCTCCAGCCATGATGATAACCTATAAACTGATTTCTACATTGGAGAGAGTGACTATTCCATTATCCAGCTGTTCTGCTCCTCTACAGCGGCAACAATGTGCAACACTACCTACTATAGAAACAAAGCCTAAACAATAGACCTATAAAAAAAATCACTCAGATTCCAGCATAATATTCTAACACAATTTACACGACTATTCCATTATTGCACCTTTAAGCTTCATATTTAGTTGTATCTTAGAATATTTTTTCTCTTCCATCAAAAATGAAATCCATTAGTGTTTAACCTCTCAAGAAGTTCACAAGCCACGGATGTTAATTCGATTTGTAAGTAGATTTGAAGTTGAAATCATTTATTATAAGCTGTCATGGTTAATGCCACATATAGAAGCTAAAAGAATTTCCATTTTTCCAATTCTTGTCATCATTCAAGTCATAATTATGTTTAAGAAGGTGTGCTTTTTTTTTCTGAAAGCTCCAAGATATTCCACTGCAAACTAAAAAGTACAGACGTGCCAGCAAAAGCAATCCCACATGTTTTCAACCAAGTACACTGCTAATGATAAATTTCCAGCACGTGGAGTTCTAGTCCATAATGAGCTTGTATGGGCCATAGTTGAGATGTTAAGGGATATAGCTAGTGGGGTATGGCCTACTATGATGTATTCAAAGCCCTGTCTATCACCTGTAGCCCCTCCACCAGGATATATTTTATCTCTTACCTGCCAGTGCATTGACAGCTCACTTTACACAACCCCCGTCTCCAATCCCAAATCCCAGAGCGTTAATGTCTCATTATACATTCTGAGATATCTTTCTGAATATGCTATGAGTATCTACAGTCAGGAGAGGCTTTTATGGAAAACTAAAACAAACAGGAAATTATGTAGTAATGATAGTGATTTGAGTTCATGCTTTGGGCCAGTGATTTGAAAGAGCAGGTCTCAGACATACAAAGATTTCTGCAACCGTGAGAACATTATTGTGCTCATTATGTATGCTTAAGAGAGGGTTGTTTGCTTTGTCGCTGTAAGCTAAGTGTTATCTGTATATGCGTAAGTGTGAGTGTGTGTTTATGCGTGCAGCTGCAGTAACAGCAATAGCGGTTGAAGATCATTAATTACGGGTGTTTCCCTACTTTCCTCCAGGACTGATACTACGCTGCAGAGATACTGGCTCACTGGAGTAAATGGCATTAGTACTTTGTTCACTTACTGCCCTGGGGCCTTGTTTCTAAGCCTTTTTTGTTTTAAGTGGCAGCCTTGCGTGAAGCTCCCTTACACTGAGCCTATTTCTCAATCCCTTATCCTCCCCTATGGAATTTACCACCAGTGTATTCATCTCCAAATGAAGAGAAGGAGAGAATAAGGGTAAGAGTTAGAACCATTCAGCAAGGCCAATGAGTAGCTAACATCTCCCAGTTAGCATTGGGATCATTGTTAATCAATCTTTGTAGCACTTAGACAAGCAGGGAGGACAAGCAGGATGGGGCATTAGGCTGACGAGCTGAGAGGAACATGAATGAGACAAACAGCGCGCTATCCAGCAGGGAGGGGCAAGTAGTTAGCGTGTGGCTTAGGATACACTCTGGCTGAGACTCCCAACGCAGCGTTGGGGAGGAGTGTCGCCACGCTCATTAGCATCACAGCCCGGATGGAGGTAGAATGGAGTCTGCTGTCGGGGCTTAGTCTGCAGAGGGAGGCTGACACAGGAAGTACCTCCTTCAACATGAAAGGCACACTACGGCATTAACTCGTGATATCTGGTTGATTTTTTTTTCTGGTAGTTCCTCCTCCTAATCATAACCCGTATCCGCTCTCTAAATCATCTCATCCCAAAAACCCTCTTCACTAATCATGGAAGTTGGAGGGGAATAAATGCTTAACAGATGTTAGTATTGTCAGGGGTCGGTTTCATGTTACTGTGCTTTCACAGCTCAGAGGAACCAGCACTTGTGTTCAGGTTCTGTCTCTATTCATTTTTATTGTGACACAAGAGTCAAATAAGAGGAGAAAAGAAAGTAATTACAGCAGGCACCTTCAGCCCTGAACTCCCATTCACTTATAATCACAGTTTCTGGATTTTTTAAATGTTAATAAAGGAGGAGATGATGTGCTTAAATTGTGCTAAATAATTACTTATCCTCAATAGACATTGTCATGCAAGTTGCAGATATTTGGGGTAAATATTGAAGTTTTGTGAGTTAAAAACAAAGTTGTTGGTGTATCTCAGTGTTATAGTGACAGTTAATTTTAATTTCCTTATTATTTACTGACAAAATATGCAACACAGACATAATACAATGGAAGAAAGGTCTTCCAGTGAATTTAATTTAATATAATTAATTTAATATAATGCCCATTTTTTTTAATAAAATAATTTAGTCTCAAATTTCTGTCAGGATTGTGACAATTTTTCCCAGGATTAAAGTCAAAGTGTATTATAAGAAAAAGGTAATATTACCCTTGAAACTAAAATCAGTTTTCTAGTTTTCTGGGATTCGTAGATTTTGTACAAAAATCTATGTCAAGGATCGGCATTTTAGGACAGAAATAGAAAAAAAAACTGTTTGGAGCCCAAACATATCCTTATATGTTTTACCTCACAGCTGTGACTGTTTAAGAAGCTCTTTAGGATTAGTTTGTACAGAATATGTCAGAAAAATAAATAAATCAGAGTTTCAGTGCATTCGCAGAACTACAAAGTACAAAACTACACTGAATAGTGACATTTGTGCAGCAAAAATTCATGGGTGCATTAGAATTTACAGATGAATACTTTCAATGTCGTCAAATATTAAGTAGACTATATTCACTACTACTGCAATCTTTATTTTTTATTCATTTAGGGTGTAGTCTACAGTTTTATGACTTCATAACACTAGAATGACTTTGTGGTTGCAACAATAATAGCAAAATGTGATTAAAAAAAAAAGAAAAAGAAATAGAAATAAATTCCTTGTCTTTTTTGCCAAAGCCACATGGAGTCACTTGAAGAGGGCCCGAGAGCCAAATGTGACCCTGGAGCCACAGATTGCCCACCCCTGATCTTTGGGATATCATTATTTTTTATTATAAATTATTAAGGCGTTTCTCAGTCACTCCCTTACTCCTGTAGTTAAGAAGGAAAAATGCTGTTACTTTGTTTTTATAAGCAAAAAAGAGGAACACTTCATAAAATATTGAACATTTTAGTTGATTTTCACTCACTTCCATCGCCAACTTTTCAAGCAGGCTCATAAACAAGAGAAATGAACTTAGACTTATTGACAGCATACTTGGCAGTACATGACACACGTCTGTGAAAGTGCTACTCTCACAAACTTCTAATAAAAACTCTTAAAGCGTTTTTTGCTGGGATTCATTTCCCCAAAGTAACTTCCCTTGACTTTGAAATGGTAGCTTCATTTGAAATTTATAAAAGTAAAGTATGTGTCATTTCTTTTTCATTTTTGTTCTACAAATACCACCGGTTAGTTGTGTGCAGTACAAACGCTGGCACAAAGCTTTGGAGGAGCCTGGTTTTAAGTGAGACAACCTCCTAATCAATATAGCATCTGCTGAACTAAACTACTCCTTCCTTGAGAAATGACCAGAATGCTAACACGTATTATGCTTTTGTCCTCCACAGCACCTCCGACTGTCCGCATTATACACTCAGGGCATGCCTGTAATGTCGAGGAGGAGAGGCACACAGAGCGAGTCTACACCATCAGAGAAGGGGAGACTCTGGAGCTAACATGTCTGGTCACCGGGCATCCTCGACCTCAGGTGAGCCGACGCGCCACAACTCCTGACCTACGAAATAAAAACAGACAAACAACAGAATCATGGGACAAGATGCTAATTTTGCATCCTGTCCTTCTCTTTTCATTTTTCTCTCCTCCAGTAGTTTCCTTTTCTTTCTGCATGCGCGCCATTGAGTGGCACACCACGTACTTCTGCACTAAAGCAGCTTAAAAGTTTAATCCTTTAATTATTGATGGTTTAGGTTGCATTGTGCACCTGCATGTTGATTATAAAAGCTTCCAAGCCTAATGAGAATGCAAAAACAAAACAGGCAAAACATCTGCCAAAACAAAGTGTAATGAGTGAGAAGCAGGCCACAGAGACAAAGACTCTGGGTCATGCGAATGCACAAGAGAACAAACTCTTTTATTTACTTTATGATCTGTACTAATTACACAAACCTTACACCTTTTGTTGCTGACAAAAATAAGCTGTTCATTTCCTCTTGTGATGACATTCTTTTTTGGTCTAAATGCGAATGCGTATTTAAAGGATTTGTCTTTAAAAAGGCAATAAATGTTAGCAACAAACTCATGGGAGACCGGCTAATTTGCTTCATGCAGGTGTAAATGTCAGTTTTGCAATACATTACCTGGCCATCACTTTTTGCCGTTATATTCAAGCCAGCAGGTTTTGCACACACTAACCTTTAGAACAATCGCTTGATGTTGTCTTCAATTTGCTTGATAACACAAATTACACAGAATTCAGCACAATCTCCACACAGGACTGAGCTCATTTACATTAATTAATATAATTCCCAGTGTGATCGATAGACATGGCTATTAGTTTGTACACTTCCCCTCTGGAAGCCAAAGCAAAGAACGTATTGATTTTTATATTTCAAATGAAAAGGTGAGGCCTCTTAAATTAGCGAGAGGTTTAGACACAAATCATCTTCTACCGTCGTTAAGGGGGAACAACATTGCACTCATCATTTCTGTCTTTCCTCTTAATTAGAATTTCAGAAAAACAGAGCAGAGTGGGGGGGGGGGAGGAAAGTGGGAGATCAAAAGCCCTGCATGGCAGTGGCAGGAGAGGCAGGATATCCTTTGAAACAGAGTCATTATGAGGCTCACGCAGATCCCCTGGCACAGCGAGTCTCCACTGCGTCTCTCTGGACTTTGGGATGTGTCAGCTTTGTCCCCTCTGGAAGTGGCATGAGACCGTGGGCAGCGAACGCTCATTCTGAGTGGCTTCGGAAACCGAGGAGGTTATCTGGGGTGGCAGCAGACCTAAGGCTGGTTTTGTGATGTTAGTGGAAAAACACAAGGGTACGCGACCTCATTGGAAACAGTCTTGCAAGTTAATATGGAAATAACAGTTCATCTTTTCACCAGCATTAAATATTAATCCTCAGAACATGTACGGAGTCCAAAAGTTTTACATTTTAATTGAGTTGGGTTTCTTCATTTTTCAAGAGGTAATATGTGATAAAAGTAATCAGTACTATTTTAACAGATTTTAATCCTGTTTTTGATTAATGAGAAAGTAGGTTTTTGTAATTGTAGAATCATTCTCAGTCGTGTTTTCTTTTTTACTTAAACCGCACTCACCATCTGGACCACAATTTCACAGGGGCCCAAGTCACACTGCTCGATCACTGAAAATGGCTTCAATTAGTTCTGCATTAGCAAATCACAAAATGGCTTTTTTCATCATTATTGTCCACATTTCAGTCCCGTTCCCAGACTGAGATAGTACACTTCCTGTGATAATACATAGACTGAGGGGTGTTTTTGCCAAGTATAACATAAGCACCACAAAGGACCAACCACAGAGTAAATGGGGCCACAGTCGGCAATTTTACCACTTTTTAATTCTTCCCGTCTATCAATATGCACACTTCTTAAATTACATAGATGCCCCTAAGGCCTTCCCACTGATGGACTTTCTGGATTCTGTCCAACCAGGCAGCCGCTTCCTCACTGTGGACCTGTCTGTAAGCCCCTGTGCACATCCGCCCACCCACCTTGGAGGAAAAACAGAGGCTTTCTAATAATAAAATCATACATGCATCCAACCACACAGACAAAGACCCACACCCGTGGCAGCGGCAAGACTTGTCTGCCTCCCCATTTAATTGTCAAATAAATATATGTTCCTGTCAGTCACCGGCACACCGGATAATATGTGCTTTTTCTGCGCTGCCTCATGGGTTTGGCATTTCAAGGTGTTACTATAACTGCTGGCATCAAGCTGTCTCTGGTGCAAAGAAGTCAAATTCCACATAGAAGTGTGGTGTAGAGGTCATCAAAAGCATTTCAGGGCCTCACCTCTATTTATCGCTTATTCACCTTCTGTTTCGTGTTAGTCAGTGTTAATGAATTGAAGTATGACATTTAGAAACCATCCTCATTACTTTGTTTCAGTTCAGAAATATTTTAATCTAGTTTGTCCATTATCTACAGTTTATTGTACAACATATTAATAATATTAACTTCTCCAATTCCATCAGACCTCCTGTTAAACCAAACCTCATATCCTTTATCCCTTCCTTTAATCCCTGACATCAATCCTGTCTCATAGAAAATTCTCTTTATATTACAAAGTTAATTTCATATCGCTACAAAGATAATCTGTGACTCGATTTTTGTAAAAAAAAAAAAAAAAAAAGAAACAGATGGAAGAAGATATGAAGTAGCTAAAGCTATGCATCTCAGGTTCTGTAGGTGCTCAGGTTTAGATCCACAGCCTAAACTAAATGTCTCACTAGCAATACTTGACTGGACCACCTTTAGCTTTGATTACGTGGGATATTCACTGTGGCATTGTTGCATATATGCTACACAATAAAATGCTCCAAAGTTACATTAAGTTTTGACTAAAATCTTGTATGGATGATGCACATCCCAAAGATGCTGAATGAGGTTCAGGTCTGGACTCTGGGGTGGCCGATCCATGTGTTAAAATAATGTCTCATGCTCCCTGAACCACTTAGACCTGATGAGGTCGATGAATCTTGGCATTGTCCAATCTTTATGCTTCCTAAAAAATGAATAGTCCCATAAGAAATGAGAAGCAGCTCACAGCATCACTTAAGGTTAAAGAACTTGCTGCAGCTCAAACATATTAATCACTGCAGTAATTATCCAATGGAAGGATTTGGACTGTTTCCTTAAATACAAGTGGGGACTTTTGGAGGGGTGGGGGGGGTGCAGTATAATATGCAGTATAGTAAAATAACCTTCTAAATATTAATGATGATACAATGAGAGGTATTTGTGATATTTTTCTGTAAACTATTTAATTTCTCTAAAAATTTCAACAAGTATGAACTAAGTGTCTGAACATAACCATGAAGATTTTAATTATATCAAAAATCATATAAGGAAAACACATTAATCTACAGCATTTAATAATATGAAATAAGAAACAAAACATTTTTTTAAATTAATTTTCATTTAGGTACATATGCCCAAAGTTTCTCTGAATACTTGTCTTCTACTTGACTACTTCCAAGTATAGGCATATTTTGTATAATTCAAGTCTGAAGTGTCCATGTTTCCCTTCACACTGTTTTTAATCAGAGCCACAATATGACAAGAGTTCATTTCACCTTTACTTATAGAATGAAGGCTCAGAAATATTGTGAAAATTAGATGTCACTGTATCACACCCACTAATCCACTCTTTCAATTTCTGTTTAGATTACTGTAGCTCCCTCTACACCTCATTTCAATCCTCTCTTTGTCATTAACAGTTGGTTTGACATTCAGCTGCCAGGTCATTAAGTAAAACCAGTCATCGTTCTCACATCCACCTCCTGCTCGCCACCCCCCCGTCAACTTCCAATGAAATGGAGAATTTGCAAAATCCTGTTAATTACATTTATAGCACTGCACAACTTCACCTAGATTACCAATCTTGTGGTTCTAACCTCTCGGCCAGTCACCTTTTTGACTAACAGCTGTTCCCTGCTGTAATTACTGTGTCATACCGTTGCGGTTTTTACTGCCACCTTCTCTAACCATCTTCCTTGATCAGACTATTTTAAGCTGTGTCTAAAAAAACGTACCTCTATTTGCAACCCATTTTTATCGTTTATGTGTGCGTCCATTTGTCTGGAAGTCCGATGTGCTAAAGTTTTATTTAGTTGCTTTATTTAGTTTTCTTATCTGTGTGCAGCCATTTGTAACTGAAGTGGCACATTTGGATCCATCTAATGTCCCTGTTGATGTAGTGATACAAATAACTATCCTATCTGTGAAGAAGACGATTACTTAATAGATTGATGTAATCGTCATTGCAGTCGTAAAAGGCATTCTTTTTTTTACGTTTTAATTTCCTCTGTGTCTGTTGAATACATTAGGTATTATAACACTAAATGTAACCAGCTTTATCTGTTCATACTTTCACCGTTTATGTTTTCCAGCTTCATTCATTGTCTTTGATGCAGTGCAGAGTCAAAAAGTCCCTGATGATAAAGCCATCTGCCCCCGTCTCCCCTGCCCTGGCCTTCATCCATTATGTCCACACGACTTTGTTTGAGTACCAGGCTCCAATAGCCAGCAACACCACATTGCAAACACCTTTTTTTTGTTTCAATTATTGGCCGGCCGGGTCAGTGAGTACAAATACACTGACCTCGGGCCCTGGGACATTTCGCTTGATACAGACCAAATGGACTATGTGATCTGTTTTGGATGTTCCCATGACAGTCCGCCTACAGTCCTGGTGTCTTTAGCAGATGGTGCTTTTTTTTTTCTCTATGATTTAACCTTCTATGGTTTTACAGCTTGACATACAATATAAAATAGGGACCTGCCTTTAAAATATACCCCTTGAAGGACACTTAAGCACCCACCGGCAAAGCAGCAGCGACAGCATTTTGTTATTCATCACTGATGCTGTGATGAACAGTTTTATTTTTGTCAGTGTTCATCTCCTGGATTTCAGTATAATTTTGGTTTCTTTTTAAATCAGGGACACACTTTGTTATTCAGTATCAAGGACATCACTGCAGTGCCTCCGTTTTTTTTTTTTTTAATAGTCATCCAACATTACAAGCACCAGTATTTTCTAATATAAACCTGTAGAGTCTGTCCACTCACAATTTGTGATGTAGACCCCCTGTTGCTTCTTCTGATCGCTTGATTGTCATGCTCAGCCACACTTGGCTGCACCACTGAGCGGCACAGACCACCATCAGTGCCTAAAAGAAAAGATGGCAAGCAATTAGAAACCAGTCTGTAGTTAGGAGAAGGAAACGTCACAGCAGGCATTATGGGAGATTCACAGAAGACGCGTGCTCCGGCATATGATCCCTGCATAACAACAGACGCCAGGCGCATTTTAATTAGCTCTTACCGTGACATCGCAGCATGTGTGGTCTCAAACACTGCTGCGATTTTTAGTTGGATACTGATCTAAATGAGTTGCTTCTTTGCTTGTAAGCAAATGTTGATCTTTATATTTGGATATGTGATTTAAGAGGGGATGACATTGTTATTATCATGACTGGCTTCGTTTTCCCTCAAGTAATGTCATGTATTTGATGTTTTTTTATGTATATATATTCAAAATGTGGTAAATGTAATGCAAAACAGACAGAAAAACCAGATCTGATTTACATTTTGAGGTAGTAATATATGCACAAACTCAAAATGCATTTCTGCCAGCTTAGGGGTATATCTTGAGCAGTTTTACTTATTCCACAGTGTATACTTGCAGGCACCTTATGAGTTTCAGTAGAGGCGTAAGAAAGGAGCAGCAAAAATAGCCAGAAAACCCAGTCAGGTTGTCATTGGGCTAGGAAGAGCAATTATCATATTGCTCAAATCCGCCAGCTCCTCTCAGATCAAGAGTATTTGCATTGCACTAAGGAGAGTGAAGAGGGTCAAACTGTTCTCCCCAGGCATACTTCAGGACTCCCCCTGTGGGTAGAGTTGCTCCTCAGATGTAAAAAAAAAAAGAAAAAAAAAAAAAAGAAGAAGCCAGAGAAGTGCAGGAGTGAAAATAGCTCCGGGCTACAGGGTGAGTTGAAAGCTCACCAGTAATGTGGTCGGCTGCCCTGTGAAACAAACAGGAGCACATTCCTTTTGAAAATATAAAGAGTTATTTGAATACTCACTTCTTAGTGTCACTCCAACAATGCACTTATTGATACTGCGCTTCCCTAAAACTCAAAGCTCTTTACACAAAAGCCAAAGGAAATGAGTGGGGGTATAAGCTGGGAGAATATTGAATTCTGCTGAGGTCGCCATAAGCCAGCGAGCTTTGTATTTGCATGAGGGGATCCAGAGCGCTATAGGAGGGTGACACAGAATTCAAAAACTTTACTCTATCTAATTTATGCCCGTAACTTTAGGGCTTGTTTTGCTGAACTCATGATGTCCCTAACTGTTATAATAGGGCCCCCAAATTTTATAACAGTGAGGCTTTAGCGTCAATCAGTTGCTGACTTTGGGTTTTTTACAGGAGCCCTCTCTCTCTGAATATCTCTTGATGTGTGAGAAATTGGCCAGCTGAAACTCTTTTTTTTTTTTTCCTGTGCAGTATTTCCATTTAGAGACATTTATTTTTAATGGTAATATATACACTTAAACACTGTATAAAGGGATAGAGTAGAAATACATTCTGGCTTCAGACTTCCTCCTTTTTTTTTGTTCAGAGAAAGAGGTCGATGAAAGTGAGAACTACAGGGTTTCAGGGTAGCTAATTTATTTCTGCCAGTCTGAACAGTAACACACACAAGACAGAAAGTCTGAAAGTCTTCTGATAAACTTCAACTTTTGCTCTATGTGAATTCCTCCCCCTGCAATCTTCACCCCCGAGCTGCAAAGAAGGCTCAGGAATAGGGCGCCATTATCAGGTTTTAAGCCACCCATCCTTTCATTTCCTCTCTGTTGTCTGGCTTGAAAATGACCAAAATTCAAGCTGCTGTAACCTCAGGCTAAAATCGTCATGTTAAAACCCCACAGCCACAGCAGCGCGGTGGCAATCTCCCAAGATAGCACCCAATCCCCTTCCCTCCATGCAACGATATCCCTGTTCCATCTGATGCTATCTCTGCAAAATGGGATGTTATCAGTATCCAAGATGATGCTATCACCATACAGTGTGCAGATATTGGAATCTAATTCACAGCCTCCCCTGCCTAGACGGAGATATGTGAGGCTCTGCAGGCAAAGCCAGTCCATCTGTGGCTTACTTAGGATGAGGGATTGAATGAAGCTTTATGCTCCGTGGTTCTGGCTGTGTGGCCCCCGGGCCAGAGTTGTCACAGTACCTGTTCATTCTGTATGCTTTAATGAGGACAGGAGAGGGAGATGATGGAGAGTCAATTACAACCTCATGCTGGAAAGTAACACTATTTCACCTTTCATTACACCTCAATGCCACGGGCTAACTGGGTCTCATCAGTTAGTGAAAGGTACTCATGCTGAGAGGGCCACGCTGAGGTCGGTCTTGTGTGAAACAGAGGAACCGGAGAAGTCAGAGGAAGATTTTTACCTATCATGTTCTGTTTCACACTATGGAATTTTGCACCAGAACATCCCATTTGGTTTTCATCATCAGCTGACTGTACATTGTACTGAGCATATAATCAGCTGTAAATATTCATGTTTCCAACTGTGAAAACAGACCATTATTTCAAATTGCCTTTTATCCAGAGCTGCAGGGATTAAGTCATTTACTGATTTGTTGTCAAATATTAATTTAGTTGCCATCTATTTTTGGTTTTTTAGTCTATTTTTGGTCAGTAGTTTTAGATAATTTGTTATGGAAAAAAAGCTCAGATTCCAGCCTCATGAATTTTAATATTCTTGGTTTCTTTACCATCTATAGGAGTAAACTGAATATATTTGGGTTGTGAACAAACTTGACACTGATTGATATTTTTCTCAGTTTTCTAATACTGTATAGACCAATTGTTTCAGATGATGAATCAGCAATATTGTTAACTGCCGCCACACTTTCATTACAGACAACTGTCTGTGTTTTATATTTCTTATTAATGGTGCAACTGTATATTAAATACTTCTTGCTGTTTGACCCACTCTCATTTCAATTTGATATTGATGCTTCCTGCCATTCAAACAAATGAACTATTATTTATGTGGGAGTATTTTCTTCTTGACAGATACGTGTGTGTGTGTGTGTGTGTGTATATATATATATATATATATATATATATATGGTTTTTTTTTATTTTATTATTTTTTCTTATGTAAATTACTGACTAAAGGCAACCAGAGGGGATGAATTTCAAAAGCAGCAGGAACTGGAAATAAATGAAAATTGTGTTCAGTGCAGCAGATCCAGGTCTGTTCTGATTTGTAATGTATGTACAGTGTATACACAGAGCATATTTTCTACCTGAAGCTGTGTTTGACCCTCAGTCTGCTCCATGCCCAAAACAGAGGCAGAATTCAGCACCGACCTGGCACCAATTTGTAACATCAACCTTTTATTCTTCCTAGATCCGATGGACAAAGACAGCTGGCAGCGTGTCAGACCGATTCCAGGACTCCAGTGTGTTCAACGAAACGTTGCACATCGCAAAGATCCTGAGGACCCAGGGAGGTCGCTACTATTGCAAGGCTGAGAATGGCCTTGGCTCCCCTGCAATCAAGTCCATCAGGGTGGATGTTTACTGTAAGTCTGTCTCACGTGCACAAATCCATGTATATTTATCTGCATGTGGACCTTACGTTGACATAATGGAGCTACTGGAGGAAAAAACTGTAGCTCTGTCCAAACTACACAAGACAAAGACAAGAACATAATGTTGAAGGTCTGAAACAACACTAAGAAAGGACCAGTTTAGTTTAGTTGTCTCCAACTTTGAAGTAAAAAAAAAAACACAAGTGGTGCCAGGCACAACAAACCCCACCCCTCACAAGTGTTTTGGCTGATTTGCCCTATCTCTTATCATGGCAAAAACACATGTTTAGTGGCGTTGACCTTTGACCTACATTCACCAAAATTTTATAGGATCTATTCTGGACGACCACGCAACTTTCCTGAAAATTTCATGGAAATTGGTCCAGTAGTTTTTGTGTAAAGTTGCTGACAAACAAACAGATGAACAAACAAAAAAACCAAAAACAAACCAAAAACAATACCCTCGCCTCCCTTTTGGGGGACGGGGTAATAAAAGCAAGAAATCAAATACATATACACCCATCAACGGTCATTAATCACAGAAAAAGTAACAAAATACAATACATTTAACACACATGTACATATGTATCAACTCTTAAAACACAGTTTGATAAGGACACAAAGACACAAAGGTTTATCTTGTCCTCCATAACCAAATGAATTTGCTTCATCGGCTATCACATTAAAATAGATAATAAATAACTAGTCGTAGCGCCTTTGTAATGGTTGTATCACCATTGTGTAACCATTCTGCCAAGAAATAAAAATTACACAAATAGAGCTCAAATACTACACAGACATGTGTATGATGTGACCAAACCAGTCAATTCTCTAACCAAAACACTGAAATAATGATTAACAATGAGGTGATTAATTTATTAAAAGGTTTTAAGTTTTCAGTGTATAACGTGAATTGGAAAAAAACATTTTACACCTAAGATATCTGTCAATTTTAACAGAGATGATGTTCACTGATTATTCCCGCTGTTGCAGTCTTGTCCAGTCATGCAATAAAATCCTGAATCCTATTTTTTATCCAAGACACTGAGACGAGACCTCGTATAAATTCATTTGAGACAACACCACCTGTCACGGCATTTGAATTACAATACGCTTAAAGCTAATTATGGAATTAGTAGCTTTAACAATTCTGACTGAATGTTTAATCTTACCCCTAACCTTAGCTCCATTCTAAAAATTAATGCCCTAACCCTCATAAATTTGTGAAATCCAACATTTTGCTCATTAAGTAGTCAGACCTCACCCTCACAGACATTTAGGAGATGTGTGTGTGGAGTGGGATTTTTATGATTTATAATTATGTTAACCTGTTGATTGTCCAGAAGTGTAATTATATCTGGGTTTGTTACTTTTGTTACAGTACCTCCAGAATTTATCAATTGGTAGATTAACATGACACTTGTATAATTGCAGTGTTCTTGTTTGCTACTCCAAAGCCATTGGAAAGGCTCAGTAATGGAAGCTTAAAAATAAAAAAAAATTGGATATTCATCTCCAAACACAATATTTTCTGTATTAGGGTAAGTCAAAATAATTTCACCTGAAAAAGCTAATCGTTTTGTTAGCTAGCTGACATTACTTGTGTTAACTCTTGATATTTTGTTCAACACAATTTCACTATTTATCCCTTACATGTACAATTGTCCATAATGAGCATTAGGCAGTGTATTTATTGCAAAGTCTTTTTTTTTTTTTTTCAAGGGAAGAGTTAGTTAAATGTGATTATTTTGGGCAATCCAGATGATGTATTTTAATATATTAAGTTTGGCTCCCAGGGACACAACTAATTTTTCTTTTGGGTTTTGAGTTTAGAAAGTCTGGGAGGGTTTTCTGTACAAACACCGTCGACCCTGACCCTGAAAAAGCCTTTGCTCACTGTTCTGATTATGCAACTCAGTCTCTTTGCAGTTCAGCAGGACATACGGTAGTGCAGCTTCCAACACAGACTAAAGATTAGTAATCTAGTCAGAGTTCTCAAAATATATATGAGTCTAAGTTTTCCCCAAATTATTAGTTTTCCATTTAATGAATACAAATCTTGTGTGGAGAAACCTTGAACGCTGACAGCAGCAGCACATATAGTTACTGCTGATTAGTGTGTAAGAACATGAAACCTTACAGCCCAATATAGCACTGTTCCATATCTCTGCTGTAAATGACTTATTTGGTGTCAGTGTATCCAAAGAGACCCCAGCTTTCTCCTGAGAATGTTAATTAAGGTAAAATACTTATTATCCTGACATAGCCATCAACTGTAAGCATAACCGCTCTATTTTTAAAGTTCCTGCGCAACAAACAAAGAAGGTTCATTAGGATTCATCAAAGTAGGAGGTGATTTAGTGTTACTGTTTTTATTGATTCATCATTGATTGTTCTATTTCACCTTGCGAGTGGTCGAAGGGAGGCGAGACAAGGGGCGTCGATGTCCTTTCATCACAGACCGCGTGCAGCTCACCTTCTATAAAATATAAAACAGTTTGTGGACACGCAGCCAAAAGTAGGGGTTTATATCTACATGTGGGTGTATTTTAAGCAGCTGCATTCGGGGAGATTTTTGCTTATCTGTAGTCTTACTTTTCAGCCTCCAGAAATTCTCCTGGGATATATTTCAAATCACGTGTTTGGTGCCTTTGAAAGATCTCTAAGCTGCCTCCTTAATTTTTTACTGCTGCTTCAATCTTTTCTCCCTCAGCAGCACTCAATTCTCGCTCCCTTTTTTTTTTTCTTCTCGTCAAGCTGCAAAATAGAAAAATAAATAAATAAATAAATGCTTTGAAAATTGATGACCCTTCTGCCCTTAATTTGTTGCAAAACATCCAATTTTTGGTCACAGAGCAAAGAAAGAGGTAGTGAAGCAGAACATTTTTCTCCTAAATAAGATGCACTTGAGCCCTGTGCAATCCATGACACCCTTTTATGAAAACCTACATTTATTTGATGTATTTTTGAGTGGTTCTTCTCTGGCCTCTATCTGTTAGCTGCAGGAATAATACAACTTCAGCTCCTTTCCTTTCCTTTCCTTTCCTTTCCTTTCCTTTCCTTTCCTTTCCTTTCCTTTCCTTTCCTTTCCTTTCCTT